>OY855910.1:4699925-4857425 GCA_963693305.1 Meandrina meandrites | reverse complement strand
TATTGGACTCCACGGAGCAATGATATACAGCTATTTCAATTAACGTTGACGGATTGAAGCTTAAAGCTTAAAGACAAGACCGAAAGGTAATATCCCGGCGTGGGCGAAGGTAGAGTGTTCCACGCGTGCTGAATACTAATGACATATAGCGATATAGCAAACGAGACGTTTTGCGTCTTTTGCGTTTCCTTTCTCTTCAAGCATGTGAAGAAAAGACCCTTTTCGCCGCATTTACATTTAAAAGAATAATCCAAACCACATACCAACAAAAGAAAAAATACAAGAAAGGTTTCACGGAAAGAAAAACAAATACTCAACGTGCAAAAATACAAACTTGTAGATTTCCTCAACGTGGACATGCAAATTCCAGTAAATACCCATGCCACCATTCGGGCTTGAAGCTTTAATCCGACAACGTTAATTGAAATAGCTGTATACAGTATAACACACTGAATATCGTACCTCGTTTGGCCCAGCTTTCTTTCCACGCCGAGGTGTAAGACTTACACTATGTAATATGACTTACACTATGTACTATGACTGAGACTTGAATTAACATTTTTGACGATTCACTAATTACGACTTTCCTTTTTTTATCGCAGAACGTCGCAGAACGTCTTTCTCATTTGAGGCTGCCATACCGCAGGTGGGAGAATCAGATATTAAATTAAACTGAAGGTATGTACAAACATTTAAAACCAGTTCACATATTCCAGCTTGCATTTAACAACAACAGTTTTACTCGAGCAGCATGCAGTTCACGGCAGCGCTGATCATGGTAAATACGGCGGCAACACACGCGATAAGTTACCGTTTATTAGTTTCTATGTCAAAAAAGAATCTTTGAAACCTATTCGGCCGATAACATTGCTGTTTCGGAACCACACTTCTTTGTTACATAATAAAACAGTCTTTTTGCATAATCGGCACTGCGTTACTAAAATGTCTAAGAGAGAATTTCTCACCTACGTCCACAGTCTTCTGACATAGTAACGTGCATAAATTATACACGGCCATAAAGGCTTACACGGTTCAACTAGTGCCATTTGTTTGTTTTAGTTGTTTTATGCCATGCAGCATTGAAATTCCAGACTGTTTACGGCCTTCTATTTTCTTGTATTTTTCTTCGGATTGTTGAACGCGGGGAAAAAAATCGCGAGAGAACTGGAAACCAGCGCATGATTCCCGTTCGCGCTTCTGCTCGCTTCGTTCGTTGTTTCTTTCTTAATTCCGCGTTCTTTTCGTTGAAAAATAGAGAGGCTGTGAGCACATTGAATCCACATTGAAGCTCTGTAACCGAATCCGGGAGAGCGCTACTTAGTTTTCGGCGAGCTCCGATTTCTAACAAGAACCAGTTCATAATTTAGTGGACCAAACGATGTAAATGAAAGCCTGACAACTGAACTGATTTAAGTTAGACTTCGGTTTAAGCCCTTGCCAAAAGGAGTCGGAAGCAGACGCGAGGGTCCGTAAGGTTTCAGCTCGTTTCTTCTTGCGACTTGTTTATTTGGCCAAAACTTGCGTGTACTTGCGATGTCTAGCGTTCACTTTGCTCGGGATCAAATTTGTACTCAAGTCAGCATACGTTTTTCACCATTTGGCCACATGAATCAGGCCTTGCTGTTTTCTTGTTGTTGTGTAGTGGGCACAGTAGCACTCAAATGAGAGTCTTACGGGGTGGGGGGGGGGGGGGGAGGGAGATGGTAGAAGGGAGGGCGGGAAGCGGGATTCCCAAGGTGGTCGGGACTAGGAGAAATTGAGACAAACTTCGCAACACCTCAAATATTTTGCAATAGAAATGGGACAGAGAGGCGTAAACCACCACGAAAAGGGGCAGGAACCAGGGGGTAACAGATACAGGAACCGGGACCCCCTCCCCCACTCCTACCACTTTAACCGATACCGGTTGAGAAATTGTCAAAATTTTAACTGTCAGTGACAAATGACGCGGTTTAATTTTTTAACAGATAGCTGAGATGCGCTGAGATCAACAAAACTTGCTGATAGCTGAGTACTGGTCTACGCCAATTTTAGACTAATTTAATTTTTTAGCAGTGGACATTTTCAACATCTTCAATACCGGCATAAAAATGTTTGAAACACGCGGGGTTTTCAACATGTGTGTCGCTTGGTTAACTGTTTGAACCGGCTGGATCAGTTTCATGATCAGTGCCACTTTCACCCAAGTAAAATACGGTATACTGGTTAGTTTCTGACGTCAGAATCATAATTTGTGTATCTAAATATGATTCCAGTTTATAAAAAGTGTAAGGGTGAATCGTAACTGTGCGATTAAATCAAGTGAGTATTTCACACGGAGCTGTTTATTGTGCTTTTTGAAGTCTATGGATGAAAACCTTAGCGTGTGACGATTCAAATGGAAGCTATTGAGCAGTCTTTTCACGTCGTGATGTTAGCTGTGCTGTACAAGGTGGTTCTAACGTGAAGGCCCCACGTTGCCATTCAAATAATCGCAGCACTTTCATTCTAGAAGTAGCTGGTGTGTGGCCATGATAAAATAAAAGCTATTGACGTTTATTGTCGATTATTGAGCAGCAATTTCGTATAGTTCTGTTTCTGATAATGCTGTAGAAGGAAGTTCGAACTTTTTCATAGTGTGAGACCATTCAAATAGAAGCTGTTGAGAAGGACTTTCATTTGGTACGTTTTGTTAATTATGTTGTACAAGATGATTTTAACTTTTATGTATATGAGTGTGGCCATGGAAATGGCATGGAATGAAAGCTATTATTAAAACAGGAACAGACCACCGACCAGTACTTTCATCCTACTCTGCTTGTGTCTTGGTGGTAAGTTCGTTTTTTTTTATCGGTAAAAAGTTCAATTAGTTTTATCGGCGTTTCAAGATGCATGAGAAACGTCTGCTCCGGTGTACTAAGTTCAGTTACGCCTCCTTAATCGGTCGACAAATCAAGACAATTTTAGCTGCATGAAATCTGAGCGGCAACTCCTGCTCTGTGTGCTAATTAAGTTGCCCATGTCCGGCGTTAGAGTCGTTAGACGAAATGACAAAATTCCGACAACGACATAAGGACCATTTCCAATTGCGTAATTTAAAATTCAGACATGAATACCTACGCTAACAGAGCCCCTTTACTGCTTGTTACGCTGTGAAAGGTGGTTATAACTTGAGCTCAAGCACATGCGTTTTTTAGCCACGGACGGCAGCCGTAAATGGAACCTTCTCGTCTTTAAGGCTTATTGTCAGCTTTTTGTTTATAAATTCAAGCTGTAAGTGCTAAAATGAAAGCTTTCTAACTTATGTTTGGAGGTTAAAGCTTGATCGCCAAAACCTTAAACATCCGTCCGTGGCTCAAAAGCGTCTATGCTTAAGTCTGTGGATAAAACCCTAGTGTGCGACCATTCAAATGAAAGCTATTGAGCAGTACTTTCATGAAGTCCTATTTATCCTGCATTTTAAGTGCCAGTTAAAGTCCCACGGCTTCCGATTGGATAAAATTGAAGCATCCGATGACGGGTAGCCTGCGAGAACAACCAGTTTTGTTTCATGCATCTGCCACGCGAGAAAAAAAAACTATTTCTGGCGCGGCAGGTGAAACAAGAACAGTAGAGGTCACGCTGAAGACAAGTATTAAAAATCCATCAAGTCATTTATTTTTATCCGGTTGGTGATTAGTTTCACGTTTCAGGCGAAAATGAGTCGACTTTATAAACATAAGGCCCTTACTGCGCGCTGTGCTTTTTGCTGATCGATTTCGTCCGGTAGTTTCACGCTAATGTAAGGGGCAATATCTACCATCGCACGATAGGAAACAAACTTCAGTGATTTAAACTTTAAGCCTCAGAAGGTAAGCTTCTAAGAAAGGTATGCGTGTTTGCGTAAAATAATAATCATGAGACTGTCAGTTCGATTCAACTTTACCATTTTCCGTTCTGATTACAGTCAGTGTTTGATATTCCACTTGTCTATTAATTGCACCTTGGTTTTTCGGTTGATACGTTGATAGCTTCGTGCTATACATCTAGTAATCCTGTAATGCTCGATGTATTACAGCTTCCACTAATTAAATATCCTACAAGTAAGAACTTTTTGTCATACATTGCAACGGTCTTATTCATGCGTCAACTTGAGTCAATTACATGGACTCACTGTACCTTACCATACGGTCTGCCCTCCAGCCTGTGTAGAATATAATGCCGCAGCAAAATATTTCTCGTTTCGATTGTATTTATACCAGGCCGGTTCAATTATGTTTAAAGCATTGACTGACTCAGTCTTGAAAATGTCTCATATCCATATAGATCGCAGGGCTAGGGGTGTAGCTAGGATTTTCCAAAGGGAGGGGGGGGGGGGGGGGGGCTCACACTGTCACATCCAGGGTATTTACATAGTCGATCCACTGCAGATGTTCGGTCCTGATAATGGAGTATGCAACTACCTAGCACTAGTAAATTTTTATGTCATCTTGATTCTTCGGATTTGCGCCTTTTCCCCACCTGAATTAAAAGACCTGTATGTTGTTTACAATTATCTCACAAGGGGAGTTGACGGGCACCCCAGGACCTCCCCCCCCCCCCCCCCCCCCTCCCCTTGGCTACGCTCCTGGGTCGCGAACACCTCCTTCGAGAAACTGGCTTTATCTCTTTAGGGTGAAAATATTAGGACAATTTAATTAGGCTACTTGCGGTTTAAGTGTGTGCTAATTAAAAGTCTTGCTAGCCTAATGATATCAACCAATTCTAGCTAATTCTCGGCGGCTCTTTTAAATTTGTAGGATTTTTTTTCAACTGGCATGCTTCATATCGTATTCCCTTCATAATCTCAGCTATGATGTGGGGATTTGGCATTCTGTGCTGAGAGATAATACATGTTATTTCAAATATGCCCCCATGTCTGAAATCGCCGCTTGTCATTAACATTGCTTTTACAAAACAGTACTTAAAAAGATAATTGCCTTATCTGTGACAGCCTGGCTTAACGCAACTACAAATTACTAGCGACAACACTATTAAACATTCTAATGGTCGGAAACGCCATATTCAGCTTAGTAAAAAAAAAAAAAAACTTAGGATCAGTATTTTAACCTTTTTTTAGTTGCAGCTATTCCCCAAATTAGTTCATGGAAGGCTAAGAATGAATTTATTTTGGTTCAACTTCGTAATGACAGAGACAGAGACGACAGAGAGGTCGCGTTTCCCATGATGTTCAGCCCAAAATGCGATAATCGTATTAATTTTGTTGAACATAAAAGAGCCAGCATAATCATAAGCACAAACAAAACGCTGTTATGTCGCTTCTGTCTTAGTAGGAACGTCCAGAAACATAACCATAAGCGCCCTTATGATCAACATAAGAAAATGATCGACCATTTTCTTATAATGATTATGATTATGTCTTTGACTATGTCTATGTTGCTTTTCTTTATAGTGGGAACGCGAAAATCATAACGACTTAATCAGAAACATAATGACACAACTGGGTCATTAATTGTGTTTTGGCCAATTAAATTCTAGGTCCAGTACTTTAGGGTCGGTTTATTCAAGATGGCATCCAACTTTGAAGAAAAGCTGGCAAGTGCCGTAGAACATTTAGTGCGGCCGTTCCCGATCCCACTAGAACATAAGAAGCTTATGTTATGTTAATGATTATGCTTATCATGCTTATGCGATCCTTATGTCGCTAGTGGGAACTAAGCTATACTATTAAGCTTAGTTCCCACTAGCAACATAAGGATCATAAGCATAATCATAAACATAAACATAAGCTTCTTATGTTCTAGTGGGAACGGCCGCACTAAAAACTCAAAGAAAGTTATTCCAATGCGTGTCTCTGTTGAAATGAACCGACCCGAAAGAACTCATTGAACCTAGAATTTTATTGGTCAAAACACAATGACCCAGTTGCGTCATTATGTTTCTGATTATGTCGTTATGATTTTCGCGTTCCCACTATAAAGAAAAGCAACATAGTCATAGTCGTAAACATAATCATAATCATAAGAAAATGGTCGATCATTTTCTTATGATTATGATCATGTTGATCATAAGGGCGCTTATGATTATGTTTCTGGACGTTCCCACTAAGACATAAGCGACATAACAGCGTTATGTTTGTGCTTATGATTATGATTATGATCGTTATGTCGCTAGTGGGAACTAGGCTTTAGTGTTCAGGGAAATTACGAACGAGCATTTATATAGAATTTAAAACAAAAGCTTTACTAGTAAGAAAAAGAAAAGGTCGGCGAACTTAATTTAATAAATTTTAATTAAAGAAATAATTAACGCAGTCAGTTTTATTCCTCTTAAAGAGCAGAAAGTTTAACCGAATTCAAAGGAAACTATTTAGAATAACATTCCATTTCGTTTTCAAATTGAAGCCAGCATCTACGTGGCTGACGAACTTTGTCACCTGGAAAGATTGAAAATAACCAAACATGCAAATTACTATAGTTAGTGAGTTTCAATTATTTTTTGAAATGCTCCAGTTAGAGCGATGCAAAGTCGTAAATTTATGCTGCGTGTTTTGGAGTATTAATAATAATAAAACAATAAAATTTATTGAGGAAATTCAACTCGCCAAGGCGATTTTCAAAAAAAATCATGCAAGTTCTTTCTGTCAGTCACCCAGGGCATATTTGAAAGGTAGGGATGATTCAGATCATTGCGCCCACGAAAACCTTAATCCACAAAATGGCCCAAAATGTGTCAAAGCTCGCAGTGTCAATTTTGATGGGTTTTCTTAATAATATTCACAAAAAAAATTATGCAAAATTTCCATTCCAACTGGCCGCGGAGTTGGTTTCAAATTTTTAGCTCAGTCTTTGAAACTGGCTACTCTTTACTCTTTACTTTTTGTTTTGTGCTTTAATTCCAGCTAGATATTGTAAATAAGATTTGTCGTGTGAGTCGATATATCATGGCAGTCCTATTCTTTTTATTTTCGTCTTTCTAATATTCTTTCCTCGCTACGACAACGTCAACAAAAATTGCTCGAAGGCAACGTGATCATCTCTGGTGTAAATCAGATTCTTTTTGCCTTCCCACTGTAGTGCAGGTGCATGGCTGTTGGCGAACGTTTGTCGTTAATTTTTTCGTGCGTTTTGCTTAATGTCCCGCAAGGCAGAGAAACTGCGGGGTGCAAAAAGCCATTGAATCGTACATTTGCTTGCAACAGCGATGCAAAGGGCCCAAACATTGTAATACTTTAGCATCCAAATCCTCACATTAGGATGAATTGGCAGAAATTCAATACTTAAACATGCCCAGATATGCCTCAATTTTATTTAGCCAGGCAACTGGCAGCTACTAACGTTGCTGTCTTTCCTCGTTTTACCAATTTTATATGTTTGCACAGTCGGATGAGAAAACAGTTCGCTAAAACAAATAAAGACGGAAATAGTCTTCATAAATGACCCGGCAGTCAAACCACTGAACGGTTTTTCACAAAACAAAATAACAAACGTTCGTTTGCTTCATCCATGTCGTTATGAACCAAATTTCGTTTTTGTAACCAAAATTAACTCAAAATTATATGCAACTTCTGCAAGACAATTTGAATTAGTTTTTTCACCCTAGTTATCTAAATTATTCGAAACTCAGACTAGTAAAGGATCTTGTTGACCCACGGTCCGACAAGACTGTGAAAAAATTAAAATATTCTATCTTAAAGTTTTCCATTTTTCCATTTCATCTTATCATATTTTATTAGATACATGTGTATTCATTCATCAGCTGTGTAGTTGTTTACACAAGTTTCGAGTGCTTGTTCTGTTTATATGACGTATGACAATTATCACTTTTCAGTTCATAAGTGCTAACATATGTTCTTTTCGTGCCATTTCTTGTGGATGGCTCAGCGGACATAGGCAAGGTGATTTGGCTCGAAATCAAGGAGTTCTGAACGAGTCAGAACTACAGCTGATCCGCGACTTATTTCGAAAATCGTGACCGACATTGCACTCAAAAGGAGGTAACTGATTAATGCATTTTAGGTCTTTACCTTTAATTTCTAAATTTTTATCCCGGCCTTAAAACTTTCCCTTGCTGTGCTGTTTACACCCTGTAAGCTATTCCAAGCTGTTTCTTTACAACATCCAATGCAAACAACCGATCCTAGGAAATCGGTGATAACTGCATTAAATGCTCAAGCAAGCAAGCAACTGTGGACGATGATCCTACTGGTATACGTTGGATCAATAGTGATCTAATCGGTTTTAAACATAAAATGAAGAATATAAAAATCAGAGACCGATACAACATAGAAAGATTTAAATTTTGTGTACTATATATTTATTCCACCAAATTTAAATCTTTCTCCGTTGTATTTTTTTCCATTCTAACTTTATGATACGGACTAGTCTTGGAAATGACTCTTAAGACTGAATTAAAGGAGATCGGGGTATCTAATTTTGTTATTTAAACCTACGAACAAGGCGCTCTCGAAGAAGCTCGTTCTTCCTCGTTGTTTACAAAATTAAACTAACTTGTCACTCTATGCACACGTACCGAAGTGATTAGTAAAGATATGCAAATTTGTGTGTTTATTCATGTACTAACTTTGTTTCTTCATGAGTATTCTCACATTTCAACTAAAAAAATCCCACAAAAACGTTTACGCCACCTGTGCGGCGACAGTGGATCCTTGATACGACGAAGGGCCAAGGGCTGCATGGCAAAATATGTTCTCTGTAACATATTTTCTCTGTTCTCCGTTCTTTTCCATATATAACACTGTAACTGGGGCTGCATGGGGCGAAAAATATTGTTCGTTTTACGGAGGACTTCGTTACAAAGGGGTTCACGTCCCACTGTTTTCAGTTCAGTCCAACGCGCAGTTAAAAAGGGAATGACATTTTGGGTTCGTGGGGCTCCAGCTGATTTGCCTGAAATGCATCGAAACAAATTGATACCCCCTAGAAAGTATATATACGTAAAAGATATGTTTTGCTAACTTCATACATGAAGTTACCTGCTTGTATGATTTGTCGGAAACTACCTCTTTTAAATAAAGACATGTCAGATTTGAAAGTCTGTCTGTCTGACAATGATTGTATGTTTCAGGTGAAATCTGTCAAAAACGAACGTGACCGCTTGCAAACGCTTTTCTGATTATTAAACAGATTATTCTAATGCGTGCGGTTTGGCTAGATTAGCACTCTTAAATTATTAATTCTTCAAAGGATTGTAGAATGCCACATATTATTTACTGTCAAATTCCTGCTGAGAAAGAAGGTGATATTTAAGCGCCGGCCTTAAACGCTTTTATTTATTTTATCTTTTTTTTGTCACGTACAATTCTTGGTGCAGTTATTAAATTTGCAAAGCGCCACTTTGACACTGATCTTGTGGGCAGTGTCAGTCTACCGATCATAAGAAGCACCGAGTTACGGACATGATCCGACATTTCAGTCTTTTTATATTTCAGCCTGCATGAATTTAATTTCATGGAGACTCGCTCATAACGTACCCAAGGCGGAAATTTAGTGAAAGAGGTATTTTTTGCTTTGTTTCAATTTGAGTGTGAAAATCACAAATCGTCGACCTTAACTTCGATCACGAGGAAGTATGCCGGCATATACATTCAATTTGAATTTGTTTCAGGATGGTTCACTAAGGCCCCTTGTTTTTAAAAGTGGAGAGAAAATATATTTTAAGAACATATTTACGACCATATTTTTTTTGAAAACATCCTGTAAGAGAGAGCGCGCTAAAAGTCGCACTTCTATAACTGGATAGAAACACAGAACTAGCACGAGCTGTTGAGACCTCTGTTGACGTTATGATGGCGCAAGCAAAGAGAATTTACATTTTAATGATCAAAATAAACGAGTGATTTAATTATTTTTCCATGCGATGTTTTCTAAAAGTAATAGAAAACATGTTTGCGTGTTTCTCCTGAGTTATGGAAACACTCGTAAAAGTTTGGGAGAACTCGAAAAAGCTGTGGAAACATGCACTTGCCTATAGGCTCGTGTTCCCGGGGAATTTCTCGTTCACCCAGGCCAAGTCCTGGAATCGTGTTTCTATAACTCGATAGAAAACATGCAACA
Organism: Meandrina meandrites; assembly: GCA_963693305.1. Lineage (NCBI taxonomy): Eukaryota > Metazoa > Cnidaria > Anthozoa > Scleractinia > Meandrinidae > Meandrina > Meandrina meandrites. Next base: position 4,847,391 of record OY855910.1, on the reverse strand, counting down.
CGTTTTCTATTTCTTAAATATTAACAACGTACGGCCTTTTCAGAAGCACATCCCCGGCGTCCCCCAAAATATGTGTTTATAAACGATGTATTCCGAAGAAAAAAGAAACTGTGCTTTTAAAATTTTCATACATTTGCTTTGTAAGGCGCGCAAAACTCATGATCACGCAGGCTGCATGAAATGTAAATACAAATGTTGGTATAACGCGATGTTTGTCGAGGGCTTAAGCCACTTTCGCAAATCAGCGTGAAAACCTGTAATTGTAAAACGTAGCCTGTAAAATTTACGAACACAGCCTTAAAATGCTCTTCTTATGAGTTGTAATTAATCTGACAACAAGCGTGATTACTTTGAATACTATGCGATGAAAAAGCGACCGCTTTTCGAAATTTTGCAAATGGGTATTTTTAAGTGTATTATACATTTTACGTAAAATTGATCGGCGTCTTGTTTTGTCTGAGTAACACGGCTAATTTGCGACTATTGCTTTGAAATGAAAACAAATTTAATATGTAATTGTGACTGGATACTCTCACTGGTTGTATTATTAATTTTCAGCAAACGATTGCGTATGGCTTGAAGTATTGTTTGAAATCTACCGGCGCTGAAACGTGAGCAAACAATGGCTATTTAAATTGAACGGAGTATTTGTTATACAAAATAAAATGAAATGAAATAAATCGACTTTGTTTAACGAGGGTAGCACGAAGGGTAGCACGAGGGGTGGCCCTTGAATTCTCGATCAAACTGGAATTTAGAAATGTTGGTTTTTGTGGAAGGAGGAAGGACGAGAACCAACAACAAACTCAACCCTCATATGACGCCGGGTCGGGGAATCGAACCCGGGCCACATTGGTGGGAAGCGAGTGCTCTCAGCCAGCTCCCCTATCCTCAAGCTCTGGGCCAAATTCATGTAAGACCTGAGCTGTTCAACTTCGATGTCACCTTTGTAAATAAACCAATAATATGGTTAATATATGAAATGTAAGCATAAAATGTGTTTATATACATCCCAACTGAAATACGGTTTTCTATTGGACGAGAACGTGTCACGTGACGCGCGTCAAAACTGTTTAACTCCCTAGCGCCAGCAAAACTCAGTAATTCTTTGGACTTGCACGTGACTTGGATCGACGTACGGATCGAAACCACGGTATGAACGCAAATCAATGCGAAGTTGCTAAGCTTTTATTCATTGTTTTGTTCGTACTCGCGAGTCGACAGTTGAAAGATAAAAATTATCTGTATACGATAAAATTCCGTTTGACTCAAAGAAGAATATATCTCAATGCAAATTCGAAAGCTCAAAGTATCGCGCAGTGTTAAAAATTTCAGTGAATAAATCCGCTCATGCCGTTTTCACTGGAAGGAAAATTTAGTGGCGAATAATCAAAACAACAGAGAGTTTAATTTCAGTTGGAGGGTACAAGTTCCCTCATTGGAACATTGAGGAGCTCGGGGAAACAAAACTCACTGTTTCCCGCGGTGACAGTCATTAAGTACTTATTATTTGTTTTGACAGAATGTAGCTATGACTCAAATTGCATCTGTTGCGCGGATCGAAAATTACATTAAATTCAGTTTAAACCACCCTAGCTAGGATAACGAGCAAAGGACCTGTTCGTCGTCAACGACCCGCGCTCCGGGCACGTGCTGTACTGGTCGGTTTTGTACTGTGCAGCAACACAACCGACCAACGTTACGCTGTAGTACACGAGTCGTTCAAGAAAGTATACGTGTATAGGTCTGTATATATACGTACATCAGCTTGATGCTTTAATCTTCCTTTAAGGTCCGATATTCTTGAGTAAGGCTTTTTGCATTTCGTGAAGGCAATTAACGCCTTTGTAATAAAATGCCATTCAGAGGGTATCAGGAAAATTAATCATGCAATCAGCGTTTTCTTTAGGAGTCAGGTTCCAAAAACACCAATATAATCTTAACGCGGGATATGCCTTGAGGATGAATTCGGACTTGCTATAATGCCTATATGACGCTGTTTACACTTGGGTAGACAATCTGGCTTGATTTTAGATAGTTTTAGCGGAACAATATAAAAACTTCAAAGGCCTTTGTTTTTCATTTCTTCCACGAGTGAACTGAGTGCTATGGTGTTTCAAAGCAACTACGAGAAAAACGAGCTACGTTGAAATTAATTGGCTAAAACTGACATTTCAGCAAATCATGGTTAAATATGGCAGCTCATGACTTGTTGGCAGGCGTTAATACAATACTATATTTATTGTACATTTTACATTTAGATTCACAGTTACGTCAGGTGAGAAAAATATTAACACATCGATCTGTTTTGTTATCATGTTATCAGGTGTAACAAAACTAACGACGCTCCCACTCAACATTTTGGCGTTTCGACCCAAAATATTGGCAGCTTATCCATAATCTCATGATAGCGATGGCGAACTCATCATCGGCGACGCAAAACACTACAGGCAATTCTTCAGCGACTCAAGAGCAAATTGGTTCAATGGGATTTTATGAAACAAATGAATTTACAACGATTATTGTGGTTCTGCTAACAGTTGTGATAGTCTTTGGTTTCCTGGGTAATTTAACAGTTATTGGAACCATTTTCCAACGCCAGCGAAACCTCAAGACACCTAGTAACTACTTGATCATGAACATTGCCGTTGCTGATCTTTTGGTAGCGGTGATCGTTGCGCCGCTTCGCTTCGTCGAGATGTATCATGGCTGGCCTCTAGGAGAATTTCTCTGCCACTTCCTCGCGCCCCTCCAAGACGTTATTGTGTGCGTATCAGTGGTTTCACATACTGTTATCGCTTTGGAAAGATATCGGGGAATAGTGCAACCATTCAAAGAAAAGCTCTCCATTCGCCGAACAAAACAAGCTATTGGAATTATATGGTTGGCTTGTTACATCGCCAGTGGTCTTCCAATTGCTTTGATTGTGCAAGAGATGGTCATGGAGGGCGTTGTACAATGCGGGGTCGTGTGGCCATCGCATATTTTTCGCCAGCTGTATGAAGTTTATCTTGTGGTCGTTTTTGTCATCGTACCTTTGACGATTCAAACTTATGCATACTCCTATATTGTCAAAGTAATGGATATTGAAGTCAAGGCTGTTGCTGACTACTCCACAGCGATTCAGCTCGATTCAAGTGATTTAGACGCCCGCGTAACGTGCAAACTAGCGCAGAGTAGAGCTCGAGTGGTAAAAACGCTTATCCTGCTCGTTGTCGCTTTTCATCTCTGTTCTATTCCTCGCGTCTTTGCCATGCTGCTTTGGGAATTTGGAGATTTTCAAAATAATCTTAGTTTCCAATATGCATATACAATTACTTTGATTATATACTATCTAAAGCACGTTATAAATCCCTTCATCATATTTGCAACGAGTGCAGAATTACGCGGCAGTTGCAGTTTTTGTGTGATGTGCAAATGATTGGCCCAATGAGAAGTTGGAGTTTCAAGCTAACCGAAGTTGGATTAAAGACTATAGTGCAGACTTTTTAATCTTGGCTTGCGATTGCCGAGATGTGACTGTTATTATTGTGGCGAGACAAAACAAAGAGTAACAAATGAGAAGACCCATAAAAAAGAGTTAAAGAAACTAAAAATGTATAATTATTTTAGCGGATCGGCAATCTTCAAACTAAAAAAGGAAATTATTAGCCAAAACAGAGAAAGGGGCAGGTGTCAGTTATAAACGTTTCCCGTGATGAATATATAATTTAACTCAATAAAATAAGTCTTACACATTGAAGTTTACTCATAGTAAACAGCCATTCAGGATACGTTGCTGAAAAGGCATTGAATGCCACTCAGAGCTCCTGAAATATTTGGACAGGTGAGGTAGATCCAGTAATTTGAAACATCCTTGAAGAGCAATATCGTGGAAAAAGAACCTTGTGACGGACCAGCTGATTCAACAAATGTGGTTCTACTGCATACATGTGTATCTACACGAAAGCAAGCCACTCTGTGACATCGGGATGTATTTTAATTTCATTTTTAACGGTGCAAACGAAAAAGCTAATCTGACGGTAGACGAGGTTTAAATATGTAATTATAGAAAATTACAGCTTAGAGTACAATATCTTGTCTTCAGTTGTCATATTTTTATGAAGGTTCAAAAACGCGATCACTGTAATGTCAAGAAATCTTAAAAGCCTTTACGTGGCCCAATAAGTAGCACATTAGACCGGAAGTGCTTAACTTCAGTTCCTGAGCATTAAAAGCGGCTGGATATAATACTATAGTCCATCGCGGGTTATTCCCAGCATCACTGTCAAGTTGCTTTAACCCTGTAAGTCCCAAGAGGTCGAAAAGTGGCCAACATCAAATTTCGCCTCACAATATCAATATACCGATGCTATATCTCCTCCTGATCTCTTCACTTTGCAGCTTGCATACGTCAAACCTTTCTCCTGCTACCTTTTTCCCCTCGGTCCTTGCCAACTTAAGTCTTATTCTGGTTCTCACAAGGTAGTGATCACTGTATACATCTGCTCCTCTCATCAATCTGGTGTCAAGCAGCGATGTTCTCATGCGTCCATTCAAGATATTGTCGATCTGGTTTACCGTCCTCCCCGAATAATTAAGCCTGAATTAAACGCTGTACTTTTGAACAAAAAAACGTGAGCTTTTGCTCATTTGCAATAAGTTCGGCTCTCATTTGCATTAATTTCGGCTCATGGAAAATACGCTGCGTTTAACCTGACACATCAAAGCGATTGTACAAACATCCTAAATACGGCTTTACTTTCTACTCTTTAAGAGGCCGTCTCTCTTAAAAGCTACCATTGATTCTCGTTCGAAAATTCGATTTTTCTCATTTGCTGGGATTTTGAAACCCTTACCTATTTAATCACTAAAATAAGTTTTATTTGATTCAAAATCCTAATTTGAATTTTTTAGGATCGATCGAAGTTTGGTCGGAACGACACTAATGACGCACCTCCCGACACTGTTAAAACAACACATATTGAAGTTGCCCTGAAAAAATAGCCATTCGCTTAAAAGACCCAATTCTTTTTTTAAACTATAGACTTATCACAGTAGTTTGTTTAGTGATGTTCCAATTATAATTAATTCTTGTAACTTTTTCTGTTAAAAGGAGAATTTCGACCCCCCTAATCCAGCTTTGAACGAAACAAGAATATAGCTCAACTTTGAAGGCACATTTTAAAAATGTGGCACCTGCTTGAGACTGCTTATTTGCATGAACAGAAACAAGAAATGACCCTCGATAAAAAACAAAAATAAAATTTGTCAGCACGCCAGGTTTGCAAAGCTGACAATCGCTTAAAACTCGGGAAATTTAGAAAATATTCAAGTAACGAACACACTCGCCTTTACAATGTGTTCGAATAAATTCACTTTCTATAATCTCTTACCTGACTTTAAGATGTAAGTTTTCGCCTTTGAAGTAGCCTCTGAATCCTAATAACTGGACATCACAACTTGTAGCTTTTTCCTGCAGCTCTGGGTTTATATGCAAAGTATAGATTTTATGTTCCTCATCAGCAAACTATCGAGCGTGACGGTCACATCACAACACTGCAACGTCTTTGTTCTCTGTACTGCTGACAATGATGTTGCTCGAGGCCGCTTAAAGTTCCCTTGAAAAGTTCATAGATGCATTTAAGCGCTATTGTTACAACAAATCAAATTGTAGACCGCAGGAGATCCAACGAAAGAATCGGAAGAATGATAACTAAGAATGCGGCGGCCATCTTGTGTTTACAACACGTGATTTTGGTTCCAGTTTCCTTGTGAGATGAAACCAACAAGCTCGCAATGGAGACGAAATGTTCGTTCTCGGAGTTACGAAAATCTAGTTGCGGTGACTTCCGTGGTTGTGAATTTGTCGTGCGAAGATTAGTGGAATGCAAAGATGACATAACTAGTCACTTGCAAAGTTGCCATCTTTCCAAACTCATTGGAAATGTCGAAGAATACGATCTCATACTTATGAGGGCCGGGAAATTCGATTTGCCAGCACATCACCTTGAGTGCATGTGGATTTGCCCAAAACACAGATACAATCTGGGTCGTAATTGGCGTCCTCTAAGGACATGCCAATATCCTCTCCATTCCGGAGCAAGAAAAAAACAGAAGAACAGAGATGTGGTAAACGTGCAGATGGCAAAAAATATTCAGACTATTTTTGGGATAACAGTTCCGATTGGGTCAGGTAAGAAAATGTTACTCTTAACTTATAAATAGTAATTCCTACTGAAATTAACATGACTTTACCAAAAAGTTGTTTTGCTAGCCTATATTGGGTTTGTTCTGTCAGTTTTCACAAGCTTGGTGGGACTTATAAACGAGACAGAATGAGTGACTATGGATTTTTATTGGAACGTCATCCGATCTCAGAACTGAAACTTACATGTTAATAGACTGGCCCGCCAAGACTGGCACTAGCTACCTGCGAGCCAGTCTAATCAAAATGCTTTAAGATTGTTATTGTTGCTCATTGAGCCATTTTTGAAGGCTAACAACAATCAATGCCCACACCCGTAGTCAGGACTTTTTATGGTGTGGTGCGCTAGAGCGGAGTAGATGCAAACTCGTGAACGGCTCAGACGCGAGCTTAAATGGGATTTCGGGGGTATCCCCCGACAGACAATTTTGAAAGCCTCTATTCTCCGAGATAGAATTTCGTCAGTTTTGAAGGCAGGTTGATATGAAACCAGAACCAAATCATTGCATTCAGATTATAGGGTTGGATGTACCTGATAAGTGTACAGACTTATGCTTAGAACGTCCGATTGTCCAACTATATTTGGCTGATATTTTTCTGTTTATTTGCCCAGCAATTTGTACCTCCTGTCTGAAGAAACAAAAAAAGAAGTCTGAGGAACATTTCAGTTTGATGGAACCGGAATGCTGTAAAAAAGGGAACGAAACAGAAAAAAAGCAGGGTTTGAGGTTTGAAGACGAATAATGGATGCTGTTATGTTGAATATTTTAATGAAGAAACATTGTAATATATAAAAAATACCCAGAAAGAAAAACTAATCCCAGAAACGAAATTTTGCACATTTCAGGAGCATTGTGCATTAAATTACGTTAAGAATACTTTGCTAGGCTCGTATTTTTAATAATACAATGAATGATCATTATCTATATCAAATTGGAATATTTGCATTTTATGAAGGACAGCAAATCTAAATGAAAGTAAAAAATACGATATGAATTGTTCACTCAGTCGAAGGATGCAAATACATTGATTTTTTTTTATTATTGTTGTCACGGTTTTTACAGACTCGCCAAACAAAGGGCAGCAAAAAACCTAGAAACCACAACACGTTTGGAATGTACCCCGGTGACGTCTAGACTACTACAATCTGAGATTGAAAAACAGGCGGAGTGGACTCCCGGGCAATGGACTGAAGAGGAGAATGCAAAGCAGAGTCTTTGATGTCCTCGTATAATGAAGCAATTGCCACTTTATCTGAGAAAACAAAGGTCGGCAAAGTTAGTCCTTTGACGTTTCAGCTAAAATCTACTTGGGATGAGGCGACAGAGGCTGAAAAGGAAATATGTATTGAAAAAGCAATGGAAGGATGCAGCATTGTATGTGAAATAATAGCACCAAATGCTGGAGAAAAGCTTTTGCAATCGTGTGTCCAGTCAACAAATGTAGAAACCGAACATGTTTCCGGTGACTTGGTGGCTCTTATGCAAGCATACAAAAATGCACCAACAAAAAACCTAAAGAGACAAATTCTTAGTATTTACGCTTACCGTTATCCAATGAATAAACTGAAAAAGTTGCATGAACCTTACGAAAGCATAACTACTTGGCAAATAAAGAAAGCAAGAGCTCATGCTCGAGAATGTGGACCTGGTTTATCCGTCGAGAAGCCGTCATCTCATCGTGTTCGACTGGATACAACTTTAATAGACCATTTTGTTGATTTTATAAATCGACCGTACTTCTACCAAGACGTTGCGTTTGGAACTCGAAAACTGAAGTTGGACAACGGTGAAGAAGTGACCATGCCAAATGTGGTTCGAACAGTTACTCGTTCAACTATGATAAGTCAGTATCTAATGTTTTGTGAAGAAGAAATGGTAGTGCTGCTTAGCCGTGCGACGTTGTTTCGGATCCTTGAAGTACGGGAAGCCTCCCAACAGAGGTCGTTATGTGGTCTTGACAATACTGCAGCTGAAGGATCGGCTGGTTTTGAAAGAATTTGCAGGATAGTTGAGGATCTTCAACAAATGGGCGAAGAAAAGAGTTGGGCAGAAGAAATGAAGAAATCTATCCAAGATGGTAAACGCTACTTCAAAACCGAATACCGCAATCACTGTCAGCAAGATGACAGTGGATGTCCTGATCACTGTCCGATGTTCGCACTTAGTGATGCCAATGATTCAGACCTAAAAGAACAATGTGCACATAAACATTCAACTTCCTGTAGCCAATGCGATGACATATCTATCTGCCTTGGCAAGATAGGAAACGTGATCAAAAGTAGAGACACCAAATTTTACAGCAAGGAGCAACAAGAAGATATCCTCTACGATTTCGAGAGAGCTACAAAGGCTATCAGTCAGTGGAAAGCGCATATCATGAGATCGACAAACCAAGAACGTGCGAAGCAAGAGATTCTTGAAAAACTCGATCCTAACTCAAATTTAATTGTCATGGATTGGGCAATGAAATTTCTGCAAATTCGTTTTCGTGAGAAACAGAGCGACTGGTACGGGAAGCGAGGCCTTAGTTGGCACGTTAGTAGCGTGGTATCACGTGATGAGTTAACAAGAGAGTTAAAGGTTACTTCATTTGTACATTTGTTTGACCAATGTACACAGGATTGGTTCGCAGTGGCATCCATAATTGAGCATTTGCTGAAATACTTGAACATGTTGAAAGTGAATGATGTTAAAAGTGTTTACCTCAGGTCGGACGAAGCAGGATGTTACCACAGCAACTTCTTGATTGCTTCAGTGAAAGACATCGGAGAAACAGTTGGGATAGCAGTTGAGTCCTATGACTTCTCCGAACCTCAAAGTGGAAAGGACATTTGCGACCGGATTCTTTGTCCTCTAAAATCATCAATTCGAGCGTACTGCTCTGAAGGCCACGATATCCTGACGGCGTCGGACATGAGAGAAGCTCTCCAGCAACATCCTGTTAGAGGAACTTCTGCCACAGTTAGTGTCGTGGAGGAATCCAAGAAAACTCTCCTGATCAACAAACTCGACCACTTTGGTAGTTTCCACAATTTTCGTTTTGAAGAGTCGGGGATCAGAGCCTGGAAAGCTTATAGTATCGGCCGAGGGAAGCTTTTCCCATACGACACAGTGTTAATCCAACACCAGGGACCAACTATGCTTCAGACGGAAGAGGGTTTTCCTGCTACGATTAAAGAAAGGGAACTGAAGCCAAGAAAAAAGCCTTTATCGGATCAGGGGGAGCATTCAGTTGATTCAAATCCTCTTTTTGAGTGCTCCGTGCCAGGATGTGCTGAAGCGTTCAATTCATTCACAGATCTGGAGTCTCACCTTGATGTCGGTCAACACAACAACAAGCAAGCAACAAGTTCTACAAGTGAAAGTGTTAACAACAAGCAAGCAACAAGTTCTACAAGTGAAAGTGTTTACGACGGTTTAAGGAGAGATTGGGCGGCAAAATTTGCATCCGTAGATGTAGCTAAGAAAACACCTTGCGTTAAATTGCCCACTTCCTCTGAAACACCCGCCAGACAACCGCTGCAAATGGGATGGGCTATCAGCAAGGCCCACACGGGTTCCACTCGCTTTTCTCCGAAGGTTAAAGAGTACTTAACCAGAAGATTTGACATTGGAGAAAGAACTGGCCGTAAGGCTGATCCAGCTCAAGTTGAAAAGGATATGAGAACTGCAAGAAATCCATTGAATGAGCGCCAGTTTAGTTGTACAGAGTGGTTGACAAAAACTCAGATACAGAGCTTTTTCTCCCGACTTGCAGCGTCGCGACGCAAAGAACAGGGCTCACTTGGAATGTCATTTGAAAAAGCAGAAGATGTTGAATGTCTTGTGGAAGACACAGAACGTCAGGAATTACTTGAAGAAATAGCTGACCACGTTGGGCTGAAGCACCCTGTTACTTTCGATGTGTACGACCTTTGTGAATATTATCACCAGGGCAAACTATCAGCCTTTAACGTTCAAATGCTTAAGAACATTCTTTCGCATCTTGAAGTACCTTTCAAGTCCAAAGATAAGAAGAGTATTCTACTTAGCAAACTCAGTGTAGTTATTGGGGCGTGTAATTGCGATGCTACTCTCTATGAATAGACACGTATTCGACTGGAACAGAAATATTAGTAATTAGTTACGCGATCCAAAAACAGCTTCCGTCAAAAATGTACACCTCGAACAATGCGACGAAGCGCGAATCCAGACAAATTTGTATGTGTATGAAAAGACAGTCAATTCCTGAATGAATTAACACGTTAATTCGCCAAGCAAAAGATAGAGCAGTAGCCGATATTTAATATTCAGCGTTGCTAGAAGTGTAATGACTCTATCTCTTGGTATATTGGTGGGGTTCTGTGTGGTCTTGTAAAAAGCAAGTGTTATCATCATGTACAGTTTAACATCAACAAATCGGCTAGTTGTCGAAGTCCTCACTATTGACAGTAAAAAGCTTTCAATGAAACCCCTAAAGAAGGTGTCGAGAGATAAAATCTTAAAGAAATTGCCTTTTACAAAAGAAGCACTCTTGTTGTTTTTTCTTTTTTTTTTTCGGCTTTTCCCATTCCTTCCCTTTTCCCGAAAAGCAAGCTGACTGACTACAGCGTTCAGAACCCCAAGGAGACTGGGAACGAATACGCCTGCTGTAAACACAAGATGGCCGCCGCATTTATCATTCTTCTGATTCTTTCGTTGGATCTCCAGTCCACAATTTAATGTGTTGTAACAGTAGCACTTAAATGCATCTACAAACTTTTCCAGGGAACTTCAAGCGCCCTCGAGCAACATTGTGGTCAGCAATGTAGAGAACACAGACGTTACAGTGTTGTGATGTGACCGTCACGCTCGATCCTTAGACGATGAGGAACATAAAATTTATACCTTGCATATAAACCCAGAGCTGCAGGAAAAAGCTACTAGTTTTTATGTTTGTTAGAATTCAGAGGCTACTTCAGAGGCGAAAACTTGCATCTTAAAGCCAGGTAAGAGATTATAGAAAGTGAATTTATTCGAACACATTGTAAAGGCGAGTGTGTTCGTTACTTGAATATTTTCTAAATTTCCCGAGTTTTAAGCGATTGTCAGCTTTGCAAACCTGGCGTGCTGACAAATTTTATTTTTGTTTTTTATCGAGGGTCATTTCTTGTTTCTGTTCATGCAAATAAGCAGTCTCAAGCAGGTGCCACATTTTTAAAATGTGTCTTCAAAGTTGAGCTATATTCTTGTTTCGTTCAAAGCTGGATTAGGGGGGTCGAAATTCTCCTTTTAACAGAAAAAGTTACAAGAATTAATTATAATTGGAACATCACTAAACAAACTACTGTGATAAGTCTATAGCTTGAAAAAAGAATTGGGTCTTTTAAGCGAATGGCTATTTTTTTCAGAGCGACTTCAATATGTGTTATTTTAACAGTTTCGGGAGGTGCATCATTAGTGTCGTTCCGACCAAACTTCGATCGATCCAAAAAAATTCAAATTAGGATTTTGAATCAAATAAAACTTATTTTAGTGATTAAATAGGTAAGGGCTTCAAAATCCCAGCAAATGAGAAAAATCGAATTTTCGAACGAGAATCAATGGTAGCTTTTAAGAGAGACGGCCTCTTAAAAATTCACTCACACGTGAAACATTTTGCTTGTATTACGGTGTGTATCATGCTATGAAATTGTTCATACCCCCATGCGCTCAATTTATAAAAAGACCACATTCGTATTCTCGGCATTGGACTGGAACGAGCTCCCAATTAAGGCTAATGTTTGGAATCTTTTCACATGCAAATCGCAGGAAGCTTTTATTCTTTAAAAAATCATTAAAATGACATTCCCCCGCATTAGCCACCATGACCACCATTGCACGCTAGTTCCAGTCTAATACCGAGAATACGAATGTGGTCTTATGTGCGACAAATTGTACAACGGTAACCTCCCAAATGAATCATCGCGGGATCTGAATTGGGTGAAAACAAGGATGTAGACACGTTAGCCCAGTTACTTTGTTCCAAACTAAAATAATGCAAATTACCCGTGGGCTATGACTGGCCACATGATGCTTGTGGGAAATTTTCAGTAAGAACGGTCTAAACTTACCATAATTCCACTTTCCGTTTCCAGATTCGCGAAACCCTCCCTGGTTAAGAGGTGTGGTACTAATAATAATAATAATAATAATAATAATAATAATAATAATAATAATATAAAACCTGAAACTTCGTGAACCTGGTCCCTGTTTATTTGAAGATTTGAAAACGTACCCAAAGAGGTAACATAATGTGTAGCCGAATCGAACATATTTTAAGAACGGAAAACTATAAGCGGTTCCAAACATGAGTCCGCACAATTCCGAGCATCCCCATCAATGGTACTGTATGTAAGAAATTACTCCACGGGATGTCACAGCTATGTATATAAATCAGTCGCAAACTGTGTGTACCTATTTTCATTTAATCGTTCCCTGTACTGGCCTTAGTTTTCTAGTCGATGCGAGAAAGACATTAGCCTGCTGTACATTTGGCACTGCCAACTTTTTCCGTTTTCGTTTGTTTTCACAGCGCGTTGCCGGAGATTCAGTCGCGTCCGAATCTCTACTTCATCGCCCAGAATGCCGCAACACATCCGGGACTTGGGCAGCCCTTCTCGCGCGAACATTTAAAAGCTCATTAGAGAAAGTACACAAAGTCCAGCGTGTGTGTCGATGTTCCGTATAATTAAGTGACAGTTTCCCAAGCTTAGAGTCTCATGTACCTATGTATAATGTTGCCATAATTAAGTTCACTTAGAATTTTTTATTTACAGATTTAAAATCATTTCTAACGACACATTCGTCTAGTGAAGTCTAGACTAGAAGAGTAAGACTGCGTACTTATTTAAACTATGCCATGCAACGCCACCTACACGTTACTATTTTCAGTACCAACTTAGCGATGTCATAAAAAATCACTAATTTGATTAGTTACGTCCTCGCTGGTTTTATAAATTACTTAGAAGTCTCAGTCGAGAACACCACAGCCCGCTAAAATAAAATAAAAACTCGACTGATCTCAATTAAAAATTCATTTAAAATAGTTACTAAATATATCAAATCAAGTTTTTGTGATGCACAAGATTTCCTTTCCAAGAAAAATCCACAGAACGGTTTACATATGAAGTTTAACGTGTTCATTACGGGTTCGTTGCGTTCAGGAATGCTCGATGAGCTGAAACATCGTCGAGGTTCTTTTAATTCTACTCGTTATATATTGTTGTTTTGCAAGGATATCTGACGTTAATAATGAAGATAAGATTGTCCGGGAATTTTTATCTTGGCTGTTAAACATTCCTTCGTCAGTATGAGGCTCACTTAAACATTGCAAGTAGAGATTGTGCACCACGGACTGGAAAGCATGTTAAAGGCTAAATGTTTCAAGATCTGTCATCCGTGAGACCTTATTGTAACTCCTATAAACAAATTTTAACAGGTATTTTTATATCCAGCTAACCACTGATTTAGCTGTACTAATGTTTCTTCCAAGAAATACAACCAAGGAGACCTTTGGCCAAGTGAAGTTTGAGCGGGATTGTTACCGTACACTATACATTACTTTCTCTTTCCTTTTTGTCACCATGTACATCTGGCGAGCTAATGTCAGTCGATTTCTTTAGTTCTTGTTCTTCTTCTAATACGTCACTGTTGGGTGATCTAGAGTTCTGTGATATGTAACGGCTTACGCTACTGACGAAGTCCAAATTTTTGTAGCAAACCGTCCGACAAGGAAAACAGTTCTTTTTAAACTCTGTACTCATCGCGAAGAGAATAAATGGGTTTAAAACGTGTTTTAAATAGAATAAGATGATTGAAGTCATATTAGCGATAGTAAGGTTGTCTTTGTGTGCCGCTTTATAACTCAAACTGGTGAATTCTTTGACAAGGATGAAGACCCCACGCGGAATAAAACACACTTGAAAAACAGCAACTAGTATGATTAACATCTTAACCAAATGAGCCTTCTTCCGGATTTGATTTCTTCTCTGCTCTACGGTACCACTACGTGAAATTGTCTGTGCCGAGGCATCTTCCTTCTTTATCGCCGCAACAATCTTGACGTACGTTGTAGTTTGTGTAACCAGAGGCACAAATATAAAAAATGCGACGAGGTATACTTCGAAAATCATGCGGCTTTTGTTTAAAGGCCATTGAGCACGACAATATTTAAAACCTCTTCTCTCCACCTGCTTCAAAACTAGCGCCAACGGCAAGCCTATTGCCAGGTAGCATGCGAAGCAGATGATTACTATAGTTATCTTGGCCCTGCGAAGAGAAAGTTTGGTCTTGAATGGTGTCACGATTCCACGGTGCCTTTCTAGAGCTATCACTGTGTGCGTGACAGCTGAAATACACACGATCACATCCTGCAGTGGTCCAACAAATCGACACAAGAATTCCCCGAGCGGCCAACCGATGAACAGTTCCGCCATTCGGAGCGGGGTCAAGATAATCGCCACCAGTAGGTCCGCGATGGCGATGTTTGTGATAAATAAATTACACGGGGTCCACATGCTTCTCTTTGCTGCAATTGTAGCGATGACCATGACGTTTCCTATCAAACCAGCTATTGTAACAAACGCCATTAGACTGACAAGAATCGCTTCAAAGATGTGGCTGCTGCCACTGCCGCCTGCTACCGTTTGATTGGTTGGCGTGAACTGGGTGGCATTTAATTTTGGCGGGAAAACCGTTGCGTTGACTGTTGGCGGGAATTTGTAGGCACTTGGTGTCGAGGTCATGGCGCGAAACAAAGTGAGCGAAACGATCACAAATGGAACGTCTGCAGAGTAGCTTCAATCAAAGAGATTACCTGTAAAAAAAAACGTGTTCATAAGTAAGCAGGGAGACAATTTTAGAGCGTCTGACTGTATTTTCTAGAATCCCAAGGCGGGACCGAAAAATTCTAATTTTCTTTTAATTCGTGAAAAAGATCCTTTTAGTGAGCTGTCATTCAAAAATATTGTTCAAAAAGTTCCAGGGAGTTTATTTTTTTTCTGTGAAATCTAGGAAAGGTGGAAATACTGCCCGATTGCGCCCAAACACCGAATAATGGTGGATGGATTTTCAATTAAATAGACAGTTTCAACACGCTAGTACAGAAAGCCAAAAACTTCCCTTGATCTCATTTTTACACAATTTCTAATCTGTCCTTTGTTCATTATTTATAGCCTTTTTTATCTTAGTGAGCTGTCATTCAAAAATATTGTTCAAAAAGTTCCAGGGAGTTTATTTTTTTCTGTGAACAAGCTAGTTATTGATAGGGTTAAATTAGAATCGACTAAAAGAGCGTTTTTTTACAAAGGGGCAGATATTTTTAATAATTGTATATGAATTCTAGTTTTAGGATAATTTCTCGATTTCTTATATAGCCTTTTTTAGGTCTAGTTTTTTTTTTTTTTTTTTTTTTTTTTTTTAATCGCAGGACCCATGTTGATAGCAGTTTTTATAACTGAAATGGTCATCCTGCATAAATATGTTTTTATTATTATTATTATTATTATCTTGAAGCAGGTAAGTTTTGTTCAAATTTTAACCGTTTAAAAAATACAACTATCGCGATTCAATTTACATTTCAATTTTTAACTGATTTGAAAGGGTCATAACTCAGGGGGGAAAATACCTCGGGAAATAAGGAGTTCCAAAGAAAGAAGTATGCTATGTGTTTGTCATATGTAAATATCTATTTAGACCCGTGGAAATTAAGTGTACTAGACGAAAACTATGAAGGGCATTTGATAAATTGCGTCATTTTCGGACGAATGACCAAAAGCCGATTTTGTGGTCACGTTTTAAAACATGATTGACAATTCTTGAGCACCATTTATCGCACAAATATGCCTCACAATTGCTTACCGATGGTCAGTCCTTCTGGAAATCGGCAAACACAACAGGTTTCTTGCGCGGGGTTTCTTGTTCCAGCTCGATCAGGCGGTATTTCTAACGTTCTTGGGTTTCACAAAAAATTAAACTCGCTGGAACTTTTAAACAATATTTTTGAAAAATAGTTCACCAAATGTCTTTTCACGAAATAAAAGAGAATTCGAATTTTCGGCCCTGTTCGGGGAATCTCAAAAAAATAGCGTTAGAAGCTCTTAATTAGTCAGGTTTAACTTGCTTTATGATTGTGATTAATTTCTTGAGTCAGTAGTATGAGGGAAATAAGATATGATATATTTAATTTGTCGAATTGCGAACTCTTAATCAGAGTTCTAGATCAATCTACTTCTAGTTTTTAATTTATCATTTTTCACGTTTTATATGTAACAAGACATGCATTTTTAGCAGAAACCCATAAGGGTTGAATCAACTCCTTATGAGTTTCTGTTTTTAGTGTTTGAGCAGTTAATTACTAGGGAGTGGTTTGTCTGTTAGGAGCAGGCCGAAAACGTTCATGTATTTTGAACCTGTGTTTTGTTTGTTTATTAAGCTAGTTTATTTGCATTTTAGTGTTTTTGTTTTTTAAACTTATTTCCATGTTTTCTGCGGTTAGTTCTAAATACATATACTTTACTTTAAATCTCACTTATTGAAAATATTTCTTTTACCAACAGGAAGTGTCATCGAAGTCAATCGCTTTATTTTTTGTTTCGATAAACCGGCTGTTTTTTTTTTTCTCCCCGGTTTACTGCCCTCTCTAGAGAAAATTTGTCCTCCATGGTCTAAAATAAATCCCTTGGAGGTTTCATTCCCGTCCTGTGGGAAAAATACCCGAACTCAAGTGACGTCATAAAATTCTGAAATCAGAATTCACTAGGCCTGCTAAATTTTCGCTGTCACTGGGTGTAAAATGAACTAAAAATATATCCTTTTACAAATTTCCAGCTCGGTGGTGTACTTCATTTTTAAAACAGTGCATTTTAAATATTTGAGTTCTCCGCTGTATGTGACATCAAGCTGAGTGCCGTGACAAAGCTGTTTTGTTTGAAAAAAGGGCCTTCCCTTTTGATTTTCACCACTTTGAGCATTTAAAATATAATAAGTGGTGCTTATGTGAAAGTATGACTAGCTCATGAGCCAAAAGTAGTCACCATTTTTGCAAAATTGAGTTCCAGATGGTTTCACTGACATCACGGCGGCCATGTTTGTCTCCCTCGGATTTAGGACACAAATATGGGGTCTCAAATGAATACTGAGCTTTATAAAATTGCGTGGAAAGTTTCGGCAAATAACTCGCAAACGGTACATCGCACAGACCTGCGATTTGGACAAATTGTTTCATAGCTGTAGTTGAATAGTTTCGAATTTATTTTTTTGATTGCGTGACAGTGAAAACCAGCAATACATTACCCGTTCGTTTTTCGAGGATAAAAAGTTGAAACAACCCGCGAGTGGAATTTTTGTTGGCTTGGCAGAGTTTATATCTAATTCTTCCCGAATATCCAGGTTCCAACACATCGTTTACAGAGATCTGTTAATTTTTGGTATGAATTCAGATCAACGTCGACATATCGGATAACATTAGCGTGAGCTCTGAGAAAGAAGCGACTGAAGCACCGAATGTCTGGTTTTTTTTTAAGAAGGAAATCGGAAATTATATAAATATTAAACTTTCTATTTCAATTAATCTTTTAGGGAGTCTTCTCTCGGGCTTATATCAAGCTCAATTGCTTTAAGCAAATTATAAGTTATAAGCTATGATCTTGATCAGTCTATGCGCAGCGGTTCAGCTTAATTTACACTAAAGCTTACACAGTGTTAAAGTTTTAAGGAACTAGTTTAAAAACAGGAGCTAGATGATATGAAAACATTTAGTGCACGCAAGAACGTGCCAGGCGGGCTGGTTGAGGTTAGGTTTCAAGGAACGGTATGATCACTGAAATACAGCTCAAGGTAGTTCTCGAACGTTTCTAGAAGTTACAAAGCATTTGATCCATAAGGGTCTCGATTTAGCCTCAAAAAGCCAATATTACCTTCATAAAGCCCCACTATAAGCACTGATTTCCACCTTAATTCTTCGTTGGTTTTCAAAATAGCAAGTTCGTTAGAGATGTCGTCTGACTTGAAATAAACCTCGGCCTGGCAGTGACTTCCTCTTAATATGGCAATATGGTGTTTACATCAAGAATAATCTAAACCAACGGCTCCATCGTGTCGAGCGCATCTGAAATGTTCCATTAACTCCAGTTTAAAAACAAAGCCGTTGTTGACAATGAAGTTCACATGCACAGTTGGAGTTATCACCCCCTACTGTGAAACATTAGTGTAAATGCAAATATTTTTTGGTAGATAGTTAACTGGGATTATTTTAGCTACGATTATTTTAGTCTTCGTGCAGACATCTCGGTTTCTTACGCAAATAAAGAGTAGGAGAGCTACAATTTGAAAATAAAATTTGGAGCCGACAACAAGTTTTGTCTTCTGATGTAGAGTATATAACTAACAACAATGTTAGTATAAAGATGTCCTTTGTTGTTGCTTCCTTTGCTTTTATTCATGTAAAAGCACATTAAAGTTATTTCCATGTATATGACGCGGGTGGAAGGTGGATGAAGTCCATTACTGATGTTGGATAAGGTTTAACGCAGCACCTTATTCATTTAGTTTTGCTTAAACGGAAATCGACCGTAGGGGTTTCTTTAATGTAAGAAAACTACACAGAAATGGATGGAAAACACTAAGGCACGTTTTCCTAATTGGCGTACAGATTTAGTTTACATATCTAGTTTACAGACAAGCTCCTTTAACAATATTTCGTAAGTGATTGTGACAAAACGACAATGTAGCGTGTAAAAGATTAAATTTGCATACTAACTTTGGAATTGGTTGAGAGTCTAATTGCCACCTTTTTGTTTTTTGTTTTCTCTCCTCTTTGTGTCATAAGAAATGCGTAAAAATTGAAAGGTGTGTAGATTTTTGATTAAATGATATTTAGGGATAAAGCTAGAACTGTTTTTGCACTTTTGACCTTATTTAGACAACACATCCTGTCGTATCCTCTGCTTGGAGATTCTATCTACAATAACAGCTTAAAGCAAATTTTGTGGCAATATTTAGTCTAACTCATTTTAAAAGCCGAGTTTTAAGATGAAGTAAGTTTATTTGATACCTGTGCATTTTAAATTTACCTGATAAACTAATTTCACTTTAATGTCAAAATTAAGGAGCACGTTTTAACTTAAGTGTCTGTCTTAGTGAAGTTTATCTCCTCTCATTGCCCACCGTCTTCATCTACACTCCTATTTTTATAAGAACCATTTTTATTAGAACGTTGAGGCTGAGATTTGCCCCAAAATTTAAGAAAATTTATGGGCTAAAATAAGAACATCCTCAGCTCGCTCAGCCAAATTTTACGCTTTCTTATAAAAAAAAATTGAGTGTACACGAGATAGCCCCAACATGCATAGAGAAATTAGAATGCTTTGAATTATTCCTTTAACCTCATCGTCAATGTTCAAATCATATTTATCTTACAGTGACGCTTTGAAAAAATTTTGTCACACATTTTACATTAAAACGTTATTTTTTGGTTATTTCTTCAATTCTCAGCCGTCATCTTGATTTTGCATTTTTATGACGAGGAAAACTCACGAGTGGCTCGCCCATAATTGTGACAATCTTAATGAAGCAAAGCCCAGTAACTAAACACAGAATTTACAATAATCGAACCATGAATAATCCATAAATTCAGAAGATTTCTGCTTAAAATTTCGATAGTACAGATTCACAGCTCTCGTAATCTTTTCAGATGCTAAGGAAATTAAGGCACAGAAAAATGCGGTTTCGACTAAACAAACGCAGGTGCAATCGGTTTGAACGGAAGAATCAGGTCAACAGTCGCTGCTGAAGTGCTCATAATTGATGGTAACAACACGCGCAATTCTCAGAACACACTGAAAGAAACTGCAAACTCGATAAAGAGAATGGTAGAAAGAAAGCAGGTCTGGGAGCAGAGCTAGAAAGAATCTACTAAAAACAAAGCATTTACAAAAGCGTAGTCTTACAGTGCAGGTGTTTTTTGTTGGGTGGTCGATTGAGTTCAAAAAACGCGAGTGAAACAGATCTTTTCAGTCTGCCTACCACTCCCTTATCCTTTTTTCCACTCGCCCCAACCACTTAAAACACTCGATGGAATATTTAGCACTCGCTCGTCCAAAATACGTCGCTCTGCTGGCTAGCAAAAGCACGTTTTGCGAACTGGCTTTGTTGGTAGAGCATCCCACCGGTAATCGCGGAGGTCGTGCGTTCGAATCCCATTGTAGCCTTGAAATCTTTTTTCAGGCTAAAATGCAATTGCATAAACTGCTTACACACTGCGAGGATCATTTCATTCATTTCAAACTATTTTTAGTTTGTTTTGCAATCCGACATTTTTTTCCAATAGGATTGACTACTGCGAAGTCCCTTTTGCTCGTCTGGTTCATAATTGCTTAATTTGTTAAATAGATAATGTTTCTTAAAATTGTTTTTCTTCAAGGAAAAGTTAGCAACGTTAGGAAAATTTTAATTAGTACGATTTATGTGGTTACCAAATATTTTTCGCTGTTAAAAAGCCTAACAAACTTTTAGGTGTTGAAATCTACATAGGAAGACAAGTCAATAACAATACATCAACGGCTCGTTTGATATTTTTAACCCTTTTCATGCCTGGCTTCGAGAAGCACATGTTTTACGTACCACGCATTTTAAGGTCCATGAATTATCTTTTGATATTATTAAATGATCGTGAATAATATATTGATAAATTAGTTAGACAAGTGGCCGAATAGACTAGATAAGTGAGTGGGAATGAACGAGATATGCGAGTGTGGATAATTTAAAGAAATCTTCGATAAATAGTGATTGTGAATAATTGTATGAAGACTAAAGTACCGCTCTATTTTAAGAACGAAGTGAGGCCAGATTGCAAGTTCGACTGCGCGACTAGCGCTGGCTGGCGCCTTACTCAGGCTAGTTATTCATACGTAGCAACTGCTCTCAGTCAATTCAAAAATACATTTCACCGTCGACAGTTTTAAGGTTGTTTCAGTCACGTACGTCTTAGTGTTTTAAGTGTAGTTTTTAGTCAACATTGCACAAGCGTTCTTTGTTTACAAATGAAATCTACAGGAACATTTAATGTGCTTACTTTGTGTGGCAGGTTTTCTTTTGGCTTGTCATTCAGTTTACACAGTCACTCCTTGAAGTAAAATAATCACCGGTCTTACAAGCATCTAGAACCGCACAGAAGCTTTTAGAAAAGTAGTTGCTTTAAGTACAGCTTTTAAGTTTGTTTCAATTCCTTCCCCCTTTGCGGCCGGCAAAGAAAAATCTTGAAACACAACATGACATTTATCGACATGTCCCACCTCCCGTGGTTCATGAATACATAACGACCTTCACTGAATTTCAATTGTTTTCAAAGTTCACCCAAACAAATGCTCAAATATCGGCGCTCTTTAAATATAAAACTTCAGAGAATGCTGTTGGTTCCTGAAAAAGTATTTCTCTACTTACAGTGTGTTCCTTGTAGAATTTTCCTCTTTTCTAAGTGGACTTATTCTTCGTCAATCTTGACCAACTACACGCTAACCGCCATGAAAGGGGCTTATCAAACAAGCCACCAAATCAAAGCAATGTTTCAATGAAAGAAATTTTCCGTGTTTAGTCTAGTAAACGTATTTTAAAATCCCACACGCTGTATGCAACCCAATGTGGGTCAGAATGGCTGATGTAACACCGCAGTACTTGTAAAACTCTGGCAATGAATTTGACAGCTTTATTGGCTGTTATTCAAATCCCGGGTCATGCTCGTGGGCAGGTAACTCCTTTTTCGTAAACAGTTCTTGACATTCGCGAAAAACCTTGTCAGTTGTACAATAATAACTAACAGCTGTACTGACGGCATCAGCGTAATAAGCATAACTTATGGGAGGCCAGTGTTGTGGTCGATTGGCTTTGAGTGCGCGCTGGATTTGAAATCTGGAGACTCCAGGTCCAAATTCTTCATTCTGCCACTAGCTACCCTCTCGGTAGTCCCGCGGGCTCCTCGGCCGCGCTTTGTTAATAGCAACTATGGCCTCCCACCAGTTGTGATTGTTAACAAGTTTATGCTCAGTTTTCAATATTTCTTTGTTTATTCGCAGTGTGCCCAGTTAGCACAGCGGTGTTAAATCCACTGACACTAAAACAGCCAATTTTGTATTATTTCTTTGATTCATTCATTATATTCTTTTGTTCTGAAGCAATACCAACATAAATAAGTTTGCTGATTAAACAAGCTTGATAATCATTTGACCTTGCACGCTGAACGCCTTGCAAAAAGCCTGGGAAAAAAACAGTTTTTCAAGAGACTAAAACAACAAAAAAAACAGCTACCGAAACCGACAAATCCAATTGTCTACATTTTGTGACCAGAATCCTGGATGTTTATTGCTGGCTTGCACTGTCATGCCATAAAAAAATAAATTAGAAACCGTTCTATGAAAGAAGCTAAGAAAATGAAATGTTATAACAGACCTACACTGGAAAAACGTCTCCAAGTCTCAGGTCTCTGTGATGCGCCGTTTCTGAGTTATTTGCCAAAACGTTTCACGCAAATTTGTAGAGCTTTGTATGGAGACGCCATGTTGGTGTACAACTTTAGTACACCAACATGGCCGCCAAATCATCTGAAATTCACTTCTTCGATGAAAGCGCTTACTCTTCGCTCGTGAGCTCTTATATATGCGCATAAACACATCTCCTAAGACTTTAAAATGTTTTAAGTGCTGAAAACCACAAGAGGAGACCTTTTTTCAACCATTACAGCTTTGTCGCGGCCACTATCTCCGTGTCACGCAAGGTTAAAATTGGGAAATTCAAAATGCTGTATTTTTAAAGCGACAGACACTACAAGACTGAAAACTTGCAAAACGATTTTTTTCTGGGTCATATTCAACCTAGTGTAGGAAAAAAAATTAGAAGACCTCACAATAATGAGTTTAAAATATTATGACGTCACATGCAAACCAAGAATAGTTAGCTGGCTTGGTAGGTAGCTATGAGTTCAAAGGAAAGCTAAATAGCTTATTAATAACTTTATCAAAACTGAAGGAAAATACGCAGTATATTTAGTCTTCTTCAACCTTGTGAAGTCTGACCTGAAATCAATCTGAAACCAAATATATTGTCACATGGTCAATTTTCGCCTCGACCGCCATTATTAAACGTGACCGCGCGCTACTCTGCAAATAAAGAATAGAGGGATTGTTTTAAGTCTATTGTGAGTTACAAGCTCTGTAGCCTCTGAAGTTCGACATTTTCGGAGTCCAGTCGACAGTGTTCCCGTGTTTCTTTTTCAAAAAATATTTTAAAACTGGAAAATTGAACTTCATTGAATTGTGTCTACCACTACTGTAAACATGCGGTCTGTTTTCTGTTCCTCCCGAGGCCTTTTCACTGTATTTTTATGTAATTAAAGCGGAATCCACCAGGACGTCTAGTGATATTTTAAGTCTGACAAAAAATCGAGTACCAGAATTATTGAAATTCTACTGTGTTATTTTCTGCCCTAATAAAAGGTAAAGACGTTAGATATTATCCGTGATAACATCAACAACAATTTCTTATCAGAGTCTGAGAAAATGAGTTTCAAAGTTCACAAGCTATAGGTAAAATCGCACGTGTAGCCATTTCATGAAAATGTTATTTCTGACGAATGAGCTTGCGAAGAAGGCCGAAATAACTATTTTGCCGGCACGGGACACAACACGGCCTGGGTCCCAGGCCGGTGCATTATGGGTGGTTAACCAGGGGTATATAAGGGGGAGTTTAGCACGTGATAGTCATCTAGGCCTGTGAACCAGCCCAGTTCAGGGCTCTGTTTATTTCGTTCACTCGGTTTTCTCTCGCTTTTGCCGTTGAATTCGCCATGTCTATTTCTAAGGACGAAGTTTCCGAGCTTATCACCGCCAACAACCAGCAGTTAATGAGTTCTTTTAAAGACCTACTGCAGGACACCGTCGGCCAAATCAAACGGGCCAACGAGGATGCCGCGGACTCTCAAATGAGAGAGATAAAGAAGCTCAAATTCAGCGAGCCTCGCAAGTTCAAGCGTAAATCAAACGAGGACCAGTGTAAATTCAACCTCAAACTAGCGGAAACTCTAGACGACGCCAAGTCTGCCGCCGAAAAGTTACAGCTCGACAAGGTTAAAGCCGATCTGGATGCAGGTGAGAAACTACTCATCGAACGCCAAAAGCATATTCTTCTCGCAGACAAATCAGATTCTGGGTGGCTCACTGTAGAGGGGTACAAGAAGCACGATTTGGCGGACAATTCCGATGACGAGAAGCGAATTTTCAGTGCTGAGCGCCGTGCTCGATCGACTCTGGCTTCCCTGAGGAAGAAAAGGATCGCTTCGTTCGCCACGTCCAAGAGACCTCAACCTGCACGATCGTCTGTTCCTTCTTCATCAAACGCTCAGCCACAACCCGCTCAGGCGATTCAGTCCCTCGTGTCCCCTATGTATACGGTTCGTCGTCCCAATATGGGAACCTGTTTTGCTTGTGGCAAGCCCGGGCATTGGCGTGCTACCTGTCCAGCGATGTCCAAACAGCAGCCTTCGCCAGCTCCTAAATGACTACGAGATCAGGATAAACAAGGTGTAGTTTCTTCCTTTTTTGATTTCAACGATTTAGTTATGGAAGCGGAGGATGACAGTACTTTCAATTGTATTTCTGCTTGCTTTGAGTTTGATCCGCTTGTTTTGAATACATTCGATGATTCACATTGTGCATCTGATCTTTCTAGTGAGGCAACTGTGCGGGGTAGGCTTAAATTGTGCATCGATTTCTGGCGTTCTTTAGAATCTTCACAGTTTATTCTTAATGTCATCAGCCAAGGTTACAAAATTCCCTTCTTCGAACTTCCGACGCCTTTTGTCAAGGCTAACAATGCTTCGGCGCTTTCGAACAGTTCCTTCGTTTCCAAAGCTGTTAATGAACTCCTCCATGCTAACCTTATTGAAGAAATTTTTTGCGTGCCTGACATTATCAACCCGCTTTCTGTTTCCACGCGCAGCTCTGGCAAACAAAGGCTAATTTTGGACCTTAGGCACGTGAATACTTTCATTTTAAAACAAAAGTTTAAATGTGAGGACTTAAGCGTCGCCATTCAGATCTTTGACAAAGGTTTTCATTTATTCAAATTTGACTTGAAATCAGGATATCATCACATTGAGATTTTTCCCGCGCATCGCAAGTTCCTTACGTTCACCTGGGATTTCGGAACTGGACCTTTCAGATATTTTCAGTTTTGCGTGCTTCCATTTGGATTGTCCTCAGCCCCTTTCATATTTACTAAAATGTTTAAACCGCTGCTAAAGTCTTGGAGAAGTAGGGGCATTCCAATTGCCATTTTCCTCGACGACGGGCTAGGTGGTGGAGCTGACCATGTTTCCGCCAAAATTAACAGTTTAGTCGTGCATTCTGACCTATTGAAGTCTGGCTTTGTTCCCAACGAAGTTAAGTCACAGTGGGAGCCTACGCAGATCATCACCTGGTTAGGGGTCATTCTTAACTCTATCGACGGTTCTATTAAGGCCACTGACGACCGCATTTCCAAGCTTTCTGACAATCTCGAGACCTTGTCAACTCTTCAGCATCCTGCGTCCGTTCATGTTAAGTGCGTAGCTCGCGTTGCCGGCCAGATTATCTCTCTTTCTAGCTGCGTGGGTCCAGTCGCCCGTATTATGACAAGATTTCTTTTCTCGGTGATCAACAGTGCTGTTTCTTGGGACTGTTATGTTTCGCTTACCGAGGATGCGATTTCTGAGATTGTTTTTTGGAGACGCAATGTCCACTCCCTTAATGGCAAAGTGTATTGGGGGGCTAAGTCTCTTCCGGCTAGGATAAGTTTTTCTGATGCATCTAATGCCGCTTGTGGCGCGTTCGTTCAACTGCAATCGAACACTGACCTGGTGTTTCACCAGAACTGGTCCATCGATGAGAGTGCTAAAAGTTCTACTTGGAGAGAATTCAAGGCTGTGTGCCTTGCCTTAGAAGCCTTTCATAGTCATCTTGCTGGTTCTAATGTCGTCTGGTACTCCGACAACCAGAATGTCTCGTCCATTCTACTCAACGGCAGTAGGAAGGTCGACCTTCAACGTCTCGCCCTTCAAGCTTTTGACACCTGCCTTCGGCATCGCATTACTTTGGATCCTAAGTGGATCCCTAGGGATCTTAACGTTAGAGCGGATCTCATTAGCAAACACGTCGATTTCGATGATTATGCGCTGAACGATGTTATTTTTCAGGGCTTAGACGAGCTGTGGGGTCCCCATAGCGTCGACAGGTTTGCCTGCAACTACAACGCTAAGCTTCCCAGATTTAATTCCAGGTTTGCTCAACCAGGATCCGAAGCAGTCGACGCATTTTGCCAGGACTGGGGAAGTGACAATAATTGGTTGTGCCCTCCAGTTTGCCTCACCGCTAGAGTCATTAAGCATTTGGGTCTGTGCCAGGCCAGGGGAGCTTTAATTATTCCCATATGGAAGTCGTCCTTCTTCTGGGGCACCTGTACTAAGGATGGGGTCCACTGGAGTGACTTCGTCATTGACTGGGTATATCTCCCCAAGTTTCAGGGGCTGTTCGTAAAAGGGAAAGCGCGTAATTCCCTCTTTGGCTCCAGATCGTTAAATTTTGACGTTGTGGCGCTTAGAATCGATTTTAGCCGTACCAGGCACCCGTCGTCCCGTAGAGGCTATTGCACGTCGCCCCCCGGCCAATGTAGCTCTTGTTTTTAGGTTTTGCGTTCCTTATTGGAATTGCAGAATGCCCTGGGGCTTCGCCTTAATTGTTCCTCAGATCAATATTGTTTTGTTTCACCCTAGTTGACTTTCATTCGCCATGTAGGCCTGTTTTTCGCTTCTACTTTCATCGCGAATAAAGTCTCATTTCCATTGTGTCCTCCTCTTGCATTACTTTATTTATGTCCTTTTTTGTGCCATGTTATGCTCCACTCGGCTTTCTTTTTATCTCCTCAGATGTTTTTTGCTCAGGTTTCTGGCGAAACCAGCCCGCACTGGGTGATGGCGCTATCCAGGGTCTGGCGGACAGACTGAAGACCACGGTCCTTTCTTCCAAAGCCTGCAGCACTTCCTCTCAGTATCACCGTGCATATTGCAAGTGGAAGGAGTTCGCGGTTTGTAAGCTTAACGAAAATGGTTTTCCCGCCGACCCTTTTCACGTAGCTCTTTACTTACAGCATCTTATCGAGCAGTCCCAGTCTCCCAGCGTTATTGATTCCGCCTTTTACGGCATTAAATGGGCACATGATATGGCTGGTCTTCCTTCCCCGACCGACAACTCTGTAGTTCAGGCTGTCAGGTCTGCATCCAAGAGAGTCCTTGGCACTGCAACGGTGAATCGTAAAGAGCCTATTTCCTCCGATTTAATCCTTAAAATTGTTAGCCAGGCCAATTTAGATAACCCAGTGGATTTTCGAAACGTTACGATGTATGTTTTGTCCTTTACCGGCTTTTTTAGATTTGACGACATATCCCGAGTTAGGAGAAGTGATATTTCCTTCAAAGAAGGCTTTATGGTCATTCGTGTGCACAAGAGTAAAAACGACCAGCTCCGTAAGGGGAACGAAGTTGTCATTTCCGAGTTATCCAGCCCTGCATGTCCAGTTAAATTGCTCAGGAAGTATTTAGATAAGTTTCAAATTCCCCCTGACTCTCGTGACCTCATTTTCAAGCCCATTTCCAGGGGGAAAAGTTCTTGTAAGTTAGTCTCTCCTGATAAGCCAATCAGCTACAGCAGTATTCGGGATGGTTTCCGACGGGACTTAAAGAGCATTGGGGTTGATCCCTCTAAGTTTGGTCTCCATTCCCTGCGTTCGGGAGGGGCCACCTCGGCTGCTAATAACGGTGTAAACGACCGAGTTTTTCAGCGCCATGGTCGCTGGAAATCGGCTGAAGCCAAGAATATCTATGTGGATGACGGCATCGAGCAAAGACTTTCAGTTTCCAAGTTTCTTGGTCTTTAATTTCTCGCGCCGTTTGTCGGGTCCCCAATACTTTTTCGCTCTATCGTGGTTCGGGTTGGTTCTTGCCAGGCCGCCTTCCTAAATAAACTTATTTGTCCTTAAGCTGTGTGCTTATTTGTTGTGAAGTGGAGGCAAAATATGTTATTTCTGACGAATGAGCTTGCGAAGAAGGCCGAAATAACTATTTTGCCGGCACGGGACACAACACGGCCTGGGTCCCAGGCCGGTGCATTATGGGTGGTTAACCAGGGGTATATAAGGGGGAGTTTAGCACGTGATAGTCATCTAGGCCTGTGAACCAGCCCAGTTCAGGGCTCTGTTTATTTTTTATTTTTAGTTTTTCAGATTATTCTTCGCCTTGTCGTCGGCTAGCCTTGAATTTATTTGTAAAGTCTCAGTAGGATGGGCTACCAATTGTTGGAGCTTGAGCCATGGTTCCTACCCAGATTTCCTGCTTCTTTTTTGCCCACGGGGTTTTTTGTGGCAGGTTTTTTCTGGCCTCCGTGCTAATCGCGTTTTCATTGTATGCGGTTGCTCAGCTCCGTTAGTTTGTTTATTCCAACGGATTTGTATTTATATTCCTTTCTCGGGCTTTTGTAGCCGGGATGTTATAGTTTCCGTTTTTCTATTAGTGGCACAGTGTATATCATTGTATTTCAGTATGAATTCTGTAGCCCTGTCGGCTGTTGGTAAGGAAGTTTGAAGCTTCTGCAGTTCTTTAGCCTAACTGGCACCATGTTGTATTTCGGGGTTTTGGTCCAAAGTTGTGGACCTCCCAGTCGCAATTCGCGATTTATAGCCTTACTGGCACAATATATTTGTATTCAATGAACTGATGAACAGCAGAGGGCTCCCTAGCCTAAAGTGCTATTGTACAAGAAGTTTGTTTGTCTTGCAAGTTTGCTGGCCTAATTGGCACAATATATTTGTGTATTCAGAGGATTTTAGTCCACTGAAAGTTCGTTGCATTCTAGAGATTTTAGTCCAAAGTAGTGGGCTCCTCAGACTTATGGCAGTTGTACACGAAGTTTGTTTGCCTTGCTAGTTTGTTAGCCTGGCTCACTTAGTGATTTTGTCTTAGGGGTTTTTTGGTCCTAAGTAGTGGACTCCCCTGCCTTACTGGCAGTCAGTGATGTAAAGCTTGTTAAGGTCGCGTACTTACGCAAAATGATCGAGAAATAGTTATGCAGTGCTATATTCATTGGCGTGAGATGGTTCGCAGGAATCCACAAGGACGCTACGCTAGTGGCCAGCGGTGACGGTTTTTTCCTATCAAGAAGCAAGTTATTGAGTGTGTGATGTAACGTAGTTTATATTAGTTCTTGCAGTTGCTGTATCGTGGTTCGGGTTGGTTCTTGCCAGGCCGCCTTCCTAAATAAACTTATTTGTCCTTAAGCTGTGTGCTTATTTGTTGTGAAGTGGAGGCAAAATTCGTCTTTTAAGCGATTTAATGGTATTCAGTGGAACTTCAAAATTGGTTTTCAATGTTTGGTGTTGTTAGAAAATATTTCTTTTGATAAGATATTTAAAGCAGTAGCACAATCGTTTGTAATAAGGTGTAAATGATTTTGGTATAAACATTTCTTATCAGAGCTTGAGAGGCACGCTATAGGCAAAAGCTTTCGTCTTTTAAGCGATTCATTGGGATTCAGTGGAACTTCGAAATTGGTTTTCAATGTTTGACGTTGTTAGAAAAGATTTCTTTTGATAAGATATTTGAAGCAGTAACACAAAAGTTTGCAATAACTGTGTAAATAATTTTGGTACATAATTTTGTCCAATAACTACTCGAAGTCCTGGCAAATTCCGTCTTAACCATTTTGCTTGCGCATTAGATCTGCAGAGAAGAGGTCGACGGCAAAAAAAAAAAATAGCTACCAGCCGAATACAGGCTTTGCAACTTTCAAAAGCATTTTCTTGCTTCTTGTCTGACAAGAGAGAAGTGCAGCGTCCGGGGTCGGGGGGGGGGGGGGGGTTCTCCTTATAATGGACTATGCAGGAACTAAACGGGGAGTTAGAGTATATTACAATCACACCAAACGGTCGAGTAAGATATTTATCATTTATAAACAACTTTTTCAGTAAAATAGATCATATAATCCCGAGCCCCAAGCAGTTTTCAATTTCAACCTTGATTGTGCAATTAATGAACTCAACTGATTATTATATTAATACCGTAAAATTCCGGTTATAAGCCCTGGGCTTATACAACTTCATAAGGGGTTTTGGGTGGGCTTATAAGCGGAGGAGCTTATATCCGGGAGGGCTTATAAACGGAATAAAAAATGTTTCGAAAAGAGCTATTTAGTGTTGATCGAAATACATTTTTTAAGTTAAAAAGTCAAAATAAAGTAACATTTGGCCCCGTTCAGTACTATCATCCAGCAGAGAGGGGCTTATATCCGGGGGGGGGGGGGGGGGGGCTTATAACCGGATGTATCTTTTTGTTTCCAGTTAGATGGGCCTATAACCGGGGGGGGGGGGGGTTATAACCGGAATTTTACGGTATGCAGTTAGTGCAGTTGATATCGTCCTGCCCGATGAGAGACAAATTATTGTCAAATTCCTGATTACTGTTTGTTTGTTTTGTTCTGTTTTATTATTTTTTATCATAATTATTTTTTGTAATATAATTTTTCTTCGAAATTACCTTATGCTTTTGCAATACTGTAATGTTTTGTGGTCATGCAAATAAAGCTCAAGTGCTGTTCTTGTTACTGTTGATTCCAACAAGTATTTTTAGGGATATTCAAGTGAAAATTAATAGAAGAGATGCAACATCCCTGATGTAGGTATGTGAAAGGAGGCCATTTTCTATCGAATATTTTTGAAAAGGTCACCGTTTCTATCAAAAGTGGTAAATAAAAGGATAAGGGTTTGTATCTCGGGCGGAGCCTTCCTGCATAAAAAATGAGTACCCCAGGGTAAAACGTTCGGGACAGATATTTTGTCCTACAGTATAGATTACGTTCTTTTATCTTGTTTTCGAGCAGCGGCTCACTACATCTTTGTCTTTATCACAGCTATCACAACCCTGACAACGGGCCTAGAGTCGCCACGAGTTCAAAACTCTGGCGTCCTTATTAGCCTAAAAATGTTAGGCGCTCTCGATGACTCTCTTCGAATCTAGTGCACTCGATCTGATTGAATTTAAACCTGCTTATATATTTGTCCCGAGAATCCAGAGATTGCGACTCGAGAGTTTCTTTTTCGTTTGTCTCACGCTCGCCGAGAGAAAAGAAAAAGAACTCGTGCAACTTTTATCCTTCAACTCTTGGCGACTCCAAATCTCGTTTTTGTTTGTTCGCCTGGGGATTAAGAGCAATGTATATAATGCAAAGTGGAAATTGAGCTGGTCTCTCAGAGAAACACGTCTATCAAAACAAATTACAAAGATACATCACGCAAAATGCATTCTAGATAGCTGGTATCTGTACCTACCGAGTTGTGGCATACACTGGCTTACATGAATACACTCTTCCATACGTTTGTTTCATTTAATTTCAAGTTTTTATTTACCTTAGTAAATTGTTCCTTAATAAATATAGATGGACCCAAGATATAAGCTTTGTTGATAGTGGCAGCAATAGTCTAGTGGATTCATCTGACTCGTTCAATCAAGTGCGCTCACTGACAAAAGAATGTAACACACCCTAACCACGGTAAATGTTGCCTCAAAAGAACAAACGCAGCTAGCGCCTTTTTAGCATGCTACACAGGAAAAGTTTCTTGGCTCTTGTCGTCTTGACAGACGGTCTAAGCAGTTTGCTGGAGGTTAGTTAGTTTCTCGTGCTGCAGCTTCTCTCTTGGCTAATCCTGCCAATATTTGAGTGGCAGGGGCCGCTGCAGTAATGCTAGTGAAGGTGCGGTATGTTTGATCTGTGCATGCTTTTGTCATGATTTGAGTTGACTCCACAATTATAATCTCCCCTGGATAGTGCAAAATGGATTTATGTCGTCAAAAAAATATACAATTGATTCTTTCAACGATATTTGCGGTATTAAAGTGTTTAAACCTTTTTTTGGCTGTGGTAAGGTTAATATAATCGTTTTGATTCTACGCCGCACGGATTATCACCTACTTGCGTAATAGGCTTGTTTTATCTACTTTTATTTTACTTTTAAGCACACTCTGATTTAAAAGAAATAAATAAATACGTCTTATTAATCGAGTTCGAGGTCCGTACTGTAAAATACGGACCGAGTTTTTTCCCATCGATTTATTTCAGTTTCTAAAAGTTCTGAAACATTTCTCTGCATGTTATACCGTATTTCGGCGATACAAGGCCAGAAGCCAGAAATGGGTCGAGTGGGTGAAGCTCAAACGTGCGAAATGGGAGCCTTCAAAGCATTCGCACTTATGCTCAGTCCATTTCAAGGAGACAGACTTTATCAGGCAATTTGGGAGTGAAGTCGCGCTCACAAACCGATCGCTTTTACGGGATGAGATTCATCAACGGCAGAAGTTTTCTCGATCAGGCCCGTAGGGAGGGGGATGATGCGATGGGTGCGTCCGCACCCCCTCACCAACCTTGGAAGTCCGCTTATTGTGAAAAAAAAAATCAAAATAAATCAATAAGTAAAGGGAAATGGTATTTCTGTGCTTCGACTATTTGCATTCAATATGGGCTTAGGTCCATCATTTGTAGATTCATGCGGTATAGTTTGGACCACATTGTGCGATTCTAGGTTAATTTCAATGATACATTCTACTTAATGTCCTTCACTTTTAGCTGTCTTGTTTCCTAACAAAATGTTTTCAAAACGCACGAAATGCAGTCTAAGATAACCTATTTTTTTCAAAATTTCTTTTATCAATTGAATTACAATACACTTTCATGAAATTGAAAACCGGCTGCAATTGTATGATTAATCCAAGTACTGAACGCCAAAAAAACCTACGCAGCTCAAGCGGTGAGTCACTTTAGAAACAGCTTTTTTATCAAAACATTTTTGCGTGCGACATTGATTGATGGGACCCGTCAAATTTTATTTCATGTTGGAGTGTACGTAGTAACGGAAATAGAATATGTAAATATTAAGGTAAAGTCGGAGTTGTTAGGCATTTTAGCGACCAAAAGTCTAGTGAAATTGTTACATTTGAGTTTCGAACGTCGGTACAGCCATATGTAAAACAGATATGAACGCCGATTGACCTAGAGACATGCTTTCTCCTTTGTTTACTGGGCTATAGATTCAATGGAGAACGATCAGGTTTACTAGTCAATGCTGTCGAAAGTGTAGAGATTTAACTCAAAGGTGACCAAAATCGCATCACGGAACATAGTGTTAATGGTGATCTTGACTCACTCGCTTTCAGGCGAGCAGAACTCAAAGTTATCAGGAACAGGACAATTGACATTAACGAGTTGTAGCCAATACTATTTCGAAAACGCAGTTTGATTTACGTAAGCTAAGGCATAAGAAGAAATTCTAAAGGTATTACTTTCACGCTCTGTAAAGCTAGAGCTCATTTCTTATTAGAAGGCTTTGTTTCAAGAGTAGGCGAAAAACAACTAGACACAACTAGCTTTACGATGGCAGAAGATTGTGTTCGTTACCTTTTCACCGGAAAATGTTTCGTAATTAATAAGTTATCGCAAATGATATAATAATCGTGGCTGGCTTACACAGATTACCACTGTGGATTAGCGAAGTGTCAGCCATTGTCTCTCCAAAGTCTCGCTTTGACGAACGTTATTGAAGTGATTTGCAACTACCTCTCTTGCAAGATATAATTGAATTGGGGGCTTTTAAGGCTTTTTCCAGTTGAAGGAAAGTGCTGAAGTGTATATGACAAGAAGAGAATTAAGCTCTTCAATTTCCCTCACCGGTTCGAGGGTGAGGGAATGCGAGGCTTTTACCAGGTTGAAGAATTATTTCAGCAAGATTTCCACTGAGGTTAGCTGAGCACAAGTTAGGGCTAACATGTAACTCATGAAAGATCATTGCAGTTTTGTATGCAAGTAAGCAGTTGCAAAAAGAAGGCTTAAAAATATTAAGGCTATTCGAGCCCTGCGATACCGATGCAGTATTCGTTCGTACCAAGTGAGCTATCAAGCCAGCTGGGAGTAGGTCATTTTGTGAGTTCGTAATATACCCATTTATGATCCATCAAATATTTTTCGCGCGCGCGATTGGTCTAAACACGTCACGTGATGCAGCCAAAACTGGGGAATATCAGATGATATTCCCCAAGTGATATTCCCCAGTTTTCGAACTTTGCGATTTACCTTCGCACATTTACCTTTTATCCCGAGTAAATTATTAAAATGAATAAAACTAAACACTTTGAACAGACTAATAATATTTTGAGCGCTGACAGAATTTCTTTGGCGTTTGAAAAGCTTTGAGAAAAGGTCTCCCAAAATGCGCCCTTGTAAACAAAATATTTGAAGGATAATAAACACAATAGCATCCATTTGGCTTCAAAAATATGCACAGATATTTGTCCTTGGACATTATCTGTTCCTCGAAGCTCACAGTTTTCCTCGAGCTTCGCTCTCAGAAAACTGTTCGCTTCTCGGAACAGATAATGTCCACGGACAAATATCCGTGCATATTTTCGCGCCAAATGGAGACTATTGTTTATATAAGATAAAGATAAGTCGTGCACCCACCCCACCCCACCCCACACTCCGTGCGTTTCATTTCTTTAACTCTCCAGCTGAGCATGCGCAACTTCAAGTATATTGATTCCCAAGCACTCTCAATACCATCAACTCTTTCACTGATCCAAGCGACTTTCTTGTCATTTACTTTTCGCCTTTAATTTGTTTGCCACCAACTGTCATCTTCCTTCCGTTTGGCCTCAAAACTCAGTCGGTAGTGTAACAAGAAATAAATTGCCTCTTGCCATTTCATTAATTTTTCTTGCTAGGGTTAATTGCCATCAAGAATAAAGAGGGATAATACTCTTTCAATTTACTGATTTATCAGTACTGTAGGATTTTCAGAACCCTGAAGAACATTACAGTTCGCTATTTTCGCGGTCACATAATGCACCTTGTTTACCGCCCAAAATTTTTGCATTAACGTTGTTTTCAATTTTTCTTGGGATTTACAATCGCCTCAAGAGAAATTAAAACCATACTTATGGAATTTTTTTTTTTTTTTTTTTTGGGGGGGGGGGAACAAGGTGTATAGTGGAACGATGAAACTAGTGAATCTAAAATTTGAGGTGTTATGTCCTGACATATCCATGCATGCATCACGGGTGTTTATACTTGTAAGATTTCCTCGAGAACCCGTACCATAATTTATTTCACCTTGTTTATACCTTAGTTTGGGAGTTTGGATTAAAAGTTATTATACGTAATCGGCTTAATAATTTTGCACTTCTCTATAACGGACGTTTTTATATTTTATATCGCTATCTGATACCTTTACTCGTGAAAACTACCGTGACAACCTCAGCTTACCGCCTGACATTTCAGCTGTGAGCCACCTCCCATAATCAACGGACTGGTATTTGCAATGTATTTTTAAAAGGGGAATAATGAATATATACTGCTAACTTAACATTTAACCCATTGAGGTCAAACGAATATATAGCTAAGACAAAAGACGTGTCATACAACATGTAGCGAGAATTACTGGGAGAGTAACTGAGATGTATACTGGGCACGGCATCTTAATTCTAGGACGTTTCTACCGTTCTAATTTCATACAATTTACACAAACTGTCGCTTTTCACTTTAAGAAATCTTCACATTCTAAATAAATTTGTACTGGCAAAGGTGTTTGGTAACTTACCTGAATCGGTTTCGAGACAATTCGATCGGCATCAACTTGACCAAACTTTGTTGATCTGCCTGTTATCTTGGTTAATGTTCTTGTATATTCACAGCTCCGCGTCCTTAAATTACCCTTTTAAATGAAGGAAAGATTATCTCACATAAGCAAATGATAATATTGTTCAATTACATACACTCGCTGATATTTTGCTTCAGAAAGTGACATAATTATTTTGCGGCAAAACGGAAAATCCTCTATCACACGTAAGCATGTGTGTATTAAAAGCAGATAATTTTTTAAACCCAATAACTGATGCCAAATCTGGTTTTCTGTGATCGTGTGGAATATAAACATGTGAAGAAACTTTACAGTGCAGACTAAAATGGTCAAATATCAACAGAAGCCGTTTTTAAGTACTCGTTAATTGAGTTTCAGAAGTAGACTAGAATGTTATCATGTTCATCATTTTTAAGTACTGTAAAGTTCCGGTGGAAATTGTGATAGTCACCTGCAAGACGCCGAAAAATGGATATCGAATTGACGCATATCGGGCAAATAACAAAGCGAAATAGCTTTCGGTATTATCACGTGGCTAAGCTTTAGAAAATCATGAAACTTTTTTGTTTTGTTAATTGTAAAAGTGTTACTACGCCCAAATCAATACACCTCAGGTTTGGAAATACTCTTGTAAGGGTTTTCGCTGTTGCGTGATTTGAGGTTTCCAAAGAATTAGGAAAAAAAAATTAGTCGAGACGTCAATAAAAGAATTAAATAACAAGCTAATCCGTTTTGTAGAGTTAAGTTTCTTTTATACCACTCTTGACGAAAAACAAAAACGACAGAACATTGAAAATTAACTGAAAAACACTTAGTTCTATTTCAGCGTGAAAAAATAACAACGAAATTGCACTTGAAATGTGAACACAAGTTAATTATCATATGAAATTGTAATTTTTAAATGAATCAATGAAATGGTATTAAAACTAAAAGATCGTATTAGCGGGTTTTACTGAAAAAGAATTAGAAAGTTGCTAATTTACTTCGCTGTTAATCAACATTTTGGTCAAACATTTCTAACTTATCCATTTAGTAGTGATCGTCTTTGACAAAAAGATTTTATTCATATAATAATGTTGAAATATTTTTCGACCGTTTACGATTTATAAGTTTATGGACATTTTACACGTCTCAATATCATATGATAAATTAAAACACGTTTAAACAATGTGCATGTGCTATAAATATTCTGTCATCATTTGTCGACCTTAGCAAAATTTGCATTGATATCTGTTTTACATATGGCTATACCGACGTTCGAAACTCAAATGTAACAATTTCACTAGATTATTGGTCGCTAAAATGCTTAACAACTCCGACTTTACCTTAATATTTACATATTCTATTTCCGTTACTACGTACACTCCAACACGAAATAAAATTTGACGGGTCCCATCAATCACTGTCACACACAAAAATGTTTTGATAAAAAAGCTGTTTCTACAGTGATTCACCACTTGAGCTGCGTAGGGTTTTTGGCGTTCAGTACTTGGATTAATCATACAATTGCAGCCGGTTTTCAATTTCATAAAAGTGTATTGTAATTCAATTGATAAATTTTACTTTGTTTTCTCGTTGTTCGATTCTTGTGGCAAGTGAATAAGAAGCGTACTAAAAATATTATTCCCCGAGTGCTTATTAAAAATAACCTCGAGGTTTGCTATTTTGTGCCATTGAGTGACCATGTTTTGGCTATTTTATTCAAATTGAGTGATTCGCAAAATATACGCTTCCAAAATTAAAAATCTTTCGCATTTCATTATATTTTCTCGCAGCAGTATTACAGAATTTAGAAAATTAGCTCAATTTGTTTCATTTCCAATGGCCTATATATTGGCGTCTTTTTTGTTTCAAAATTTGAATATTTTGTTTACACCAACACCGATTGAATATATACAAATCCCTGTACAAGGGATTCTGTTTCTCATAACGTGTAATTCAATATCTCAAAAATATCCAAGAACAATATATGTGGTCTTGAAAGTTAGAAGGTATATCCGAGCATTAACAAGTCTAGCTGTAAACAAACAGACACCACTTCTTTATCTCAAACTTCAGCTACATACTTTGAAACGTTAACAGTCTCAATACGAGTCACACTTTCTGAATTGGGTTAAAACTTGAGTCCCCTAATCTCTCTATACCATTTAGTTTGGTCCGTTGCGTCAAGCCAATCTTATTTGTTTGTACCCAATAACTTGCTGAGCCTTTAAGTCAACTGCAAGGATAAAGCGCATTCATTGCATCTTCACGTTTAGACCTAACTCATTAAGACAACTTCTATGCCGATGACCGAGAAGACAAGACTTGCTAAATTAATGCTAAGCTTCCCACGGATCTCATTTTCATTCAGTACTTTTACTAAAACTAAAAATTTTAAGAGTAAATTTCCCTGCACCTGCGCCAAGAATCGTGCTAAAATGACACTGATATCCTTCCTCTGACCGGTAATTGTTTATAGTTGCCCAAAATTATGATTGTGATAAATCTTACTAAAAAGTAGAGTATGCGAGTGATGTGAAATAAGCAGGGTTTACCTTTTCCAGTTAAGCCCGTTGTTTGTTTTCTTTGGTGGACATGTCAGCGCTTGGGCCGTCGGTTTACTTGCAATAACGATGGAACAGTTGACCAATGCCCTTCGGATTCAATTTGCATGCTCAATAAGATGCAAGTTGGCCCTCTTCGCGCGCTTTAAAAAATGACTGCTTTGTTAAAAAGTTAGCTACTATATTTCATTTCTGAACAAGATTTGCTTCAGTTACAAAGGATTCAATTAATCAGTCAAGCCCCCATGGCGCAATGTAATTTACACGTCGTTTTCAAGTTTCATCGAGATTCATGTTTAATTTAATTACAGCGTGAAAAGTTTACTTCAAAAACTCTCATCTTCGCCGCTATGCTCACCATTTGACTCCGTCATAAGTGCTGTTTACATTTTAGTCATTTTAAAGAAGAAAAACTTGAGATGATAAGTATGTTAAATTCAATCTAACTTTAAGCGCACAATTTTAATAAGCTGTACTACGCTTTTCATGGAGTAAACAAGCTGCTACAGGCATTTTGACTGGTTGCTTTCCTCCAATTTATTTTTGTTCTGGCGAACTCCAGTGACGTCACTGACTTGCAGGCTTGTTCAAAACTAGCAACTCTCAACGGCAAAATGAGAACTTTCAAAACAGTAACGCAATTATAATTATCATTTATAAACAAAATGTGTGGTTCACCTTAGGCACACGAAACCCTGTGTGCAGGAAATTTTTACTTTTGCTTATACAATAACGTCATGCACTCGAAGAACTTTCAAATAGTACACCGATGGGCTAAGATACCGTGTAAAGTTTTCATTTTTTGTACCTGAGTAACATACCAAAAACACAAGAAGTTTCTTCTAAGAAAAAAACTTGCAGCGTGGGATTTTGAGAGACCGTCCCTCCATTCATTTCATGCACTTCTGAATTTACTTTGAAATCCAGTGTCAAAAAAATTGGAGAGGTAAAACCTGAAAATAGTAAAATATTAAGACGTAATCTTGCATACCTGTGTTTTGAGCGTAGGATCGTCAATTATTTCTTGGTTTCAAAGTTTCCTGTTTGGTATGAATTGTAGGAAGGTTTTCATTTTCGACAATTTAAATGGCGACGTGCAGTTTTAGATTAAAACAAGGAAAATCGCCTGCTATCGTAATTGGGAATGCTGAGCGCGATCTACTTTCAAACAAAGAGCCTAAACAGTGGGACTTGCGCGGCTTTTAAAAGTTTTCTACAAAAGACTAACAGAATATCTGCTAAGCAAAACACTCTTTTGTATCAAAGAAAAAATCTGATCTTATTGTGCTAATGAAATTAGTGACCAGTAGATGAATAGCTGCAAATCTAATCATGTCCTTCAGTAAACTTTTTGAGGAAACATGTCTTTTTCAATGTTCACCACCGACAGGGTTACAATGGAAAATGCAGAGTGTTTGCGTAAACTCAATTATTTATTACTCGGCAAGCCATATAGCTACATTCATCAATTTCTTGCTTATTTTAAATTGCAATAGGTTTATTACTTTTTTGGTTTTGAAAGACTAACCAATCATTGTTTTCAACTGTGTTGGAAATTTAAAACATAAAAAGTGCCGATAAATTAAAAAAAACTATAACAATGCTGAAAGAGGTGTTTTTGGAAACGTAAACAGTTCACAGCACAAGACCTCGACCACACCCCAAAACCAAAATTTAAATTAACTGTAGCTTTACTTGTCCGCAAAGATCCAGTAATTTTATTTCTCTGTCACCAACCTCATGAGACCGCTAAATATGCCTTAATGAAATTTCGCCGACAATTTCATACAAGATAATCTTTTGAGGGTAAACAAACAAGAAGCTAAGAAATGTAAAATTAAGCGACGGAATATCGCGCGAAGAGTGATTATTACTGTTTTAAAGGCAGGTGGTGAAGAGTTTGATTGCATCCACTCTTTTGACTGTTCACAGGTTATTATGTTCAAAACCTCTGTTCGACTTTTTGGACAGTTATAACTTAAATACTAATAAAATTTCTATTAAAAGCGGGTAGATCCTTCATCACGTTCTGTCACCGCAGTTAACATCGGTTTTCATTTTTGATAATCGGTGAACTGTGTTCGCTTTTGCTTTGCTGTACGTCCGGCTAATAACGTAACATATTAGATACAGTAAAACTAATATCTGTCTGTATTCTTAGCAGTCATTCTAATAAAACTGAAATTTTGTCGATATATGTAAACTCTCCTATTCATCGTTATTTCCCCAAAAACTTACTTGTTTCGATTGCTACATGTTTTAAGCCAATTCTCCATACCATCAAGGAAGCTACTAAACATATATACATACACACCACGTAATTTTAACCGCAGAAAAGTTTTCATTTGTGGTAAATTTGCCAGACATTTCGAAAAATACTTCTCCAACTGAGATTTGGCATATCCTAGCGAAATTCCATGGTTTCCGTTTCCTCTAAATGTTAACATTCAGATGTCGATTCCCTTTTACAATTAAAGGTAAATGAAAAAGAAATCACGCGCAAGCACACACACATACACTTCGATCAACTAGACTACACGGACTGTTATGAAAGAAACTGTAAACTTACGTTTTTTCGCCTATAGATAAGAAGATGGACGCCTGTTCTCCTTCACCTTACTTGAAAATCCACACGTGAGTTGTTTTCATATAAATTTTCATAGAAATTGTAAAAATTTCCCCTGTCACATACTAAGCCTGGCACGGACTTCAGCTATGAATTCGAAGAGTTTGTTTATACCTTTACAGGACACACAAAGCGCAAGAAATTCATCAAAACTTGATAATATCACGAATAAATACCCCCACTGCTTAATAATTGTGTTTGGCGATCTGCATCTGCTCGATTCGTTCTTTCCATTGAACGAACGGTGATCTAAATGCGATTTCGTGTCGAAAACTTTTCGACTAAATTAAATGATTCAAATTAAAGTTTTTGCGGCATACCTCTAAGCGAATTTACAAACAAGAGATTAAGGTCGACCTGTTTCGATGCTTTGGGTGAAGCTTGCACCTGCATAGAACATTATTCCAAGATAAAAACTAGTTTAGCCACGAATTTTCCAGGTGTTTTGATTTTATACCATACGAGTTCGAAAATTAATTTTCGCTTTAACTCCACGCTGTGTTTCCTATCTTTTAAATAAATTGTTTTCTTGTTTTGATTTTTTTCTTTTTTCATTTTCTTCAACATGTGTTAAAGTTGACTGGGTGGTCCAAAGTAAATTAGTTGATACTCTAAGAGCATCGGTGAATTGCAAACGTCTTTGTTCGCTTGTTGTTTGTGGTACAAAAATCATGTACAACACTCGGTACTAGCGATGAGTGTCTATACAATACAGTAACTGATAAAACTCCGGCTGGCGAATTCATTTTCATCAGAAACAGACACACATCGAGAAATGCACCATGCTGAAAACAAGGAGATAAAAAGCACTGAAGAAAAAATAACAATGAAAATAGATAGAAAAAGAAAAACTAGTGATAAAAAATACGTCATGCCATGAACTGAGGCATTACTAGGGGAATATGGCATGAAATAAACCCTGCTAAAAATCAATTTGAAAGTTGGATATATTAAACGCAAAGCAAGTAAACACTATGTAATCCGATTTTATTCTAAAAACAATTAGGATTAACACCATGAAAGAGTTAAAGAAATCCATGACTGACCCGCAAATGAAAAATAATAATTAAAATATGAGACAAGACGGATTGTAAAATGAAGGTTAAA
This sequence comes from Meandrina meandrites, assembly GCA_963693305.1. NCBI lineage: Eukaryota > Metazoa > Cnidaria > Anthozoa > Scleractinia > Meandrinidae > Meandrina > Meandrina meandrites. The sequence continues at coordinate 4,805,175 of OY855910.1, read as the reverse complement.
CAGACTATATATGTGCGTGCGCCAGAACCCATTTCAATTCTAAATTTATAAAAACACCTGACTGGTTCTCTCTTGTTAATTTTGGATTTTGGCAGTCCTTATGTTTTTTGTTTTCGGCAAGTTTAATATTTAATTTACCAATTCAAAGAAAAAGTAGTCAGATTTTTCCCCCGCAGGCGCCGCATGGCTTCCTTAACAGTCGTTTATTTGTTCCATTTAAGCAGAATTTTCGCGCTCCATCTCGCAATGTCAGATTTCCCGGTCCGGAGGAAGCGTAAACAGTACACGACCTCGCTTAATTGGTTTCCAATTTTAGAATAAGAATCGGATCCAATATACCGCGTTTTCCGCCAACAAATACATGTTCTTACTTAAGAACTCAAGCAAGCATACATACGCGCCAACAAATTTGATTACAGGGACAAAAAAATCAATCTGATTGAAGAAAAAATTGGAAACCACACAGTTTACGAGCTTGCGAGCGTGAGTTACAGAATTTACGTATCTGATAGGTAACAGAAAGAGAAAATTAGCATATTCTTAAGTTTATGCCCTATCCCTCTCAGCACAACTGTAATTTCTTACTCAGTTTACGCTTTACTAGCTCGCTTTACAGCCTTCAAAAAGTTATATTCTAGCAATAAACATGCTTTGCTGCCGTTTGCTTCTTTAATTTTGAAAAATATCAATTGTTCGGCGAGCGAGTACTCTGATTGGCCCAGTAATCTTCCCTTGTTCCGAATAAATTTCACGAAATCGGGAAAAAAAATTAATAGCATAAGCGAGTTGAGTTTTATGCATAACAGCGCATTAATGCAGGGTAATAACAATACCGTTAACCAAATAATGCTAAAAAAAGTGCTAGCACTATCGGTAAGAGCCTAATACCGTACCGTTATATAGAGGGACAATATCCATTGTTTGCACGTACGCTAAAAGCTGTCAATGAGCTATTCATGATATAAAAATTAACATGGCTTATGATAACTTTCTCCTTTTATCGGTTCGAGTGTCATGCCTTTGATTGGCATGAAATGAACTCCGTGTAGTATTGTACCATCCAAACATGAAAATTTCTTACCAAAAACAAACCGAAATACTGTAGTCGTCAAGCAAATAATCAAACACAAAAGAGAGACGCTCCTGACGTGACGTCACTCGTCACCAATCTTCGTGCTGGCCGACTGAACCGGGAACTTTAAATTTGGGGGCGAAAAAGGTTTCGAAATCCACAAATTTCTTTTAGAATCTTTTTACGCATTATAGAGGTTCTGAAATCAAAAAATCCCTGTACGCCGTACAAACACTTTATAGCCGCCCATATTTAATTTATACACAATTCTGTCCTTGAATGACCTTGGGGGTATAGTATGCGACAATGTAGCCATTATTGTATTTTCCGAGTAATGCAGAGGGAGGCTAGGAACATGGAATCGAGGATGCAGATTTAAATTTTGAATTCAAGATGGCGTCTTCAACTAATGTCCTATTTATGGATCCTCGTATAATGGACGTCGCGTTCTTGATCTCGTTGACGCATCAACCCTCCTCCTCCCCATTCCAGCCTGATTCTTGTTATATGGTGTTTATTTTTCTAGCGGTTGATAGCCCTAATCTTCGTCGGCAATACATGTTTAGGGACGGACCATTATTGTTCTGGAGGCCAGTCGGGAGGGGGTATGAAAAATATCGAAAAAAAAGTAGTTTGCAGGGCCTAAAAAGACAGTATAAATTGCTTAAAAACACGCAATATGTGTAAAAAAATTAGTTAGCATTTCGAAAAAAATGTTTGCAGAAGTGCATAAATTAATACCCCCCCCCCCCCCCCCCGCCCCCTTCCACCCCATCCCCCTTCCAGGAAAATAATGGTCCGTCCCTTAATGAAAGTTTAAATTTGTATTTGTTTTGGTTATTCAGAGTTTAATAAATCGGCTATGTTTCAAATTTCACATAGCCATTTTTCTCCATTATATTGTTTGTATTACCTTTCGACCAGTGCACAGCACAATGTTTCATTCTGATTAAGGTTCGACATTTTGTAGGTAAATTGAATCATACTGCAGCATTATGTCTCTGAGATAGAACGCGCACTATGATTGTTCAATATTACGGGCCGTATTCTACAGCACTATACATCATTATATAGATGTGTCTCACAAGAACTGGGAACAACCGAATTCACGAATGTGATTGGTTAAAATCGATATTGACCACGGTTTTGATTTTCCCATCTTGATGTCTGTAGGAATATTTTTCAGTCGATGCAAGAGGATAGAGAAAATATATCTGTCGGTGATTTCGACTTTCTCTTGTCCATATTTTTTATCGCCGTTTACAAGTAAAATCACGGTCAGCGAGTACAAACGGGAGGACGTCGACTTCGGTTAAGATTCTCCCATACAGACCTCCTGATCGGTAAATAAGAGCTAAGTACGGCCCGCGAAATTCAAGAGTACCCCTGATTCCATCTATACCAGTTTGTTTTAGTCAGCTTGTCTCAATAAAAAATTAAAACCTACTTTGCATGCTTGCGGATCGGAAACACCCTCAGAAAACCAACCAGCACTGTTACCAGGCACGCACTGAGGTTGAACGGGAACGGTTGAAAGGGGAACGGGAGCCAAGGCCGTCCCAGGAACAGCTGGAGAGGAACCGTGGACGATGAGGTGGGCAAAACAGGTTACACCTAGAGGCAGAGAGAGAAGCTAGCCCAAAACAGAGCGAGATGGCAGGCGGCTTACATGGACCTATGCTCCACAGGGAATGAAAGGGAGTAAGTCAGTTACATGCTTGCGGCAGGACGAACATTTTGATAAACAAAAGCGAAACGGCGAGTGTCTCATTACAAACTTCACCCTCGATTTTTCAGTCAGATTTTCTAGAACCCAAAAACGTCCCTAATTTGACTAATTTAGCAAATGTAAGACAACACGAGCCGCCTGACTACCCAGGAGGTGGGGGGGGGGGGGCATTCTAGTAAATGTCGGATAGCAGCGTGCCGCGAAGGTTCCTAAATCCCGATCTTATTTAGGGACAAAGAAAACGAAAATTAATACCCTTTTTAAGGCCCAAACCCGAAAAATAACACCCTATCCAAGGGAAGGAGATGCGACCCAAAAAGCTGCTAACCACGCACAACATCTTTATAAAATCGCCTTGCTGACGGATAGTTTAGTTTTAGTACATATAATAAATCATTTCTTTCTCGCTTAGATAGTCGTTTATGCACTTATTTTCGCTGATACAATTTAGGTATCTTATCTATTCGTTCAAAATACACAAGATCCAACTACTCGCTCTCTGAAGTGGAGTATTGCTTAAAACCCAGTCAGACGTACAAAGGGTAAAGTAAATTCCGCCATGAGGAATTTTCTGAATTTTAAAGGGATTTCTGGCTATGGAATACCACTGGCGGATTCAGACCTTCAGCTAAGAAGGGGTCCGCTTTTTAAATGCTTGACTGTGAATGTTGAATTCTGCGTAGATAATTCCGGCACTTCAAAGAAAATTCGTTATTTCCGAAAAAATAAGGTGGACCCGGGCCCCTCCCCTGGATCCGCCACTGAATTACACTGTATCGAACTGTAACTTTCATTAGCTATTCATTGCTCTCTCTCTCGGGAACACTTTCTGTAACAACAGTTTGTCCACAATTCTTGGCGTTGCTATGGCAACCTTGCTTTTGAGATGCACTTTTGCGACAGTAACGACTATTCAAAATAGTTTTTACTGTTAGCTGTTTTTCAGTTTCATGATAAAACAACTTGAAAAATGACGGATCCAAGATGGTGGATTTAATAGCACCATATGACGTATTTACCAAAACATATAACCATGTGAAAGTGAATATATGAAATTGATATATTTGAACTGCGGGAGAAAGATTTGACGCATTAAAAGATCATCGAAGCTCGGATGGCAGGAACATTTCACCGCAGAGGTCATGGGTTCGAATCCAGGTCAAGTCTGAATTTATTTTCAGGCCTTCGTTTCGCAACAGCCTAAGTTGTAGGCCCCTTCCAGGAGTTCCTGAGAACAAGAGAACATTGCCATTTTTTCTGGGGAACATGGGAACAAAAGGAAAATAGAACTGGGAACACCGGAACATAGCAGCATAGCATATTTTAGGAAACAGGGAACACCCAAATCAAAGAAATACTTATAGGGGGAAAATTTTGTTGGGAGCGAGGGAACACGGACCCCCACTGGAGGGGCTCAGTTGTGTACATAACTGCGGTGATCTTCTTGAGATAACCATCTTATATAACATGAAGAGGAACCTCAAGGTTCTCTGAGAGGCAGTTCGTTGCAATGGTAAATTATAACTACTAAATCCGAGCGAGAGATGCTTCCTTACCACTTTCACGTTGCATAGTAGTGGAGGTATGAGTCTGAGGGTCTAACGCCAGTTCAGACGTCGTGCTTCTGCCGTGTCGAACTAAATTCAGGAATTCAGTTTGACAAAAGCACGGCAGAAGTACGGCGTCTGAATCAAACTAAAACTTAAGTTCGGCAAAGCAATTAAGTTCGACAAGCTCTGCAGTGCTACACGAGTCTGGCACGCCAGCGATTCAAACGTCGCGCTTCTACCGTGCCAAACAAGATTCGTAAATTATATTAAGTGAATTTTGACGGGGATAGTTACGGCGCCATTTTTGTTTGATCAACGCTGACAAATTGTTACGTGACTTCAGTAAATCAAACAAAAGGTTTAATGAGTAGAACAATAGCTCTGCACGTGCGTTTTGAATCTTGGTACATTTCTTGGCCGTTCTCTGCAAAACAACAACGTGAAATAACCGAGTTCTGCGTATTCTGGACAACGCGAGCCGCGACGGTTAATTTTTGATTTTTCGTTTTGGAGTTGAATGCTCTCTTCACATATTCAGTTAGGGCCAGTTCTTAAACCGATAGTTACACTGAATACATCTGGATAATCGCGAGATTCTCGAGTAAAATATAAATTCATTTTTCACCAGGCGTTGTCCTCGGCGTCGCCGTCGTCATTGCTTAAGCTCCCTATTGCGATAAATTTCGGCACGGCAGAAGCACGACGTCTGAACTGGGCCTAAGTCATTTCCCATAATACAATAACCAAGAGAATTCTCGCGCGGTTATTGGTCAAGAGTTATGGTCCATGAGGGTAAACAGCATTAAAATAAACTTAGTTGAAACGCGACGTAAGGCAATTCTGATTAGAAAAGCGAGATTCACACGTGCGCACTGATTTTCATTCTAATTCGCCGGAAAATTTTACCATGTTATTACATAAAACAGATCTACCGAATTTGTCCACGGCCTACACTAAATGGCACCAGAAAATGCCCAAAACTTTGCAATGAAGCCACTCGCATAAGGGCTTGCAGTTCCATGCACTTGAGTATGAACATTTTATGACGTAACTTCTATGGTCTAGTTAAGCAAAATACCACACTTTCTAAGGGCTTACCGGCGCAATAAACCCCCGTGGGATGTTGGGAAACACGAGAAACCCTTATCGCATCCTAATTGCGCATAATTTCACCCATAAGAAGCGCCCGCACATTAAGAAAATCATGGCGGCTTTTCACTTTACGACTTGGCTCGCCAGAGACAAATCGTCGTAAGCGAATAAGGTTGCCTATCGATTTTTTTCCCCTTATTTCGATTCTAGCGATCACCTTCTTCTATAAAATGACAAAAGACCAATTTGACCCTCGGAAGTTCACGCCAATTCATACCCCCCGGTGGAACAAGGGTATGGGGAGTCGAGGAAACCCCGCCCCTAAGGTTTTAGTTCCATTTAGGCACCTCATAAAAATTTCGATTGAGTTGAAATCTCTTACCTGCTCTACAAAATGGCATAATTTTTGATGGCTGCGATTTCATATGACGTCATTAAACCCGCGATCTTGGATTTCACTACTCTCTTAAAAGTTCAGAAAATAACAGAAATTAATACAAAATCAAGAGAAAATGCTAATAGAACGTAAAAATATACGAATTTTGCAATTTTGTTTAGAAAACTGGAAAATCGTATTTCTGAAGCTTTCACCTCTCATTGTAAAATCTAAAATTTTGAACTGTTTTCGGGATTTTCCGAGGTTAAGAAACTTTTAAAAACGACGTTTCGACCAGTTTTACTGGTCTTCTTCAGGCTGTTGTTAAACTGTTGTCAAGTGAAAATCGATCCGCCATTTTGATAACATTTTAAAAACAGCCAGGGAAAGAATTTATTACCAACAGTACTCAGAGTAATTTCGTATCTAGCTCGAATCTTAGTTTGCCTTAGCCCAAACAACGACTGCTGGGCAAGAGGCATGAACGAAGGCTCGGAGATTGTTCTGACATATCATCTTTCTTAAACTAAGAAGCTGTGTTGTTATTTTTTATGGGAATATATTTTAAGTACGTGAACAAAAATATCAGCTTGTTTTCTTTTAAAACAAAGAACGTCAACCTGCTTTACGTTTCAAGCTTAACCAGGCAATAGAGTTGCTATGGAAAACTGCAATTGTTTTTCCACACAGGAGGTAAAAATTAACAACATTACTTCGTGGGAGTCTTGATATGACTAATTATTGCACGCTTTAAATTACCAGCGGCTTATGACTATTTTTATTTGATGTACGTTTTAGTACGAAGGCTTTGGAACCTTTTCGCATCGAACTTAGAGAAAATCCTTACGGATGTTTTTTTCTTTGTAAATTAACCTTTCCCTCTTAGCCGAATTCATGTGTTCTTTGACCGGCAATAATCAAGTTTCAAATCGGCTGTTGGAAGAATTTATTTCATGTTACGATACATTAATTTTTTATGATTTAAATAATGTAAGACACTAGCTTTTATTTTTCAGAACCTTTTTACCTTTTAAGTGTTGTCAATCAACGCAATATATTTATGGTATGAGACAAGTCAAAGTTTTACTTCAAATTTAAATTAATAAAAATTAATTAAATTCAGAAACATATATGCACGACTTGGATACCGCATGGGGTCAACCCTCAGCAAATTTTCGGACTTTTATTTTATTTTTTGTTTATTTATCAAGAACTATTCAGTCTTACCGCTTTATAGGTAAAAGAAACGATTTGCCGCTCAACATGATTCGGACAGATAAGTACACAAAGACAGGACTAATCCTAGCCATCCCAAGCGGATAGATAAAACAAACAATTTTATTAAAATCGCGGTTAAGGTGGAAAACCTACTTGAGTGCTGGTGCAAAACTTGAAAGGCTCTGAAAGTCATACTCAAATCCAGACATAACTTCAAATCTAGAAAACGAGGCATTTTTCAGTTACAGATTCTGATTATTTCTTAGCGTTTCTGCCTGTTTAAGGTGATCAAAATCGATTATGAAATATTCGACTTCTGAGAAAATAAGTTTAACTGAACAAAGGTGAAAATTATTTCTCTTTCAAAACACGAAGTTATGGTTTTAACACCCGCAAAGTTTCATCCATTAAACAAACAATAAATTAAAAGCGAAATGCGTTCACTTGAAAGCGTGGTAAAATAAGAATGAATGACTTTAGTGAGGGAAGATAAAAAATGTGGGTGTCCAAGAAAGAGGGCAGAACTTGGAAATAAGATAGAATTTCCAATGAAGCTTTCTATCTATTAGCTATCAGGCTTGCAAATGAAATGAAAATTACGAAAAGGGAAATTAATTCTCTGGAAAATCGGACCAAAAATGTCAACAACCTTTTATCCCGCTAAGGAAAAAGCCCCTTATTTTAATGTTTGTGTATTTTCATCATTATAGCTGCAGCTGACCGGTACCTATTATTTTTCCTGTCATTTTTATCAAGGACTTTAGTTTTTGTTCCTATTTCCTCCTTTGGTCGATTTTATTCTGAAACAAGGTGCCAATTTTATACTTTCCCCCAGCAGAGTTATTTTTCCAACCAAAGATCCAAAGCGATAACTCACTAATATTTTAATGTGCTAGGAAGGCATTCATTATACGATCCCCAATCAAATTAATTCAAAGCCCAAAAAAAATTAACTAAATTCTGATTTTAAAGGTCGGTGCTTTATTTTCTAAATGATTTTTATTTAATTATTTATGCAATCGATACAAGGTGCATTGTTCAACACCAAAACTACTCTCTTTATCGGCTTATAATCATATCTTTTCTTTTTTCAGCAGAAGCATTACCAAATAGACTAAATGCCTGTTTTTAGTAAAAGGTTTCCTTAGCATTTCCGCCCGCCATGACAATTATAGTTTGAAAAGTGGCCGGTTATATTTTTATTTTTCCAGTTATGACATAAATGCAAATTTCCTTTAACCCGACACACTAAAAATAAGCGCCACGTAAATAAATTTCTTTCGCTTTCATGGTTATATAATTGTTGCAGAAAATAAAATTCAAAGCTGTATTGTGATTTTGCAGTCGTATAACATATTATATTATTATCAACATTTTCCGTTTAAATCGCACTTCATGAGCGTGAGTTTTGCCCCTTTTGAAACGTTTTTCATTTAAAAGCTTAATTCGTCAAGTAATTAAAACAACCTAGTCAGTCAAACGTTTTTTTTTTTTACATATTAACAAATGTTGGATTTCAAAGCTTAAAACCATTCTTTGCGTATTCGCCGTGTTTTTAGACTTAAGCGAATTTTTATAAGTTCTTTCCAAACAGAAAACCAACGAATAACCCTTTATCGCCCAAAACGAAGTACGCTTACTAAGTCTCTTAACTCCTTCTGATGTTATTAGTTAACGGGGGGAATTATTAAAGTCACAAATCTTCCGAACTTGTATTTCTCAATTTTCTTGTCCGTGCGTTGACTCTGTGGCTTGTCGAATAATGATTGCTTCGAATGAACGCTAAATGAGTGTCATCCGCGGCACAAACATTCAAGCAGCCGGACCGAAAATCGTTACTCATGGCAGATAATATTATCGGGTTAATCACATGCTTGAGATAATACATCGCCAATGTTATTAGTTCCACGTAGAGAAAGTCCGGCTTGGCTGTAGTTTCTGGGGAGAATTCCTGGATCAACATGATGACTCCACGCGGAAGATAACAAACTTGGAAAACCAGCATCAGCACTATCAGCATCCTGACCAGTCGCTTTTTCTGTCGCGCTCGATCGCTGAGGTTTTTCTTCATGGAACTGTTTGGCTGGTAAGAGCTGAAGCTCGACTGGATGTCGCTTTTCGCTCTGAGCGCACGGATGACGTCGAAGTAAGCTGCACTTTGAAGCACCAGCGGCAGGGTTATGAAGAAAACCACGAGGTACATCTCGTACGCGATCTTATAACCAACATTGGGAAAAAATGGAAAACAAAAGGAATACCCATTGGGGAACAATTTGTTCTGAAGGAAGATAAGCATCGGAACACCACTCGTCACGTAGCAGGCAATCCAGATGACCGGCACCGCTATCTTGACGCGATGGAGGGTCATCTTTGGTTTGAAAGGTGCTACAATGGCTCGATGCCTCTCCAGCGCGATTACAGTCTGTGTGACGACGGAAACGACCACGAAGACATCTTGAAGTGGAGTCAAGATATAGCACAGTACGTCACCGAATAGCCAACCTTGGTAGATCTCGATGATCCTCAATGGCGCCGCCAGAATGCAGACTCCCAAATCAGCCGCGCAGATATTGGCGATGAGAAGGTTGCATGGTGTCCTCATCTCTCGCCAGCGAGAAAGAGTGGCTACGACTAGACTGTTCCCCGTGAGACCAACGACGATGACAAACGAGTAGATCACTGTCGTGACAATGACATAAAGCTGAGATAGTCCTTCTGGCGTTCCTTCCGTCACCGTTGGAGCAGTAGTATTTGGTGGAAAGCTGCTCGACGTGTTTACTGTCATATTCCCCTTGTGAAGAGTTGAATTCAGAGTCATTTTTCCACCACCCGCTAACCTGTTGTTGTTGAGATTCAATTCAGGTTGCGACGTACAGTAGATCTATCATCAGCTGCTTGCACATTAACAGGATGAAGTGAAAATCAATCTTCTTTCCCAGTTGCCGCGTTAAATATCATCTGTTATTTGATGAGACGGTTCGAAATTAATTGCTTTCATGTCACACAGATGAATCAACGTTTGAAAGACTTGTGTTCAACACACTATACGAAGGTTAACTTTTGACGTTAATGAAGATTTCCATTAGTTTTTCATCCGCAAACAATCGAAATGCAACCGCCTTTAGCTAAGGAGGATAGTTAAAGGGTGCATGTTACCAAATCTGAAAATGTTTTTCTCGATGATCACCGAGGGGCAGCTTACTTACGCGAATTTTGTGTATAATATAAGTTACGTGTGAAATTTTCATTTACCTGCGAACCTTAAGGCGAAATGATCTGCTTTTAAAAACACTGATACATTTGCGTGATGTGCAAATACGTCTAACCCAAAACAATTTGAATGTAAAAAACTTTCACAATTAGTTTTGTTCTACTTTTTATCACCTGGATAGGATTCCTTTTTTTTGTGGATTTCATTAAATATTGCATAGCCCATAAAAAATCTAGTTAATAAAAATTTTCATGGCATTGGTCGCCGATACAATCTTTGTCTGTGTGGAACTTCAAAAATAATGTTTCTAGTTATAGATGCGCATTTTTAAATAAGCAAAACAAATTAAGTTCTCTTATCACGCCGGTAGTTTAGTAGACAAAATAGAGTCAAAATGCATGTACTTAGTTATAAGCCTTTTTTGTGGTACTACACGAGGCCGTTGCGTCAGAAAACTTGATATTTTTTTATATACTCACGGTAACGAGCAGGAATCGAGAACTTTAGTTTCGATAACAGCAGAAAATGTTGCCTGGGTATTTTAATAAGTGTAGAACAAATACTACAGATGCAATTCATTTTGAAACGTATGTCAGAAATAGCAAAGGAATCATTGCAAATAAAGTAGTTCTTAGTTTTTTGGGGTGAAGTCGAAAGAACTCATTTCATTAGATGAATTTTCTTTCAAAGCCAACTTGCTGAAAATGGCAGTCCAGTAGTAAAAGGAATTCTAAATCTAGTCTTCAATTTTAGGGTTTCCAAGACCAAAAACAAATATTCACGACATGCGAATAGAAAGAAAGTTGTGACATAAAGAAGAAAAGAAATCGATAACTCTCTGCAGGATACTCATTATAATTCTAGATTATGAACGGCAACAAAACCTGAATAATATCTCACTGGACGTTTAGAAAGAATTTCTTCAAATGCGTGTTAGTAAAATGACTTATCATCCTCATTAATTATTAGTCAATCATGGTCAAAAAACCGCATGTGGAAATCTAAGTGGAAAGAAAAATTAGATTAAATATTCTAACAAGAAGCTATAGAGACAAAATAAACTAAATTGGATACGCCTTTGACTTACAATTCGAGTTTTTTTTTTACCCATAACATTTCGTATTTACTCCTGCCATCGATTCGGATAATAATCAGTAAAGAAAGGAAGATTTTAATTTTCTTCGTTTGCACAGTGCTTATTTAGAATTATCCTGATTCGGTTGGAAGAGATTAAATTTCTTGTGTGTCAAAACCTGAAAAGAGTAAAATTTACAATTCTTCAAATTCGGAGCTCAATGAAGTTAGCGAGAAAACCGCAATAAAGTTATCGCATACTTAAATGGAGAAACAGTATTTACTTTTCCAATATTTAAAGACCTGGGCTATTTGTAAACCTTAAAAACACAACTTCCCGAAGCGGAAATAAGAAAGTTCCGAAAAGTAAAACTGATTTAAAAAACATTTCTTAATAGTTTTGTATTAAAAGATTGGGATTTGCAGATCTGTATGCGGCTTAGGGAAATAAATTATTGTTAAATCTCGTTGTCCCTTGAAATACTAATTTACTGATCTTCATTATATTTTGCTTCAAAAAATCTTTGATGTACTATTTGAAACCATCTTTCAATAACTTAAAAAAGGGAGAATTGAGGTCTGATTTGGAGAAACTTTTACCACCAAATGAGATTAATCTATTCAATATTTTTGGCAGAAACCATAAAAAAAACGATCAGTTAAGATTCATGATCCACTTATCACAATACAAACAGCTACAGCAAGAAAAAATTGAAAAGCTACATTTGAAATAGTAGCTGATGGTCTTATTAAAGAGAAATAGTCAGTTCTTGCCGCGCGGTGAAGAACTTAAACAAAAACAAAACTAGTATTGACCTTGAAAACCTTTAGCACCTCCGTGGAAATCTGCACTTAAAATTTTAACGAAAGCGTTTAATAACATTTTTAATTAATTCTGCGATAAATCAATTTTGTTATTACTTTTCCTTAATTCAACAGTCGAGTACCTCGCTCTGTTTATTCTTCGTCTAGAAAAAGCTGGGCCAGTATTTACTTAATGTCACGATTGAGCATGCGATTTCGTTTTAGAAACATCATAATGCATGTGCCAATATCAGTTTGGACACACTGACACATTTCCAGAAGTTAACATTATGCTCGGATTTTGCACACTTTTTACAAATTTTACTGTTTTGCCACGTGCAAGTCTTCAGCATTTAATGAATTTATATATTATTATTATGAACTTATTTTGGGCTTAGATGGAACATTTTATGCATAAAAATATTGAAACCCGGGGATATTGCGCACTTTTAAGGAAATGAACATTTTGCAAAATTAACTGTCAAGTAGCAGTTTTGGTGAGCTATTCGGAGTTCCAAGTGATGATAGAAATTGGCAGTACTCAGAAGTTATATTTCAGGGCAGAAAATTAGGTTAACAAACCGTAATATTGCAATTATCCTACCGACTGCTTTTGACTGCCGCCACCGAAGATGGCGAACGTAATAGTTTAAAATAATAAACATTTCTCGCTCAGATCCCAGTATGAAGGATTTAAAAAACCAACTTCGTGCCTTAAGGTTTCATAGCTTTCAGAGTTCATCATTCTTTGAACTGATGCACACGATGTTTGACACCAAAATAAAAAAGATCAGGGTTAAAATCTTCGACAAATTGCAAAAAAACAATAGAAATATTCCAAACAAAATTGCAAAGAAGAAAATGGATATGTGAAAGATAATGTTATACACATAACAGTATTTTATACGCACCTTCTTGCTAGTGCATTTATTGTAAACCTGGTTTATATTAACCCATTACAAGTAACATTTTGTAATATAAAGGTAAAAAGTTAAAACTTAGCCAAGGTGTGCTCAGTTTGGAAGAATACATTAAAAAATGTTCTTCGTGTGTGACATATTGGTCTTCATATTTCTCTAACGTTTGTGCAAAGATAAACATTTTGTCCGCAGAGAAGCAAAATTGGCAATACTGTCATACTTACTAAAATTAAAGTTGACACCGTTTAAAACTGTCTTAATTATAGACTCAGTTCAGATACTACTAGAAGCAGTTAACTTTTGCACATCCATTGGTCCAAATGGAAAAAATTAAATTTATATCTCATTTGGACACACTTGTCATATACCTGCACAACAGCACCCAGTGAAACATAGAAACGAGACAACTTTGGCACAGGCTGCAAAACTTCGTGATTTTCTTGAGCTACCTCGTATCAAACTTTACCGTCTGTTGTGGTTTGAATTCTTTTAAGACAATGCAGCTATTTTGCCGGTCCTCAGTGAGTTTCCTAAAGAGTATAAGATTCTAGATGATCACAAGTTTCTTACCCAATAATAGTCTACTGGGGAGTAATTCAAAAGCGAGCCATACCATTAAAGAGGGTGCACCACTGAAGAATTGGACATATAATTAGACAATATAAAGCTTTTTCGCTTTATGACTCAGCTAGACTTAAATAATACTGTACTTTGCTTTGTTTTTCATGACGAACCGGTGAGCTGAGCTGCGCTCAGGTCATCGAAGTTGGTGTGAGGAAAATGTATTAGTGTGTACAGGTTTCTAGCTGAGTGCATATTATCAGTTCATATTGTTAAAGGGGCTCTTTCACGGATTTAAACAATTTGGGGAAGAGCCAAAAGATCAAGAGAAAATGATATTTGTGTTGTAGAAAAAACTAAAAATGGTCGATTTTTATTAACAATTGCTATATTAGAGCACTGAAACTGTTAACAAGCGTTGTTGACATCATTCGAGTTAGGTTATTGATTAGCTGCATTGATAACGAATAACACATGATTGACAACAGCGACTGCTTTCACATGTATTTAACGTCTGAAATTTTGATATATGTATTCATTTATATATATTTAAATAAAGCAGAACTGATTGAATTTTCGGATAATATCTGTTCGGAAAGTCTGTTTCCCCTCGGATTTTTTCAGTGAAATGTCACCTGATTTGTCATCAGATTTGATAACCATGTGACGTCACAACATGGCGGCCATTTCAATAATCGGGAAATTTCGTATTCACTTCGCTTTGTTCATGGTTTGTTCATGGTTCATGGTTCATGGTTTGTTCATGGTTTATAAGGCCTGTTGTTTTCGAAGAGGTTTTAAATAATAGGTCCGCAATGCGTACATGTGTGGCTTACGAGTCCACTTGTAGCATTTAATTGAAGTAAAACTAAAGAGAAAGTAGGTGGTTATGAGTTTATTGTACTATTTGGATTGAACTGATGACAACATAAAGTAGAAAGTTAATTCTGGACATGGGAAGAAGTAGCTGTCTGGATATTTCGCTCAGAAGGAAAGTATGGAATGACAATCAGTCCGGGATCGTTATCAGATTTGATAACCATGTGACGTCACAACATGGCGGCCATTTCAATAATCGGGAAATTTCGTATTCACTTCGCTTTGTTCATGGTTTGTTCGGTCATACTCGGGTAATTTACCCATGATTCTATTCGATAAGTACCAGAAAGGAAGGAGCTTTGCGTGTTTTCAAAATGGCGGTCGAAGACCAGCGTAAACGATGCGAAATGTTGCTCGTTGAGTGAGACAGCGCTTGTAATCTTGCATCCAGATCAGGTATGTTTTATACTTTGTCATAAGATTTAAGTAACTTGTAGAATTTTGCGATACTCACAAAAATTATGTCGTTAATCTTCACGCTATATTCTTGCGATTTAACGTGTTTTTGCTGTTGTGCACGATCTGTGAAAAAAGTGCACGGGGGTATTTTGATTTGTGATGTGCTGCTCGCAACGGCGGCCATATTTTCCGCTGTAATGGATGTGTTCCTAAGCATTGAGATGACGGATACCGATACGCATAGAATCAAAATAGCTAATCTATGTCGATTTTGTACCAAGAATGCGTCTTCGAAAACTACAAGACCTAAGGAAAAATTCAAGCTTGATTTTGAACGTTATGGTGTAAATGTTGAAGGCGAAAACGATTTTATTCATCCGCCTACTCATGTTTGCCAGACATGTGTGATCGCCTGAGATCAACAACTCACGGTCCTGAAATATTTTCCGAAAACGCCGGGCAAAATACAATAGGTCAGTTTGCTGGCACACCAGTCGTTACATTATAAAGCTTATTGTTGGATTTATTGAGTGAACTGTATGGTACGAAAGCATATTACTTGAATTATAGTTTATTTTATATGAACTGGTCATATCACCGAATGCACAACAATAGACTACTGATCTTTACTAAACCAATTTTCTCCGGAAATGTCAAGACTACCAAGTTTACAGACACATTCAAGTGAACAGAGGTGTAATACGAATTAAATTTAATTTGCCCGCTATATTTTTGTTGTTGTGCCAGAACCATATCAGGTGAGCCCACAACGACAAAGAGAACTCCGGTACTTCAAAAATGGAAACAAAATGACCAGCACGGCGGAGGCGCATTCATCCCTTGTGTGTGGGAAATAAAGTGCAAAGAAGACTCCATGGACGAGATTTAAAGACGACGTTAAAAGGAGGATCATATTAGCAATCGCAGAAATGGAAGGCGAGATTGGATATGGCCATCGAGGTAAGCTATCGTATCTTCAGTATATAGGAACAGAGAGTCGACCGAGGGAGAGTCGCGTACTGTTTCGATACTGTTTATGTTTCAATTTCATGGTGGTGAAGTAAGAGATGTTTCGAATTCGGCCCTCAACACGCTTCCTGCATGCAAAGAAAACGAAATTATATTATAACTTTCGCTTAGCTTAGGCAATCGCTTCTTGTGCGTTCGAAAACTTCAATGTGGAAGCAACTCGTTTTAAGTGTCAATTTGTAAACTCAAAATGTATTTTTAATGTTGCTGTTTCGTTTATATTTTATACAGACTGTTGCCGGAACAATCAGCTTCGCCAGCTACCAAGAAAATGAAGCCTGCATGAGTGAAAACTGAAGCTATCACATTAGTATTAATAAAAAACGCTTTTGTTAGCAGAATAACTGTTGTCTACCTTCACTGTGTCATTTTACTCGGAACAAAAATTATACGATGGCTATCCAGATATGAAACTTTTGGACGGGGATAGTGTTTTTTTTTTTCGTGCGTGTCTGTTTTTATTCCATAATCCAGTAATCTACTGCGAAGCAAGCATAAAATTCATTCGATGTAATTGCTTTGTGATTCGCCTCGTCGCCCGCCATATTGAATTCTAGACTGCTGCTACCAAATAATATCACGTGAGCGAAAACTTGAGCAGCGATTGGCTAATGGCTTGTTTTGGTCGAGGTTGGTCGAGGTTATCAAATCTGATAACGAATATCTCTCCAGAGATGAACACTTTTCCATATTGAAATTCTCATACATTGCCTCTATTGACAATTGCACAAATGGTTATCAGCAAAAAAAGTGTGCCTGGACAAAATGTTACAGTAAATTATGTGTTTTAACTCAACTTGTTGAAATTTACTACTTGCTGACCAGTTAGACTAAGGTGAAGGAGACAAAACAACAAGTCACTTGGTTCAAATGTTGATTGATGCATTACTGTTCAGTCTCTCGTACCAGTCCCTCACTAAGGAGATAGGATAAAAAGTGACTTTGTTGTTTTAAAATGTAAATTTTATTGTCTGAGCTTTTCTGAGGCAAATCGAATCAGCCTTTCTTTGCATATTGTGCACATTCTTGACCCAAGAGCTGACCATCCCTCAGTTCCGAGCTAAGAGACGCAAACAGACCAGAAGGACCGTGGGCTCTGAGGAAGAGAACATATCTGCGAGGAATGGCGGATGAAATTGCAGGCTTCCAAGGTCTAAATTTTGATGAAGGAAGCACCTTCAATTTTTTCTTTCTGCATGAAAGGGCACTATATAGACACCAGTAAGTTATTCTGGGCAGTGAATTAATTTCGTCTCACTGTTGTTGCGAGAGTATGCAGCCAGGCTATCAGTGAATGACAACAACGAAAAATACATTCATAAATATTTTAATGATTGGTTTAGAGTTTATTCGCTAACATAACAGCACGACAAAAGTTGAAATAATCCGAGATTCCAACAATTATGTTCTTTAGTGTTCCTCAACAAAAATATTTAAAGATTAACTTAGAGTTCAATCGCCAACATAATAGCAGCACAAAAGTTGAAATAATCTGAATTTCCTGAAATTTCCCTGAAATTTTCTGCCACTTTAATTTAATATTCAGCTAAAAAATCCGAACAGATTAAACTGTGCTAGTTTGCACAAATATCCCTTTGCCCTTAAAAGGGCCTAAACGATAAGGGAAAACGGAACGACATTCCCTAAAACTTGCTTAAATTTCCTCGCTGGGTGGCTCTACAATTTGTTTTGCTTTTACCAAAGAAAGGAACAGAAGTAAAGTTTCCTACCATCAGGTTATCTTTAATGTGCTATTTAATTTGTGCTATATTTCAAATTCGATTATGTTCATGCTTTCTCTATTGGCCTGTTATCCCACGGAAACAAGTCACTGACCTTACAATCCTGCCAGGTGAAGTTAGCAAAAACTAACAGCGCCTTCTTTTCTGTTTACCGCGCTTTAGAGATAACTAAATAAATAAATAAATAAGTTTAAGCGTATATTTCGTTGAGCAGGTTTCAAAGTAAAGTGTTCATGTAATTGTTGTTAACACCAGTTATTTTTTCCCACACCATCAACTAGTACGCATTACAAAATAAGCGCTTTCTGTTGGAAGGCATGCACTTTGTCTGAGGACATACTTCTAGGAAATTAAAGTTCCTGCAACATTTTTGCGAAGAAGTGAATGTTCAAAAATTTGCTGAGCATTAATGACGGTCTGTAAATTATTTATCGAGACTACTGCCCGATCTTATCTACCTTGGTTGTCTATTGATTGCAAAATATGAATTAACGATTCCCTTACGAAGATAAATTCCTTACTAAGAGGAAATTGTATTTGTGTTTCAAGAGGGCTACTTCTAAATGTAAATTAAACGTAGCCAATATCACGAAAATGTCTCCCCTTCCTCGCAAAAACTAAAAGTATCATATCAGTGTAAGATATATTAATTCTGATATTGTTAAATCCCATTTAAGCAATTTTCAAGATAATATCAAATTCAAACAAAGTGTCACAAAGTGTCGCGTACAATACAGAATCTAATTGATTGGTAAATATTTCAATGATTGTCAAAATGGATTCGTTCAACAGAAGGCGAGGAAACGTTCAATCCAATTATTTCCTTATCGGCCATCGTCACGGTCTTACTACGTGCTACTTATACTGCGCATGGAACAATGTCGCGGGATAATAAGTTGGCGTTATTTTCAAGTCTTACAATATACATTACAAATACCTTTTCTTTCGTCTTTATGGATTCTTAGCTTTTTCTTTTGTTTTATGTCATACTCTATTGAATATAGAAACGTCTATTTTGGACTTAAGCTAAGAGGCCAAATATTTTTAATTTTTACACGTCCAAGCCCGTTTAATGTTTAAAGCTATGCTCTTGCTCTTTTAACTCTAGAAACAAGGGTGGATGTTGAGGATATTATCACCAAACGTTTAAGAACATGCTAAGAACATACCAAAGCTACTGAAACTTCGCTAAGAAAAAATTCCTCCACTCGTTTTTGTATCGAGCCCTAAATGCATCATTCCGACAAAATCTAACATTCTTGGCTAAAAAGTGAAAAAAATGTAACGACTGACTGAATATTTCATTGAATACGCAGTTCAACTGAGCTTTGAATCCACAGTAATCGTTGACAGTAACGACCCTAATTTCTATCGCGTATTATCTACATTTTCTTAGTTTTAAAAGGGAAGTATTAAAAAATAGCTCGAAAATTAGATGTTCTTATGAGAAAAATTAGTGTGCTGTATTGAAGAAAGCATTCAAATCGTGCATGTTCGTGTTCACGTCCACGTTCGTCTCACTGTCACTTGATGACAATGTTAATTCCAAGTTGGATTTAACTGACTATAACGTCAATTTATTCCGTTGCATCTGATGCAAGCAGCTGTACAGTCACGTCGTTCTTTTCACAAGTTGTTAAGTAAGTTAAGTAAATTAATTTCTTAGATTGTTCGTAAAATTGTGGCCTTTTTCAGCCTTCAGCTCCCTATAAAAAGAGTGTTTTATCATGAACATGGGTACATATTGATTTCATTAGCCACAACTTTGCTTGTCAAATGCAAGTCTCGTCACAAAACACGATAAGATAACTCGTAATGCACCTTAAGTACTTAAAAGAAAGGTCAAGTTTAAATTTGGCATTGATATTGAAACATTAAAATCCATAAAGGTGCTTTACTAGTCCCACGCATGGTTAATCCATCATTTACGTTCACGTTCTGTACGTGATGTTGCGTTATCGTTCAATTTTACTATTCTGATAATGGTAACATTATCGTCTATCAACGTGTAGCCGACAGTACACTACCTAGTCTCTCTACTCGGACATAATCTATAAGCCGATCGTGCTGACTGTCAGGTCGGAAGTGAATGTGGAATGAACATTGCTTTTAAAACACCATGTTTCAAAATTCCCTACACAGGTAGCGATAAGGACTAAATTTTATCATCGTGCACTGAGTGGAATGCCACCTTAACTGACTGTTATCAATACATATCCGTTTCTTGTCATGTAAATTTAAGCTCTCTCGGAGATAACTGCCTTGAACAAATAGTATTCAAAGTATTCAGCAGACTATCGCGTGTGACACGCCCATACTCAGTGCCTGGTTTTTGTTAAGCCTTCCACAACAACAGTCCATTTTACAACGCTGCTTGAACTCAATATTAATCCTTTCCCATCAAGGGTCAATTATAATTGCCGTTGTCCTAACTTTTCATATCGAGTCCGCGTTATCGTGCGGTGTTACCTGCGCACTCAATTCATGTAGTGTGCTGCTTAAGAAATATTTTGCAATATGCATTGGGATTTCATTTTCCCATTTGGCCACTCTTGAACAGTGATAGAATTAACAAACAAACTGCAGGTGAAGCATTTATAAAACACTTTCCGTATCAATGGTATACATCAAAAAAGAAGAAAGTGCGTCAAAAAAAAGTTTCACCTTCGTAAAAGAAATAGAAGGTATCAGAGTACGATATAAACTATTCTGCTAAAACCGCATTAATTAGCAATTATCTAATTTAGCTACCAAATTCAAACAAATTCCCATGAAGTGTCGTACACAATGTGGAATATAATCAGGATTGGTAAACATTTCGAGGATTGGCAAAATGAACGCCGTCAGACAGAAGGTGAAGATTCTTTTAGTCCTATTCTTCATCGCCAAGGCGTTACATGTAATGCTATTTATACCGAGCAGGGAACTACGTGAGAAATGAATCGGATAGCTGCTTTAGAGGGATTTTAGGCTTACAATATAGCCACAGACACTTTAAGTCATAAATCCATTTCGGATTTAGGAGGCAGCGTGGCCTAGTGGTCACGGAGGGCGCTGTTGTTGTAATCCGGAGGTCCCGGGTTCAAGCCCTACAACCTGCCTTTAGCTGGATTTGTTCTCGATCGTCCCGAGTTTATATCCTCGGTCACGCTTTTTTATATAGGCCAACTGCAATTGGCCTGCTCCTCCTGTTATATGTGTTTCCTCTCTTTCAGTGGCATGCCTGTAAACTAGCTGTCTCGAAGCTAAGTGCATGACCACTATAAACTTTTTTTTACGTGGACAAGACAATGAACAAACCTCTTTCTCCTTCACAGTCCGTCCGCTAAGGTCAGCGGGCTGATACGCTGGTGGTCCGTAATCTTCGGAAAAGGCGATTTCAGGTAGTAGACAATGGAAGACCTGTTTGAATCCTTTGAACAAAGCTACCTTCTTCTTCTGCGAAACGCAAAGCTGTTAATGAAGAAATAACTGGTAAATAAGTGGTTGCGGTTGATTGCTCTTCTGTCGCTGAGACTAATATTAAAAACATTAGCTGCGCTGATGAACAAATTAACTGAAACTTTCCAAAGCTCCTTAAGTTTGTTGCACTGAAGTTCAATTTCATCTATTTCTTGCGAAGATTTTTTCATGTTTCGATTTCTTTTTATATGTTTCGTATTTTTGGTAGGTTTGGTATAATCGTCTTCTAGTAACCAACACGGAATATCTGCACAGCGTTCAAAGGCTACATGAATTCGTTACATGAATTCTGTAGATTCACCTATTTCAAATACTTTTGAAGAAATCCTTCCAAATTAAATGCATAGCAACTGTTTGTGATGGTTTCTCTAACGGATGTTAAGGAAAATGTAGTAACTATGAAAAATGCCGGAGTGAGCATTTATAATCAGTATGATCATAAGGGCAAAATGGCTAAATGCGTGCCGCACTTCATAATCGACAGATTTTCTTAATAAAAAAAATTCACTAGAATTAACAGTGGTAAGGTTCTTAAATGTTAGCCAGAATCTTGAATCACTGTTAAAAATGTGTACCTGGTTTGAAATCTTATAGAATCCAACGAGGTAGCCCGGCAAGTGAAGTTTGGTCTTTAGCACATCGTTCCGAGAATGAAAACACTTAGAAAACTGTGCAGATATGGGCTCGTGCGATAAAAGAGTTCCAATAAGTGACGTGCAATTTGATGTTTTCCATGGGAATCGATTGATAATTATCCTAGTCATAGAGTTCAGGTTTCGGTTTGGCTTATAATCACAGCTTTCTTTGTTTATTTTACGATTTGGTTGCTGATTTCTTCTTTATCACTGCGTGATATTTTGATGATTTAAAAGGGATTTAAGATATTTAAGTGGCCCATTTAGACTGTATGCATCCGCAATTAAATTTTTTCTTATCTAACCATGCAAAAGGGAACAAACACATCTTCTATCAACAAACGATTATGCACGAGCCCAACAGATGAATGCGATAAACACCTGAGCTTGTGAAAAGTTTACTTTAATCTCACGAAATGTGGCATGATTATAACATATATTACGGTCGGACGTATCGTACGAGTGTCTCAATATCATTCGGAAGCCTTATTTAAATCGTGCTTAATACCAAGCTTTAAAGACGGTTCTTTAGTTCGATTAGCCTTATAAGAATCCTAATCCAACGGAAAACAGCATGTTCAGTGTTTCACTGAGTTCTAGATTGAAAACTGAACCAACTGCCATGGCCAATCACGGTAAATGTAAACAACACAATGAACCAATCAAAACGTGATGTAAATACATGTGACCGCAGCCAAGCGCGGGAAACTGTGTGACCAAGTCATGATTACCTTTTGTTTTGCTTCTGATTGGTTGAGTCAGGAAATTTATAAACCAATATCAAGGCAAAGCAAAATCAGAGCAATTTTATGTTGCCTTTTAAACACCTAAATGACAGTTATCTACACCTTTTCTCTTTTTTAAACTCCATTTCTTGAAGAGCCTACCCTTTTTATACACCTCCGGCATGAAAAAAGACTCTTTTGGGTACGTAGCCTTCCCATGTACTTCACTGTTGAGATTAGCCCACCCCCCTCCCCCTCCTCCTGGACACATATACCTTCAGATTGTGGACAATCAGCTAGTTAGTTCAATGATGAAAGTCGTGAAAACAGGACATTTTGACATGCGGCTATACAGTTAAACACATGTAGCATAAAATATCAACCAAAGTGAAGCCTAGCCTGCGAATACAGCCGCCTCTCATTCGCTCCCGCTCCCGGGGGGGGTACTTGGACCAATCTTTGTTGGGTATGTGCCGCTGGTCTCTCAGAACGCCTGCCCCATTATAGTCATATTCTATGGCCAATTATATACCCCATCTTAGTCACTTTT
This sequence comes from Meandrina meandrites, assembly GCA_963693305.1. Classification (NCBI taxonomy): domain Eukaryota; kingdom Metazoa; phylum Cnidaria; class Anthozoa; order Scleractinia; family Meandrinidae; genus Meandrina; species Meandrina meandrites. The sequence continues at coordinate 4,782,147 of OY855910.1, read as the reverse complement.
GGGTAAATGTAATTTTCACGACCCCAACTTAGTCACTTAATGGGAGCCATTTGTCAAATAACAGCAATGAATACGGTAACATTTTTTTCAACGAATCTTTCCGTTTATAAATCACAACTTGCCAGATTTTCTTACTCTCAAAATCCTGCAAAAGTGTGACCCCATTCTAGTCACCCTATAAAAAATGCTTGAAAAAGCGACCCCATTATAGTCAGTCCTGTCGTGAAAATGCGACCCCATCCAGCGGCACATCCCCATTAGCCCATTAATAGGTAGTGTCCCCCCCGGGCTCCCGCTACTACGTGCGAAACGCGAAGAGAGACGTCTGCGATTCAAGGCCAAAAATTCCATACTGATGACGTAAATCTGTCCGGAATCCGGACAGGAGCGCTGATTGGTCAACTAGGTAATTTGCATAATGTATGTGAAATATAACGCCGGGTCAACGCCGGGTGTTATTGTGGACCAAAAGTACACCAGGTGCGTCAGGATTATGAAGATACACCGGAGCAATAACTTACAACTTACATTTCTCTGATTTCTCACTTCATACCTTATTGGAAGACTAAGGCAAGAGTGCTTCATGAACGATCTCAAAGACGTTCAGGAAGGATGCGCCACTGCAGCCAGTTTCAAAACATTTAGATAAATTTTGACACCCGTGGGTTTTATTGGTGACACATTTAGTGATTTCACAGCTTCGTTTTTCAAATCTTAGCTAATGTGCAACTCGTATAGGGATTTTCGTGACCAAGTTGTCCGCTGTTTATGCGTCCTTGACTGCCTTGAAAGTGTTTGTGTTCAATCAATAATTGTTCAATGATTCTATTCTTCGAGCAGTGAGCTAGCAATGGGCAACTGAAAATGAAGACATTAATTATGCGAGACCAACTGCGTGTGTTGTTGTTATATTCCGGAAATCTAATTAGAGGTCAACGTCATCAGTATGGAATTTTTGGCCGTGAATCGCAGACGTCTCTCTTCGCGTTTCGTGTAGTAGCGGGAGCGAATGAGAGGCGGCTGTATTCGCAGGCTAAGTGAAGCCCAGACGACGTCCGAAATCGTCCAGTTAGGTTGTGACACACAAATAAGTTCGTCGAGAGAAGTCAACTATGGTGCGAGGTAACAAATTCGTTACGTCACGAGTAAGTAGAAAGGGAATTTCCTACGTACTAGGTTAGCCACAATAGAAAAGACTGTACAGTGAAGAAGAATATACTTTAATTAATGATCTTCACGGTCTTCATTACAGCCCGCTGTTACTGAGGACATCTAATGAAGACTATAACAGCTTCACAGAAACGCTATCAGTCAGATTTAACTAACTACAACTCTTTAGGCTTATTCCAACCCTCTACAATAGTTTGAGGAATTAATTGAGAAAGTGCATTTGTTCAACAGACTCGAAATTAGGCACAGTTTGTATCTTCCCTCAAACCAACTTTTGTGCACAAAAATAAGAGGTTTTAATTCATCATTTTTTTTAATTTCGACCGAGGAAAGGTATTGTTCCGCCACCACTAGAAAAGCCTCCTATGACCCCTAGAATAGCAACTATTACGTCAAGATTTCTACCTCCTACATCTTTACTAGTCTAGTAGTCTAGTCTTAACTACACCGCTCATATCACCGAACTACTTCGGAAACGACAAGACTAGCAGAGTTTATTTTTCTTCAATCGATACATTTCATTTCCCTAGTTCTGAGTGCTTGGCAATATTAAACGGTCTACATCCCAAAAATTGAAACATTTCACTTTGAAATAATAACGCTTTTGCCCGAAAATTATTTTGCCCTATTTATACCCTCGAAATGACGTGCGACCAGTCAACAGGTCTCCACAAAAATATATTAAAGAAAATAAAGCCGCAAAATTAGCTTTACGGCTACATTGTGACTTTTCAACAATGCAAAGCTGAAGGGGATTTAAACCCAATTAGATTTTTGCATCTTAAAAATCGTATATCGCCGTATTCGTTATTTATTATTGTTGGTTTTGCCGAGTTACCTTTCAATTTACTTATTTTGATTTAATCACCATAAAGAAAGATTAAAGGAGCTATTTCATCAGAACTACTTTTGAAATTTCCATTTAAACATAACTTGTATACATTTTAAAGTTGTGTGACATACATTGCTAGGATGCGTTACGTAGCCCCTTTAATCCAAATATATATTTGCAAAACCATATCTGAAGTCAAGGTAACTAAAGTGGTTTTTATGAAATACGAACTTGTGCTTTATATTGAAAGCTGAGAGGAGAAAAGAAAGGAAGCTGAACTTTGAGTTCAAAAGAGATCGTTTGCAGTTTAAAGTTAGAACTAGCTAAAATATCTTTGTTGTTATTGCGATTTGGTGATCTAATCATAAGCAACGTCTTGCAATTGCTCGTGAAGACGGTCTACTTTGCAGCCGTATAACTCATTAATTTGAAGTATATCGTGTTTGCTGAAGAATTCCCGCTGCCCAAACCTCCTACTTGGATCCTCTATGGACTCAATTGTGTCGCCGGCGTTCTTAGAAAACGCATGGTTATTGTAATGTAGACAAGACTGAAATGCAAGAAGGACAAAAAACTTGTAAGCAGATGTAAATGGTACAATAAGCCCTGTGGTTAGCAGCCAACTTCCACAGACTTACTATATAATAAAGAGGATTAGCGATGATCGAGGGGGCAGGGTGGGATTGTTCTGGGAGGGGTGGGAGGTGATGGGTCACTCCCCAAACATTTTGTTGGGGGGAGGGAATGCTTCGTGAAATCAAACCAAATTATGTTATTTCCCCTACTAGAGCCTACCCAGGAACTTCGTCGGTTTCCGTTAACATTTGAGAAAGGCTTCAAATTTCCGTTGTAAATTAAACCGCACTTCTCAAAAGAGTAAAATTAACAATGACAAAAAAGTTTCTTCTAAGATTTCTACTTGTTGATGGTCAGAGTGCACAAACCAATTCCCTATTACGGACCAAGTGGTCAAAATGTATAACCTATTCCAGACTAATACTGCTAAAAAAAACCATTACCCTTTGGGCCGCACATGCATGTACCGTTTAAAGATACAACCTGATGCCTTGAGTAATACTTACGTCGTAGTCGTAGAATTTTTTATTGGTTGGAAGTGTCTCAACTTCCCCTGTTGTGTACTTCTCAAAGTTGTGTTCCAAACCTGTTTAACAAAATAAAAAAGGTAAAGTCTGTATACGAGCCTAGGGGCCCATCAGTCCGGAGCTTATCCCGGTTTCCGTAGCATGAAGTGACTAGGAGTATCTCTACTCCCCCCTGGATGGGATGCTAGTCCATCGCAGGGTTACCCCCAGCAGTAAATTCGCCGGTACCCATTTATACACCTGGGTGGAGAGAGGCACTATGAGAGTAAAGTATCTTGCCTAAGAACACAACGCAGTACCCCGTCCAGCGCACTAACCATTAGGCCACCGCGCCTCCCACAGCAATATTAACAGACGCCAGTGCATCTAGCCTAAATCGTTTAAGTTAGTCTTTCCTAACTATCCCAATCTGAGGGGGCGGGGATGGCGCAGTGGTGAGACTGCTAAACCTCCCACCAATGTGGCTCGGGTTTGATTTCGGCCTGGGCAATATGTGGGTTGAGTTTGTTGTTGGTTCTCGCCTTGCTCCGAGGGATTTCCTCCGAGTTCTCAAGTTTCCATCCGTCTTGAAAAACCAACATTTTCAAATTCCAATTCGACCTGGATAGAGGACCCATATGAACACCAGCTACAGCTGATGTCGCTTCCTCTCTAAATATTGTAGTTTGTTGATTTATTTATTTAATTTCAACCATCCTTGGTTCTTTTTGGTTTATCGTTTCTTTTTCTCTGTTGTTACTATTATGAGGTTATAGCATTTGAACACAATACATTGCGTACATCAGACGAATAACTTGAAAATGACTTTAAACAGTGTAACTATTGTGATGTCGGTAAAACACAAAACCTTTTACCAAACTTATCCTATCCAGATTTTAGAAAGTGCGGCTTCATTTGACTAACGATATAAGACTGGACTTCAAAAGGTCATTTTTTGCCTCTTAGATCGCTGTTCGCAAGGCGCAAAGCGCCGAAAACGTGGATCTTTAAGCTCGAGCCTCGAGAAACAAAGCAGTCGAGCCTCAAAGCGCCTATTCCGAGTCCCGTTCTTTCGCTCAAGACCCTTATTTTGATGACCGCGTGCATTCACAGAAATACGACTGTTTTGCAGTCTACTAGACGGCGTATGTGTAGCCAATCAAATTGGGGTTGGCCTCTTGTCTTCGCTTCACACACGCACTGGACTGAAACGGATTGGCTTGACACGGATATTGGTATATGTTCTTACCCTTTTTGATGTTTTTATAAAACACTCTGATATATTTGTCCCTGTCAGGTCTTGATTGTTCGTGAATGAATCCAATGGTGTGCATCATTTCATGGAGGACAGTTCCAAGTCGTTCACATCCGTTTCCAATGGAAATGTCTTGTTTACCGCCCTGTCTACCAACACTAGAGTAACACCTAAACGGAGAAAAGAACAGCAGCTGCATTTGAGAACTCGGAAAATTTGCTAAGAGAAGTATTCATGACAAATGTACTCGGATAGGACTAGTCACGCGAGAGAAGCGTTGCGTTACGACCAAAATAACAGCTGTGGAGGAGACTAGAACAGGACCCGTTGTACCACAAAAAGGCGTGGCTTTTTGGGCTTACGAGAGCTGCTACACAACTGTCATTTGTAGCTGTTAAATTGAGATTTCGAGTCTGGAGTGAGTGTTGCACTTTATCAGTTATCGAATAAATTTGGCATAAAGTTAAGAAGTGATGTCTGTCGTGACTGCAGACGAAGTAACCGATTATTAGCAGTTTTGAAACATCTGTTGAAAAGGTGAGCCATCGTAAACCTTTTTTTAAGCGATGACGATGACGTGATCGATTAATCTCGCCGTGCGAGTGGACAGGATCTGTTGTTGTCTGTTGTCTGTTGCCTGTTGCCTGTTGTGATTAACCGATCTGTAGAACCGAATACTGGGAAAAGAAATCAACTCAACTCAACAAGAAATCGTCGCATAGAACTCAAAGCAAAATACTCCTGGGTCGTTAGAAAGGACTAATATAAAGCATAAACGAAAGAAACAAATTATATTTGATGCGTTCTATAAGATTTAGTAAACAGAAATCTCTCCATTCTTTAAAACAAAAGGTGTAAACAATTTTAGACAGCGTTTGACCTCGCATCGTATATCGTATATCGTATATCGTATGTCACGCCAAGATAACGCAATTTTTGTTGAACAATCATTCAGCACAGAAGTTGTCAGTTACTTTTATTTACCCTAATGTTTTGACAAATGTCCTGAAAATTATCAAAGACCCCTTGTGAAACGTCATCGCTTCTGCATGCATCGCGTGCCGTTTATTTCTGTATGTGTATGTGTGGTTAGGATGGGGATATGGTCTGCTTTCTCCCCATGTAAGTTTAGTGACTCACGTTTTGTCATAATGTGGCGTATGAAGTTAAGAGCAAATACGGGGGATGGAGTATAGTTTTCAGATCGCGATTTCAAATGAGATGTTATGACAAACGGCAACGGGTTTAAGGGAAGTGGAAATAAGAAGTGCACTTGAGGACTTGAGAAGTTTAGGGTGAGGGAGGGAGGGGTGTGGGGGGTGGGGGTGGGGGAGTATACAAGACATCACCATTCCGATGAACGTAAGAAGAAAATTTACTGAATTTAAGATGAGACAGCAGTTCTATATTTGCACAAAGCTTTCACTGCTCTATAAACAACATGGACATACAGGTTTGAATCTTGTTTGTCTTGTTTCTCAGCTTTTATTCCTTGTAGAGTAGGGGCCGTATACAAACAAGATACAACCTAAAAGGGCACGGGGGAGGGGTTAAGAAAAAGCCCTGACCCCAGTTGTGTAGCAGCTCTCGTAAGCTTGTAATTCTACTGGTCCTCTAGTGTAGCAGCTGCTATTGTTTTGGGGACTAGGGGCATTGTCCTTGTTGTTTGTTCTATTGTTCTCTCAGCCACTCATGTGAGACCTTACGAGAGCTGCTACATGACCACAAATGAAATAAGGTTTGCCGATCGGTGACGATACAAGCTGCAAAAAAATATCTTCCTTTGCCAAAAAACAAGATGGCGGATCTCAAAAAGAATACAAACAATGCACCTAGTTCCCATTACTCTTCGGTTCAATTCAGGGAGTAATTATCACACCAAAAATTCCATAAATTCCATCGCTTTTCCGCTCTACAGCATTAACCGATGACGTCATAAAATGACGTCATCGCTTAAAAACAATGGGAGCTTCACATTCCGGAAAGGGCTGAGCTATTAGCTCCTTCTCCCAACAAAAATCTCTTAAAAGCTTGTGCAGAGTTCTAAAGAGCTTTGTTCAAGTCAGTTTCATACAAGCGAAAAATAAATAAACGTTCATGCACAAAGCAATTCCAAAGGATGATTACCTAGATGTTTTTTTTTTTCAACTGGCTTAACCTTTGGTCTGAACTTGTACTGTTCTTTGTGATTGGCCAGGGTGACTACTTTGGTTTTGGTTTTACGACACTCATTTAAAAACTGCTCTAAGGAATTTCCTCACTTACATGGTCTTGTTTATTATAAATTTCACGTGATCCCCGTCGGCGTCTTCTTCAGTCATTGGTACATAACGCACGCAAGTAAATCTATCGTATGCTTTAACGGCGCGTTTAATTCTTTCACTTTTCAAAGCGTCTAAAAAGAAAGAAAATTTGAGAAAATTTAAGATACAAGATCCCAGCTTCAATGCTTAAAATAACCAAGGTTGAAATATGTTGCAATCCAATAGATTGAAGGAACAAAAGGGATCATCAGTGCCGGGGACTACCCCTGGACGGGATGCTATTCCATCGTAGGTTGCCCACCCCATGAGTAAGTTTATCAGGTTGCCTTGAAGGGGCACTGTCACGGGGATTTTTACTTTTGGGGGTGAAAATGTGCTGAAGATGAAATGAAATGCTTTTTCACGTACACAGAAAACTCCCAGAAAATCAAGAGAAGGAAAAGCTTGAAAAAATCAGCCTGATGTTTTCAAGCTGCAGCAATTCGCATCCTGGCGATCCGCAGCCAAGCGCATCTAATTATAGTCTCAGAGAACTAGTTGGGTAGTTTTAAGCGGAAGTGAATCAATATTGTTGGGTTTCCTGTGATTAGAATGTCTTTTGGCTTTTCAAAGTTATCCTAAAAATTGATGACAGTGTCCCTTCAACACTATACCTCTACACATTCATTTTATGCTCTTCCGTAAAGAGAGGCACTGTGGGAGTAGTGTCTTGCCCAAGAATACAACACAATGAGCCTGGTTAGTGATCGAACCCGGACCACTCGATCAGGAGTCCAGCTCACAGATCATTATGCCATCGCGTCTCCCACAAATACAGGTTATGTCTCATTTTTATCAAGTTTCACTGACAACAACCATTCGTACCTGCCCTGGGTAAAAGAAGTTGCCAAAGAAATCAACATGAAAACGAGGGCAGAGAGAGATCTGAGCGCCAACTATCGGTCCACTATTGGACGTCAGATCTCAACTCTGACGTAATTACCACGTAACCACCGCGGCTTCACACGGGTTGCTTACGTGTAAAAACTGACATACATAACTCAAGGTTCTCTTACCTTCCTTGATTTCATCTGACAATGTGTAAGGTACCCTTATGATTTTCTTTCCATCTTTGTCCTTTGTTGAGGGCCACAGATAAGAAGCATCATTGATGGCGTCTCTTTTGTCATATTGGCCGGTAACCCAAGACCGCAACCGCTGATCCATGACCATGTCTTCTTCAAAAAGCTCTGCAACCATAGTTAATAGAGGGAAATGGTTAGGAAGCCCGGCTAACATCAAACAAAGAGGCCAAGATTGAGGTTGGAAGGTCCATGACCGTGCACATCTTTTGTTTTGCGCTCATACACTATGCATGAATTACGTAATCGCAATGTTTCTATTGGTTAGTTGTATCAACACACGTAACCACTTATTGTATTTTGTCAGGTTTTGTGCACGGTCAACCCCCAAAATAGGGAACAAAAACCTATAACAAAGAACTTTACCAGGCTTCATAACCATTTCCCTCTATTAACTATGCTGCAACCAAGGATATTAAAGAGCCTTGTCACGGATTTTAGGCAAATTAAAGGAATAGGAAAAGGTCACCAAATTGAGTGAAATAATAATAATAATAATAATAATAATAATAATAATAATAATAATAATAATCAAAGGCCCTATGAGGCCACGACTGTTTTTATAAGCGATGACGTCATCGTTTAATGTGTTCGTGCGAGTTCTTGACGAATTAAATCGTCGAAGTCGAACGTGCATCACTTGTAAAGATCTATACGGATTTACGTTGTTTTTCATTTTGTTTTGCATTGGTTGTAAAAGAAGCAAGCTCCAAGCAGACAAATTCAAGTTTGCGTGTTTTCGTGCTAGCGTGTGTACACTCTTTTCCCTGTACAGCGTGTACGATTGACGTTCAATTTCCGGAATGTGTTTTGATAATGCCATGAGCATGATAAGTTTGATATTGCATTCTTTGATTGCTGTGAAGATTAACGTCGCATAAAATTTATTTTGAAATCGGCTGCGTTGACCTTTGTCGTGTGACACTGATAATCTTCTGTCAGCTAGCGATTACACAAACTTCGCTTTCAAGTCTGATTTCGTGGTGAACTCAATGGCACGTGGAACGACTTTTTGGTGGAATTCAATTGCGTGTATATCTGGATAACTTTGGGGGCAAGTTGTTTTCTTCTATGTATTTTTCTATTCGTGTTTGAAAACATATGATCACTTTTAACGATCCGCGCATCGTCTTTTATTTTAATATGCTTTTAAAATATGACTTTGCCTGTCTTCTGCGACCGCTATTTTGGTTGCTTATACTGCTAGTTTTGTTGTTCCTTCTTTACTTGCGGTAGGGTCCTCTGGCTTTTGGGATAGGTAGTCTTCTGCTAGGAATAAATCTCGCTCCTGATTTTATCTCGTCGTTGAAACTCGAGTGTTCTCCGCTGCGACCTGTGCTGATGATTTTGCTTGCATACGATGAACATTTATCTGTTGTGGGTTATAAAACTCAGCAAGGGTACTTCTTAACTCCGAGGCCTATAAAAGGTGTTTGAAATGCGTTGATTTAGGTTGTCGCTGTGAAGCACACGATGTAATTGTTCCTTCTTGTCGCTTCTATTTAACAAGTGACGAATTAAATCGTCGAAGTCGAACGTGCATCACTTGTAAAGATCTATACGGATTTACGTTGTTTTTCATTTTGTTTTGCATTGGTTGTAAAAGAAGCAAGCTCCAAGCAGACAAATTCAAGTTTGCGTGTTTTCGTGCTAGCGTGTGTACTCTTTTCCTTGTACAGCGTGTACGATTGACGTTCAATTTCCGGAATGTGTTTTGATAGATTGCTGTGAAGATTAAGCGTCGCATAAAATTTATTTTGAAATCGGCTAGGTTGACCTTTGTCGCGTGACACTGATAATCTTCTGTCAGCTGGCGATTACACAACCTTCGCTTTCAATTTCGCTTTCACCGTCACATGCAAACTTAAGAAAATTCTGTTGATTTTTCTATAGGGCAGAAACAACATACACCTGATTTAAGGTAAAATAAAAATAAAATATGTTCACAATCGATTTTCAAATTATCATCACATACCCATCAAAACAAAACCATTAGCGCGTAAAGTACAGTGGTCTGTCATCGGTCTTAATAAACCGCAACGTCAAACTGAGAGTGGCGTTACATGTAGGTCTGCCAACCATCTGTCAACGGCCTTTCGTTTACATCTGATCGACCGAGGGGAGGATCGACGGACCGCTTCAAATCGCCACCCCTTCCGTAACTCCCGTTTTGCATACGCAAAAACAGTCGTAAAAACACTTAATAATACAGCAAATGGTTGGACAAAACCTCAAAGAAGATGAAACTGATTGCAATACTGGTTTTGAAAAACTCTTTGACTGGACAGTTTTCAAGGTTAATCTCGTTCGTTTGTAAATTTCAATTATAACGCTCGGCGGGAGACGCATTTGTTTGTAAATAAGCTATGATTATAGAATTCACTACAGATCCATAGAGGTAAGTTTCTTCACTAACAGCAAGTTTCATGGCAAGTATTTGATAAAACTTAACAAAATAGATTAAACCCAGCCGTAAAACAGTCCCTTTAAAAAATGGAAAACGATAACAGCTCTATAGCTCAACAGTTCAACACTTCGGAATGGCGGAATATTCAGTTCAGAAACCCAAAATCAAGTCACTATTTTGCTTTTGTTTAGTTTAGTCATTTAGTTATTTTAGCCACATTTTCAGAGATGCCGAGAAAGAAGAAGAAGTGTCCTAACTGATAAAAAAAATCACCAAAACACAAATAATTCTATCAAACATGAAGCAACTCGAAAATGTCAAATAACCAAGTTAAACTTACGAAACAGTGCTTGCATTGAATCTTGGGCAATAATTACAGATACCATTCTACACGTCATTTTGAGATTCGGAAGCCTGATCCCCAAAGAACGAAAGAAACTCCTCCATCATTTGTACGTGGTGTACGTTTCGAGAAGCTGCCATTTCTTTTTTGATAAAAAAAAACGGACAGAACTACATTGGCCAATTTCGATTCCAGCGATATGAAGTTATTGCGTTAAAACGACCATAACTTTCTCACCTCCATCAGCTGGAAGAGAATCGAACTTCTTTTGTTCATCTTTCTTCTTCAGTTTCTCTTCTTCTCTCTTCAAAGCCAGATCATCAATTGCTGTTCCTACACCATCAACAGTTTGTTCTGCAAAGAGAGAAAAACATTAGACACGATGAATATGAATATAGGCACCGAAACAAAGACAGCAGTTTGATCTACACTACTTTAAAGATTAATCACTGCCCATTTCTACTGAAGTACATTGTTGTGGAAGAATGTTGCAAAACCTATGCGGTTCTAAGCGGAATAATTTTTTGTTAGCTGAAAGATGGGCCTATAACCACGGGAGGGGGTATGAGAGGAGTGGCTTATAAGTGGCACTTAACGGATATGTACGAGTTCAATCACTGCCATAGCTTACGTCGCAGCCAGTAATTATTATTGATACGTGTAGCAGAGAAGTGGAGGCTAGTTCAAAAAACACGCAACTCTTATCAGGAAGTACAGTCAAACCTTGGTTATCTGGACTTCTGGGGACTGGACTTAATAGTCCGGATAATCGAGAGTCCGGAAAATCGAAAATATGAATATTAATGAGCCAGACGATCTCATGCCTGGTTACTAAGCTACAAACGTTCCACGAAGACACGTTCTTGTCATCACTCAAAAATCTATGGAAAAACTGTATTTAATGAAGAAATACATAACAACAAATACCAGAAAAACTTCAATTGTATGTCAAAGTTGGTGTAAACGATGTTCGTCTTGATTTTTTTGCGGTAATTATAAATGTTCATGAAAAAAAATGGGACCAGATTAGCAAGTCCGGATAATCGAGAAATCCGGATAATCGAGGTCCGGATAACTTTTACCTTCAAACTCATCAGATTCGGTTCTTCTCCCAAAATTTCCTTCTCTTCTCACGTCATCAAAGTCAGAAAGCCTGCGTTGATTTGTCTCCTCATTGTAGGGGTATTCTTCATCATTTGTCTCTACAGATTGGAATTCAAATTATTTGGAAACCCAAGAATTACCATAATGACCTGAAAAAGCTGGTTTCGTTGGGTTTCTTATGTTACAGTGTGCGTGAAGTGTCTTTCAGTTTGTAAGGCTACTTTCTTTATATAAATTAATTAATTGACATTGATCAAATTCTACTAGGAAACTAATGCAAATGTGATAATCTGATTGGTTGAGCTACTCGTATCATACTATCAGCCGTTACTATACGAATTCGCGTGAGCCTCGGAAAGTGTGAAATAAATTCAGAAATAACTGAAAATCGTTCAAGTAGATGTACTTTAGTGAGAATTCTATTAAAACAATTAGATTATTCGCTCTTACTAACCTCAAACAATTGAAATTTCGAGCTCATAATCTAATTGTCAATTACTTTATTATCATTAGCTCAGGAAAACACGCAAAATTAACACCTTATTACACTATGGTGTTTATTACAATGTAACGCTCCATTTTGGGACAAAATGACAAAAAAATGTTGTGGAAAAATGAACCCCGTACTTGATGGTTTTACAGATAACACTCGCGAACATTTTACTCCTCTCTCTGATATGTTTCCTCGCCCGTACAGGGGTCGGACACCTGATACTTCGAAACTCAGCGTATTTACCTGCAGTATGATAATCTCCTCTGGTCAATTCTCGTAATAACAAGTCTTCAATAGTTTCTCTTTTCTCCAATGCCTCTTCCTCTCGCATATTCTGAAATCTCCGTCTTTGCATTTCAGAAAAGGTCCGCTTTTCTGCGCCTGTCGAAGAATCAAGTGCAATAAATTATAGAAATGGCAGTCCACACTTCTAATCTTTCTGTTCCAGGATCAAAGTGTTACTTCTCTTTACTGAAAATCACGCCATACTTTAAAATACGTGGTGAGAATTTTGTCTTTCATCAAGACCGCGGATGAAACCCTAGAGTGCAACCATTCAACGTTTTAGCCAGAGAATGTTTTTATGTTTTTTTACATGTAATAGATACATACTGAGTTGTATGACATTTGGCGATCGAATATAATTTTTTGCAGTGATTTATATTATTCTAAATAAAGAGACTTGCTCGTTTTCGCACGGCCTTTTTTGCGAGCCATTTTTTTTCTTTCATTCAACGAACTATAGAAAAAAAGAGAGAAAGAGAAAGGTCCTGACCTGCATTTGAAAGCCGTTGTTTTCAAAGCGTTAAACCTAAAACACCAGACAGTGAAAAGATATCTGGGAGTAGTTTAGTAACAGTTCAAAACTGTATTTTTCGCCTTGTTGGACCGCTAGCTTGGAGGCCGTCTTGATCGTAATTCATGTTCCAATCTGTTTGATCCAAAGCAATTTTACACTACTTTTACGCGGCTCGAGGTCAAAGGCGTCATTTTGTGGAAAATCTGCTTCATAATGTCAACTTTGTTTATAGTTGAAAGGAAAAGAGCAGAATTTTTTGCCAAAGACGTTTTCTTACTCACTAGCCTCGCATTCGTGGACTGGAGCAAGATTTTCCACAGGCTTATAACCTTATACCTACATATGAATATGGTTTTAAAAGTCCTTTTGAAGCCTCTCTTTCAATATTTATCTAGTCGTTCTTTTTGTGCCGGGTGATCGATTCAAAGACAGATGATTGGTTGAAATACAAAAGGTGAGTGACAGATATTGAAAAAAGAATAAGATATGTTTGCACAGAAAAAATAATCTTTAACGAAAATTAGTTTGCTGTGCTATTGTATCCTGTATCTGTATTTGGGGTTTATTAAGAGATTTCGACGGCTAAAAAGAGAAATCTCGAGAATTTTCTTTAAAATTAACCGAATTAACCTGGCTGGTGGAACATCTAAAAAACCTTAATCAGAATTGAATGAGTGTTCATTACAATGACGACTTTTCGTTCCTAATTTCGGGTGAATATACATGTAAACCTGAAAACAACGGCTAAGGAAAATCGCGCCATCTCACTAGAAGGGGAAACAGAAATTTATATTTACTGATAGAATCGTCAAATCCAATTTTTAAGTGGTCACAGCCTCTATTATTGCAAAAAAAAAAATGAAATTTTTCTCTTTTGGGACACGAGTTCTATATTTGTGTAAACATTTCCACGTACTTCCAATATAACCACGGAAAGAAAACACACATAATTTCAAATATGTTTTCACGTTTTTCTTGTTTTTCGCGCCCTTTTTATCACTCTTTCTTTGATGATGTCCTCTCGGGCTTCTTTTAGGTGCCGTTTCGCGGGTTTTTTCGCGATTAGCTTTACCTTTGTAACTCGTGCGTTTGCTTCCTGAAACACAGGAAGGAAACGTCTGCCCGCCGGCTATTTGTGAGTGGCTTTCTCGTGACTATCTAAAAGTTACCTTAACGAAACATTCGTAAAACACACAGAGAATTTCGCAATTTTGATTAAGCCGACAGAATTAAAGGAAGTTCTTTTTATTCCACTGTATACGTAATCCACTAAGTTCGTAGTACGGACAAACTTTAGCGACAAGCAAGCGGTCTGTATGGAGAGTATTTCAAAAGCTAAATTATAAAGTCCAATTAATATTTCTAGGTTGGTCTTCAGGGGATTTGAACTGTAAATACAATAAACCAGCAGAAAACTCGGTTAATATTTTCCTGGTGACTCCGTAAAATTAAATTCATAACTGAGAAAGGGAAGCATGTTTTTCAATTAAAATTTGTCTACGTGTCGTTTTCATTGGCACGGTAAGAAACATTTTCTTAAAGGAGATTTGATATTTTAATGCGCAGGCCTTACGACATTTTATCGATAGTGAAATACAGTCGTCGACAGAAGACTAAAGAGCATTCGGGTACCAGAATAATGAAAGAAGAGAAAAGCGAATATTAATTTCTTTTGAAAAATAAGGAGTAATAAAAATTAATCACCCGGACAGTCTTGATTTACCAGATATATAAGTGGTTTTTTTCCAGTTTTAGTTTGTATTTTCATGGGCGCTTTAGATGGCTATATATAATACATGACGAAAAATCTCCAATTTTATAACGCAGCAACACAATACCAAATGTCGTTGCGAGCGCCGCAATTCTTTAAAACCTTTTGACACAGATTTATTTCATTTGAAATGCGCTGCGTGATGATAAATTGAGTATGAGTCTCTGCCGGTTTTGATGCTAATCAATTCACCGAGATGAAAACGAGTTTTGCCTCCGGCTCAAACAGCTTAGAACGCAATAAAATTGGATTCGAAAGCTGTAAGTATTGTTATTATAACTGCAGCAAATATTCCCAGTTCTAATCTGTTGACCACAAAATTCGTAAGCTGCAATCAAAAAGAAATAAAGCATTAAAGAAAATTAGTTGTTCCAAAAATAAAATCGGCTGTTAGTTCCAATTGCAATTTGTCACCATTCGGCTTTTCTTTGTTTTTTGTAAAATGCGCTGAAAGTTGTTCGCTGAAATCTCCTGAGTTTGAATTAATGTACAAGTGAAATTTTCAGAGTTTACGTTTCATATCTGAAAAATATAAACAAAACCAGAATATAAACATAATTTCTCGAGAAAATTAATTTTACTCTCGAGTTCGAACAGTGACGAACTTCGGTTTTCGGGAAGCGACGGGGAGCAGAGAAGACAAATGTTCAGAATTTAGAGTTGAAATCGTCATCTTTTGATCAGGAACAATACTAATAAAAGTAGGGTGATTCGCGCGATCGAACGCTCGGTGAATCTCACGCTCGGTTTGTTTGTTTTTTCGGCTTTCGTACGGTTCGTTTGGTTTTGAAAAATACTAGAAAAAAAAAACAAGAGAATGTTTTCGTTTTGTTTAGCTAGTTTCGAACACCATACAGTAAGTGAGAGCCAGCAAAGTTGATGTTTAAATTATTAACAAAGTACGATTATTCCCGTCACAAAACACAGCGAGACAGCTGCATACAAAGCGATGCAAATGAACCCAAGAACTCAAAACATTTTCCCTCCATTTCCTGTCTTAGCTGTAAAATACTGTAAAGTAACTTAAAAGCTTGACAATGGAGTGTACGCTGGCCTACACAGGAAACCTTTAACAACTACAGTGTTTAAAATGGAAAGGTTTTAATGGGGCGGGCTGCGAAGATGAAACGACAAGATAAATCATGCGTAAAACTCAACTTATAAACTTCGTTTATCGACGCCATATATTAAGAAAAGCGCCATTTCTTTATTTAAAAACAAGAAGCTTGTTCCCAAACGTGAATTCTACGCGAAGATTAAAGTTGGGTCTAAAGATTGATAACACACTTTAAGCTTTTGACCGCGCTAGAAGTTTTTATTAAAACCAAATAATTTGTGGGTTTGTGACATCATATCGCGAGCTCACAGTAAACTATGGCGGTCAATGAAGCCTTGCCCGTTTTACTCTTCAGAACTTAATAATCAGAAGCACTGTAAGATTAAAATTCTCACCTGTGTATTCTGCATATCCATCGTCATATTCATTTTCGTCATAAAAGCCATGCCCTGCGATCCAACAAGTTAACCATTAGAACTTGATATCACGAGCGGACGTGTTTAGAGGTTTTGAATCGAGAACCTACCCGCTCTCGGGAGCTTCCTTCCAAACATCGCGTCATGGGTTAGCGCCGGCAACAGAATTGTACAAAAACATAAACATACAAGCGTGCCTCTAATACTTCTCCACATAATTCCATCGATTTCTCTTGCCAGAGGAAAACTTTCAAGAAAACCTGTTTCACAGTGTCAACCTACTTGATCATGCAAGGGCTCACAAATTTACAAATTCCCTTTTCGATGCTAATTTTGGTTCGGGAACATTTGCATAACAAAAAAGGCAAAACAATCAAGTATGTTTGGCGTGTAAATTGCTTGCCTGTCTCACAGAAACGAACAGAAGGTAAAACCATTTCCAAAGATTTCGGAACTACGTAACATCGAACCTAACAAGGCTGATTTTAAAAATTTTATATATAAAATATCTACTACTAATAAAAGAAGTTAATAACATATTTCGAAGAGAAACTCATGCTGAACAGTTTTCTCTGGGAGGGTCGCTTGGTGTGATGTAATAACTTTGTTCGTTTAACGGCCAGAACAGTATAACTGATGTTTCAGTTCGATGTGAAACATGTAACGAAAAATACAAGAAAACTGAAATATTACATATTTTATGATTTCTGACGGCCAATATATCATGTGTTATGTCTGTGGCAGTGGGGAGATGCTTTATGTTCATACCGTACATGCGCTACATAGTTTTACCTAATTTGCGCGTTTCAAGATATTTTATACAGTTTACTGACTATATAGTTGAAGTTATTTTTGGTGGAAATTAAATACCCGCTACTATTCGGCACTAAAAAAAACTGGCAACACCTTTGGAAAATTGGAGAAAACCAAATCAGCTGGTACTACATCATTTGTTATACAAAACACTTGTATGTTTCTCTTTCCATGAACCATAACAACCATTGTTCACGAGAAGAATAACCGCATTCACGTTCTGTCCGAATCTTATGTCACTATCGATCCTGATCTGATTTCAATGGCACACTAACATAATAGCAACTTTCACAAATGTTTTATTCGTTGGTCCTTAGCTATGCAAATTTATCGTTTCGTGTTGAAATTCGGTTTGTATTATATGTGAACCAGTATACGGTAACGTATTAAAAACATACTACAATTAATTTTTGAAACTATACATGGTTTGTCAACTCCAATATCGTCTTTCTTTAGTGTCAGTTACATTCACTTATCAACCGTAAAAAGTGCTCTCGCCCACGATAATTATTTGTAATATATTGTGCACCAGATGTCTTTGAGCCGACTGTATTCTCGCCCACTGTGGACGTGCGCGCACTAAGAAGCCATTATAGAATCTGTTCAGTTTCTCAGGTGATAATAGACTACACAAAGTTTATTTATTCCGTTATCGTCTGCGAAAGAGACTAATTAATCAGTTTCTCGACAATCACGGGAAATAAGCAAACTAGATCGGTTCCAGGTAAGGCCCAATGACAAAGCGAGGGGTTATCCAATGAAAGATTTTTTACTGCAAAATATTTTCCACCAATTTGATAACAACGCGGCTTAATTTCAGTGAAACACGACTTGGTTGGATTCGCCTGCCCCTTTGTATCCTATTGAGTGAGTTTATATAAACCCTTATGGAATTCTGCAAAACCATGCAACCATGCTAAATTGTGAACAGAATTTCTAGTTTTCTGCTTTTCATGCACGAAATTAAAAAGTGCCAGAAAAACGGCGCCAAAAGTTATTCGTTTACGGAAACGCTTATTATTTCAGTTCTTCATTCAAAGGTCTTAAAAAATAGACCTAAAGTTTTTCAAAATATGATGGTCTTTACTATTAAATTATACAATAAATTTAAGACGAAAATTGACCGACGGTTTAATTAAATTACCGGCAATAAATAAATGGAGGCTAGTGCCGTAGGCTTTTCCGTTGTCATTTAACACACTTTTGTCCAAAATGACAAAAGAATCTCGAATTCTCAGCAGGGATATGATGAAGTCACGAAATGTTTTTATTCTAGAACTGACTAACACAGTTGTGCTTTTTCAGTTAGTATTTTTAAACAACTCAGCGGTTGTTTTCTTTCTACAAATGTTCACCTTTCGCGTGCATACGACTTTAAGCGAAATCACCGGAAATTCAATTCGCCCACGCGCGTCATCCACGCGTGTCTCCCACGCACCATAAGGCACGATCTCCATCGAAGACTCGGGGCGAGCTGTGATTGGCCAAAGCAAAACTGACGTCTTTGCTTCGTGGGCGACGCGTTACGTAACAATTTATTTCCCAAGTGTAGACTTTCACACCGAGAACTCAAACAGCTTAAAAATACGCCACTTT
The DNA here is from genome assembly GCA_963693305.1 of Meandrina meandrites. NCBI lineage: Eukaryota > Metazoa > Cnidaria > Anthozoa > Scleractinia > Meandrinidae > Meandrina > Meandrina meandrites. The sequence goes on along the minus strand of OY855910.1, from coordinate 4,763,624 downwards.
GAATAGCGTTAACATCGTTAGAAAATTTACGCAAATGTTTTCATATTTTCATTCATATTTGTCTGCAATAGGCCTCACTTCTTGAAGCTTGATGACTATAAGGGCACTGTGTCAAAAGCTGTTATAAAAAAATGCATAACGGAAGATAAGAGACTATCGTTTCCTTCTAACAAAACAAGGAAAACCTCCACTATTTCCCTTTTCTCGATTCAGAACCAAGAAGATTTTAGCCTAGCCTAGCCTAGCCTAGCCTAGCCTAGCCTAGCCTAGCCTAGCCTAGCCTAGCCTGGCGATGTGGGAACCTGCATTATACCTTGGATTTCGAACTTAAGATATGCAGATATCTGATAAACCACTCGGCGTTAAAATATTTATTCCTGGTCCAAATCCTCCATTCTATCACTAGCCGGATTTTAAGCTGTGAACAGGCTCCTTGGAAGAGGACAGAGGGAAAAAAATGGAAAACGCGCAGGCTAACTGAATTTATTTTTTGTAGTCCCGAATTCGGCTCCTCTGCCGCACAATGCAAATATAACCAACTGGTTAGCTTCCCACCAGCTAGTTTAAAAACAAGTCTGTTTAATTTTCTGTTGAGTTACAGTGTCTACAATTAGCACAGCAGTGCTAAATTCACTCACTTAAAAATAAAGTCACTCAGTTTATTTATCTAATCTTTAAAACCCTGCAATTCGATCCTCCTCATAGTAAAAAAGCCATTTCAAAGGATTAATGATATGCTCAGCTAGCTTATTATTTTTATGAAGCACCATGTTAAATATTTAGCAAATGACAGCTGCCAAGCCTGCAAGAGACAAAACATTTTGCCCAGTCTTTCTCACTAAAATAAATTCCCACTTACCCTGTCGGAGGTCGCGTAACCGGAGCTTTAGAGAAAATCCCGTTGCTTGGAAACCGGTTTTTCAAGTTTCACATCCCTTATCCTTATCCCATTTGACAGCCAGTTATAAAAAATACTGTATCTTTTTTCTCCAAACGAAATTCGCTCTTCATTACCTCCAATTTTATTCCAACAACAATAACAGAAGAAGCAAGACATGACGTTATGAATATCATGCTCATTGTTAGAATATTTTTTAAATGAATTACGTCGGCCAAGCCCCCATCACTGCCGTCACGCATGTGTCATGCCAGGTCATGTACACGGTTGCTTTTAAACAGGGCACACAACCATATGCACAAATTGAATTAGTAATTTCCAATTTAGAGTGCAAGCAGTCTTTTTCTGCTCAAACGTCCGCTGCACCCGGCAATTATCTATTTATATCGCGCTCGCTCGCTGCCCGCACGTTTCGTCCCCACGGGCTTTGGAGCAAACAAGAGACTGCGCGCAGCCTATTTCCAGTTATCCTTACTTCTATAAAGCAATGATATTTGTTGTTTGTTTATTGGTTGATTCGTTTTTGAGACCACCACTGAGCCAAACTTGCTTTCATCTTGTTCCTTCACTCCTCAATAAGCTTCAACAGCCTAAAATACTCCTTAATTATTAACGTTTTATGTTTATAGTACAGTATACAATTCAGTGTCTTTAACCTACTTGTGAAGTAATTTAGTATATCTCACCTCGAATTCTTTGACTTCTTTGTCTCAAGAAGGAACGGGGCAAGTAAGAATTATTCGCCAGAGAGATACGAGTCAAGCACACAAGTAGGAACAGAGCGTGAACGGTATTCATCCTGACTTGAGTCTCGCCGTGATCATCAAAAGTATCCCAGGCAGTATTCTTGATAATATTTTCGTTCAATGTGCTTGCGGCGTCACCATTTAAAGGCTTGAGATTCTATGTAGGCTAGTCTATACCTTCCGGCTCTTGAATTCGCAACAAAACAGGCATAGCTGTCGGCATACAGCTGATTATCAACGAAAAATGTAACGTACGTACGTGCAGTTCGAATTCGCTGGGAGTCACGAAAAGAGGAATGCGGTGGGTGTCAAATACCTTTCATACGTCAACACCCAAATAAGGTCAACTTCCCAACTTAGCACACCGAACAAAACCTTGACATTGAAGGAAAGAAGCAAGTCGAGACAGTAAATTATTAACATTTTCTTTTAAAGAAATGCAACTCAGTTAAAACAGTTTTCTATATATATCGGCATTAAAGCGACTGTCAAAACAAATGGGCTCATCAAAAAAGGCGGGCGCTTGGATGGAGTGGTGAAGTATGACCCCGTTTGAGACAAGTCTATCTCAAACGGGTTCAGAGTTCAGATAAAACCATAGGCTCGATTTCCGCCGTCCTCTCGTGTTCGGTCTTTCCTCCCCGAGAAGTGTCGTTTCGGCTCATTCCCCGAACAGCGGCTGGTAATCGAGCCTAATAAAACCAGTAATCGACACCAGCACCACTCCGTATCTGAACGCACGCGAAACTTTATCGGTGGGTTATAACTTAGAAAATTCGACTCCCTGTTCACGATCATAGGCTAAGCTGTTCATAGGAGTTCATGCATGTGATACACTTCTCGGCCATGAAATTCAGCACACACTAAGGGACCAGTCCCTGCAACTGAGTCCCTTGCTGACTTTATACATAACGGGACTAGTCTTAGGACTTACCGGCATTAAATTCAAACGACGGGAATATCTGAAGCATTGCAAGCCACCGCAAGTGATGGTGGTGGCCTGGGGGGGGGACTCCCATATGGAAGGGACGGGGATGCTCGTCGGAAATTTTGAAATTAACCCCTAAAAGAGACCAATCTGGGCGTGGCCGAAGCTTATGCAGACCCCTAAAAGAGACTTTGTTCATATGAATCGAGTAAATATAACGAATCAAAATTCTTTCGTTTTTGTTATTTCTTCGCGTGCAACCCTAAACGAGACCTTGACGGCTAAAAATAATGATATTTTGCCCAGAACACCCTAAGCGAGACCAAAATCCGAAATTTACACCCCTAAGCGAGACGACCAGCATCTCCGTCCCTTTCATATGGGAGTTCCCCCCCCCCCACCCGGGGGGGATGGTGGACAACGCATTCGCCTTTTCCTCTTCGTGCGCCTTCTTGTTCTGTGTTTCACCTCATGCAGATCCCTGTTCACAGGGAAGAGATAAATTTCTAACGAGGCTCTTGTGTTGAGTCGGCGATTCGAGCGTTAGCCCTTCGTCGAAGCCAAAAATAATTTTCTTTGGATCCGACGAAGGGCTAACGCTCGAAACATCAGCTTTTCCAAATTCGCAACAGAGGTTAATTTACCTGTATCAACATGATCGAAATGAAAGATTCAGTGATAATAGACTAATAATAGTAGAAATATTACTATAATGACAATCATTACAAAAATTATTTTTTTCAGTTCAAAGTGGTCCTAATGTGTTACTCACTTGGAAATTAACCGTTAGCGGTAAGAAAATAACCCAATATATTAGCCGTTAACCGCAATCCCATTGATACCCTCTTTGACATCAGTGGGATCTCAAGGCAACCTAACTATAATTCCCATTAAGTGCCATCCATTTTTATTTATTCTGGCTCCCATGTCGTACCACACGGCACAGCTCTGACAAGACTGACAAAGACTGTTCAAAGATTGTCGAAGGAACCACGACCAAGTCAACTGAGTGAGTGCAAAGCTCCCGGGGGGGAGGGACTCCCATATGGAAGGGACGGGGATGCTCGTCGGAAATTTTGAATTTTACCCCTAAAAGAGACCAATCTAGGCGTGGCCGAAGCTTATGCAGACCCCTAAAAGAGACCGGTTTAAAATACAGACAAATAAAAAGTACAATGAACTTTAGATATTAATGTTATGATAAACTTTGTTTATATGAATCTGGTAAATATAATGAATCAATTTTTTTTCTTTTTTATTATTTCTTCGTGTGTGACCCTAAACGAGACCTTGACATCTAAAAATAACGACATTTTGCAAAGAACACCCTAAGAGAGACCAAAATCCGAAATTTACACCCCTAAGCGAAACGACGAGCATCCCTGTCCCTTTCATATGGGAGTCCCGCCCCCGGCCCCGGCCCCGGGGCAAAGCTTTATTGACATTTAAATCCAATTTACAGTGCCAGATATATCCTGGTGTTTCAAAAGAATTTATTTTATTTTATCCCTTCTTCATTCAAATTCATGTTTAATCCAGCCCCAACCGTCAGGAGTAGGGGTGGGGGTCGATATATACAAATGCAACTGTCGCCATGCAAGGATCGCAGTTCTCGGCAGTTTAGATTAGGATTTCTATTTCCCGGGCTAAACCTCCTCCTCGCTCTCCACCACTCTCCAAGTACTGAAATGAAAACAACCTCCTTGCTTTGCGAGACAGAATGGCCGAGAAAACCAGTTGAAAACTACACAAAGGGACGATGGTAACCAGTGCTGGATACGGTTCGTCTTCGACTTGGCTCAACAAGGCGATGGCCAACGCGTAACTCAAAACTGTTCCAGACAGGTATTTCGAAGACCTAAAAAACATCTGAGAAAAGTTCGCTACCATGCAACCAATAATGATGTCGCCGGCACCGAGATAAACATGTCCCTCTCGGGGGCCTAACTTGAATGTAAACATCGTTGGTAGTTCCCAAGCGTCACTGATTTCAAATGCTTTACACAACACCGTGTCACAACTATAGTCGCCTGTGCTAAATAACGAAGGAAGGCTTTGAGATATTGTTCTCACCAGACACACATCGTACACCAGAGCAATCCACAGAAACATTTGCAGCGAAGGAAAGTTTTGAAAGTGCACGTGGCTGACCAGGAGCGCAAATAAAGCAATCACTATGTCATTTATGACCCAACGAAGCATCGTGGCAGCGCTCATGATCCAGATTATCGAGAAGAGTCCTCCAAGACATAGCGCCATGTACGGCTTGAACCACTGAACAAATGATAGCAGAATACTGAAAATGACCGTTATGTGTTGGACCGAAATCATAAGGTAAGGATGCGACTGGAAGAGTACAACGGAGGCAGCCATCAAGGCAAAATAGATCGTGTAAAGAATCAGCCTCCGCAGTGTAGCACCAAAATATGACTCGACCACTTCATCATCTAATTCCTTTTCTTTGCCTTCAAAAACAGCGTCGCCGCGATTATCAGTGTTTTGCACCTTGCGCCGTGTCATCTTCCCATACCAAGCGCTGATGAACACCAGCAAGCTGGCGGTAACATCCAAGAGCCAGAAGTTGACAAAACGATAAAGCATGACTTCATCAGCCAGCCAGAAGTGATCACAAGAGTATTCGATATCTGCGTGATTTTTAACCGTTATTTTGACCGTTTACGATCGATTAATCACGCTATACCTGCCGCTGTTTTGTTCGAGTCAGTTCAACATTTAACGCACTGAATGGTAATTTTTCAGTGATTCATTTTGCGAGGTATCATGTTATGTTCCCAAGCAACCGCTCCTCTCGTTGAACAATTTCAATTGTCCCTATTTGTTCTATGACTTCCCATTTCCAGCGTTAATCTTTGCGGTGTTAAATTATCTTGTTTAGTAAATCTTGCTCACCGAATTTTTATTAGAATTGACAAGCCACCTGTGGACAGGTGCGAGGTGGTCCCTCCGCCCTAAGTTTTCTCTTTCGCTCTTTCCTGCGAACAAACCACAATTATATTCAACCGCTGACGAGAACTTTTGTAGAACTGAGTGATGTTAATTCGTCAAGATTTGTTCCAGATGAAAGGCATAGCACCAAACTTCCTGTTTGCCCGAAGTATAGACGACCTCAATTAGAAAATCAGGTTTAATCCGTCAATGCACCCGTCAAACAGATTGAGCCTAAAACGTCCAAACTATTAATCGGTGCACTCGTGCAAATTAGTATAGAACATATGTCGAAGTCTTAATCTTGTTCCAATGGTAAAAAGGTTGTTTGAACAACCTTTTAAGTTTTTTTAGTAATAATAAGCTTCCTAAAAGGTTGTTAGAATCTGCGCGCACTTCAATTGGCTAAAATGCCATGTGTTTGACAGAATCATGCATGAATTTCAATTAATTTGGCTTCTTTTTTCATAAATTTTCGATCAACGTCAACCAAAATCTTAAACTAACATGATGTTACACAAAAAGATTGTTCACTCATAAGAGGGTCTAAAATAGCGTTTGCAATTCCCGCTTCCCGCCCCTATTTTTTCCTTCATCCCGCCATCCCGCTCGCCTCGGACGCGTCATCCCGATCCCGCCGCGTTAAGATGTTTTCCCCGAGTTTTCCCAAGTTATCGTATTACAACAGATTTTTACAGCTGCCTCGGGCAATGGTTAAGATAGAAAGAAGTAGTTAGTTCACTTTGGTAAATTTATGGTTTACCTACTTCACTACCTACTTCATTCGTTGATAAACTTTAATGATGCTCTGTCGTTTTTCTAAAGTATCAATGTTACATCTCACTCGGTGATCATTTCTTTTTCTCTGGCTAAGGCCATCCCTTTTCTTTCGTTTATTGTCGAATGCGTTTTCTGATTTTGGGTCGGTCGGTCGAAAAAGAAAAAAAAAAGAAACAAAAAAAAATTGGAAAAGGAGTCTGGAACTAGGAGGCCCGGTATCTCAGCGTAATATCCGTGGAGTCTGGAAACAACAAGACGTGGTTATAAACTCAACTTGGCGGCAATGGAGGAAGGAACAATCGACGTCGTGGTTAAACTCAAACGAGAACAGCGAAAAATGGATGAACCACCAAAACTGCATGGCAAAAAAATGCCTGTTTCGGATTAAAGAGACATTTCTTTGAAATAATGTGTCATTGCCTTCTGCATGACTTTTTTTGTTTTTGGAAAACGCGAAAATCTGGGTCGGTCGGACGACGCTAAACAGAGAAAAAAAAGGGATGGCCTAATGACCTGTTGTTGTCGTTGTTGTCCTTCCTGTCATGCTGCATTTCCATCTTATTTGAAGGGAATGCACCTAGGCTGATCTAGGTTATGACGATCCACTTCGCCATTTTGCTTTTTGACAGCGAGAAGCTTGCGGTTTCCTAATATGGTTAGTGCGCTGGACTCCAAATCGAGCGGTCCGGGTTCGAGCCCTGGCTAGGGCACTGCGTTGTGTTTTTGGGCAAGACACTTAACTCTCATAGTGCCTCACTCCACCCAGGTGTAAAAATGGGTACCGGCGAACTTACTGCTGGGGGTAACGCTGCGATGGACTAGCATCCCATCCAGAGGTGAGTAGAAATACTCGTAGACGCTTCAAGCTACGGAAACCGGGATAAGCTCTGGCCTGATGGGCCACTAGGCTGGTATCTAGACTATAAAGCTCGTACACTCAGCCTCTAGCTACGCTTCACAAGAAATTACGAAGGCTCATAAAACAGGGTCATTAAGCGAGTATTTAAACTTACTGAGCGGCCGAACCGAGGTGTCACTCCCACGTGCACTTCAACGAAGTCCTCAACGATCTCGACGTGGTTCGACGTCGATGGTTGGGGTTCGTTTGTGGCCATGACTCAACAGATCGACACAGGCAAATTTTTAGTCAAACTAACTTCACAGCAAATTTAAATCAAAATCTCTCGTATTACCACGAAAGGATATAGCTAAAGACAATAGAGTCAATAGAGGGCAATCATTTAGACCAATGAACTCTAAAGCGGTAATAAGGTCTGGCGCCCCCGGAGTCCTATTATGTCGGGTTACTGTAAAGTCTGTTTGTTATTGTTTATCGTCTATATCTGGTAAAAACGTGACTTGCCTTTGAGAATTGTAATGGTTTTCATGGAAAAAATTCTTGTGACAGGTCTAAATTAAAAGTTAGACAGTGGTCGGACCGCAAATTGATTTTGCTGACAAGTATCAAAAATTCAGACGGTCGCTGAAAATGTAGACAACAAGTATTCCCCGTGTGATGTTTACCTAATTGACTGTCTATCATCCCGTTTCCCGCCCGAAAAAGACAAGAATTCCCGCATCTCGCCATGAAAATAACCAACTTCCCCCTTCCCGCCGACCCCTTACCATCCCGCATCCCGCCTTTAAATTTCCTCTCATCCCGCATCCCGCCAGCGAAAAAAGGCCCATCCCGCATCCCGCCAAACCTATGTTAGACCCTCTCATAAGATATAATCGATTGGTCGACTACCGATTTAAGTCTTGATTGCGTAACAGAAAAATCTCTTGAGTTATCATACAAAGTGTTTGTTTATTGTTCAACACTATTGTGTTTTAAAAGCGTATTCTAGAGGACTCTCTTACCGACCATTATAATCGCATATCAGCAATCTATCAAAACGTAGTAATCAGTGATCTTATAGTTGTAGTAAGGTTTTATCGAATTGATTCTGCATGTTTTTCTGGTTGGCTGAAAATGCCATGATGTCTGACAGGATAATACTTTGACGTTCTGACTTTAAAAGGCTTCAACTAAAATCTTGGTTTAAACTGACATGATTTTACGACAGATTAATTGCTCAGCTGCCAAGCTCACTGAAAAAGACATTTCCATAATTAGCTGTGAATAATTTGCATTTTTATTAGCCTGCATGGCTGGCGTAAAACTCCTCTCTCCCTTTTTTTTCCCTCCTCCTTTACTCCTCAAACTTCATAGTCTTTCGAGGCAAAATCACATGTATTGAAGCAATGGATATTCCTGTTGGAGCACATCTACCGCGGGCCAGTAACACCTTCCAAACGGAACAGATAACAGCTTAATTCCTGGCCCTTAATTTCTCTTGTTGAGTACTGGGTCTTTATTCACCACGAAACATCGTGCATACGACATGATTGTACGGTGTCGAACTGATGATCTTTTCGGGATGTACCGTGCTATTAAGAAAAGGGAAAAAAATACTTTCTCGTTAATGTGACTCATTTTTGCGCGAACTTAATTTCGCGAAAATAGAAAAGGCAAAAAATTGTGTTGAATTAATTTCTCACAACTTTTCGGCATGCCGCTCCAACAAACGCGTTGTCCCCAACGTCGCTACAGATCATATTTTAAAGCCCTATTTTTACAACGATAAACTTCAAGTAGGCCCAGTTTTAATTGTAATAGGTTCGACTGTAGCACAAACACGACTCCGATCCAGACGTCGTGCCAAATTCAGGACTTACTGAAGTCACGTAACAATTAGTCAGCGCTGATCAAACAAAAATGGTGCCGTAACTACCCCCGTCAAAATACATTTAATGTATTTTTTTTAATTTTGTTTGGCACGGCAGAAGCGCGACGTTTGAATCACTGCCGTGCCAGAGTCGTGTAGCACGGCAGAGCTTGTCGAACTTAATTGCTTTGCCGAACTTAATTTTAAGTTTGATTCAGACGCCGTACTTCTGCCGTGCTTTTGTCGAACTTAATTCCTGAATTTAGTTCGGCACGGCAGAAGCACGACGTCTGAACTGGGGCCTATGTTGGGACAAAGGACATCGTTAAGCCCCCGGCTTAGTTATCAACATCGGGTTGGACGAGCATAACTTAAACTGAGCAAGGGACCGCAAACGAAAATGCTACTAATGTAGGATCCAACAAGTCTGATCAGCGTAAAAAATGATAAATGACAAACAATACTGCAAGGCTGATCGTACTACATAAAAAGAGAACTTTGTGAGACACCAACACGACTAGAACCGATATAGCAGGATAGCAACCGTGGACAGCTGTTTCGTTCTAATTGGAACTCATCAGCACGGTGTAGCAAATCTAAATGAAGCCAGCGAAAGAGCCAACGCAAATAGATTACCCAATAACCCGTACACTATATCAAGTTCCATACTTTGAACTCACTTGTCCCCCGAATCACGCACTGCCACATCACGTGTTTCGGGGGACAAGAAGACCAAAGTGTCACGGTGATGTCTCACAGAGCGAATTGTCCTAAATGTGGATGGCACGGCCATTCCGAACATTCAGAACGCCGGAAACAGCTGTCCACGGTTGCTATCCTGCTATATCGGTTCTAGTCGTGTTGGTGTCTCACAAAGTTTACTTTTTATGTAGTACGATCAGCCTTGCAGTATTGTTTGTCATTTGGACGAGCATGTTTGGTCGTTTAGCCGCTAACGGCCTTTCTCAACATTGTATTTAAATGGCTTTCCATGTTTGATCTAGATCAAACATTTTCATCTATATTTTGCTTCACGAGCGAATCGTTTAGCCACCTCTCTGCAAACAAGCCCTTGTGGGAAAGGGCAACCAATGAGAAACCGAATCTCTGTCACGTGCGAGCACGTCATTAATTAAATTCCAGCGGTAATACACGAAAAGCGTTATGTGAGCTTCGTGCCAGAGTCGTGTAGCACGGCAGAGCTTGTCGAACTTAATTGCTTTGCCGAACTTAATTTTAAGTTTGATTCAGACGCCGTACTTCTGCCGTGCTTTTGTCGAACTTAATTCCTGAATTTAGTTCGGCACGGCAGAAGCACGACGTCTGAACTGGGCCTTACTTTTTTGATGTTTGATATATTGTGTGCCGACAAACACGATGTTGAACAGCAGTGTTTGGTCTAGCCTGCGAATACAGCCGCCTCTCCACGGGTCGGAGCGTGGAGAGGCGGCTGTATTCGCGGGCTATGTTTGGTCTTTTGTACATTATTAGCCAGCATGATGTGTCTTAGCTTCTCTCCGATGCATGTTTCGGACTTCGGAGAAAGATTGGGTGAATACGGCTAATCATGTAAACTGGGTTAGGTTTAATAAAAGGGGCCTAATAATTTTCGTGTCATTATCTTTCGCAGGCACGAAAATAAGTAAAAATACGGAAAATGAGTTTAATTGCAATCTTCAGTGACTACATCGTTTCCGTTCTCGGTCGGTGAGTAATCTTGTGAACGACCGGCAGCTTCCGGCTTTCAATAATTCCCTACAAAAATAAACTGCTGATATTAGAAGCATTTTGTTTTTTCATTGGGCTTTGCGACTAATTAACAGTTCACTTGCGGAAACGTTCACAAGTGGTATTTCTCGGAAATGCCGCGGGGTTGTAAAAACCCTCATGCCGTATTCCTGTTCAACAGTGAGATTTTTTAGGTGTGAACTCTAAACTTACAAAACTTCAAAAGCGCACTCAATATTTCAGACGAAATCTATAATCATTTGTTTCATTAAAAGCTCAGGCCAAAGTTACGGAAGTAAAATGATTTACTCATTCTACACTCAACAACAACCTAGCTCCCATGGTCTCTCTCTCTCTCTCTCCCAGGCAGGAGAGAGAGACCCTGGGAACGAGGTTGACTCAACAGAACGGCCCGGTCCCCGTTATGCCGTATAGATTTTCCCAGTCTCCTGGTGTTTTGTCGGGGTTTCCCTGTACTGAAATATCTCTTTTCCACAGAGGCTCTCTCTACTAGTGAGTGATCATGACGCAAGCGCACTAGCAAGATAAAGCTTGCAGGGTCATAGAACTGAAGAGCCACGCGCACACCAAACCAAAATGTTTCGATGAATTCGATTGCTCCTCAAACGCAATCACTCTAACTGAACTCTATCAATTCCTCCCCAAAACTCTCCAACGTAGGGAGCGACAAGAAGCGACCGCATCCTCCCCAGCGTCCAATCGTTTGCATTCAGCAGCTGCCGATATGCGGTCATTATTTAACAAATTCGCGCGATGCCCATGTATGGTCAGGAAGTCATCATTATCCGTCATCCGTACATAACAGACATGCGATGTACGTAGGTTGCCAAGATTCGACTAAAATCTTGCAAAGCGCCGCACAACCACAGTTTTCTTGCTGAAAAATCAGTTTCGTTGACAATTTTATGAATATTAAATAAAACAATTATCCTGCTCAATCTTGCGGAGTATCGTCTGATTTTAGCCAACTCGGCCTACGCCCTCGTCGGCTAAGTATCAGGCGATTTCGCAGGATAATTGTTAAATACACGAAACTGATTTCACGCTAGTCTGCTCGCAGTTAATTTAAAGTTCCTCCTTGCAAGTTAATCGCCTTGTTATTTGTAGACCATGAACTTCGTTTGTTTTTCACGAAATGACAAAATAATATTCGAGAAACAATACCGAGTGATTTTAGGAATCTTTGGTTCAAGAAACATCATGTGTGATTTTGTCCATGTTTACATTCAGTCTTTACAGGAGCCATAATCGATTATTGCTCCTGGTCTTTAGCAAAATCCCTATTATCCCTGCAGTGGGTGGTCGCTCACAAGACTTCAGATTCTCACAGAAAAAGGCAACCTCTAGTTAATGAGTTTATGATCACTTTTCCCAAATCGCCAAGAGCTTCAACTGTATGAATTGATAAAAGCATTATACGGGGCTTGACTGGTGGCAGTTTATAGTGGAATGAGATGTCGTGCCCATTAGCATTAGTTCCGTTTAAAATTGTACCCCATACCGGAACCGGAACAGGAACAGACAAGCCACACCATCTGTTCCTCGATTTCTGGGAAACTGAAAAATAGCCACAAAAATACGCCCTTCCTTTATGTAATTAGTATTATTTCCGTCTCAAAGTGTTAAATAAAGGTCTTTGACGGGTTGGCATGGCCCAAAGGTTTCTGACCTTGTCTGACTGTTTGTGTGGTCTCTTCTATAACCTTATTCAGCAGAGAGTTCAGAGGCTGGCGACTTTTGGCGTCTCACAAGCCCGGCGTGACAAGTCTATGATAAATCGATGTCATTCGTTCGTTAACAATCGATGTTGAATGAAAGTTTTACTTGATTTATTTTTTGCCCAATACCAACCGATATCAATTATCCATTGGTTTCCGATCGTCGATTCTCGTTGTCACCCGTTGGTTATAAGCACTGCTCGAGAGAGGATCGGTCTGGGTTGTGGAAAAATTAAACTGATCTAACAAATGTCGCGTTATAACAAAACAAACCAATTGCTAACGAAATTTTTTTTTTTATAAAGAATCATACATTCCAAGTTTATCCTCTTAGTCTCCGGTCTCATTGATGAGGTGCTATACTCCGGGGATGTACCGTGCGGTTCTCTTGGCCTTCACCGTGCACGTGTTTCCCGGCCCGGCGAGCAAATAGCCGAGTGTCCAGTTTTTCTGCACTTGTCGCCCGCGAAAATCCGTACACTCTTGACGCGCGAACATCCGTACACTCTTGACGCGCAAAAATTCGTACATTTTTTCAGACTCCATTAAACCCGTGCTAAAGCTAAGCTAACATAATCGTAGCTGGGTGAAGAACTGTAGAACTGACTGCTGTTTCAAACGTACCGGTTCTCTTTGATTGTTGTTCTATAGCACAGAATTTCGGATTTCGGTTTAATTCAAGATCGGGGTCGGCATGGAAATCGCACCCTTATTACATATCACAGACTTCTGACAAGAAAATAAAAGGCCAATCCCTGCAAATCGGTTTTTGCCTATACACATTTGATGATATCATGCTTGCCTTTTTTCACCTTTTTTTTTAGCCAGAATTGAACGGAGAAAACCGTAAAGGTGTTTTCAGTTTTACTGTTGCCCTGTATTCGTGTTTTTTTTTTTTTTTTTTTCGGTTTCAATGATATCATCTGTTGCCAATGTTTGCCCGGTTTACAGAAATATAACGACGAGACAAAAACAACAAGCCCCATATCAGTTTAACTTATTTTTACTCAACGTTGTTGAATGATATCATCGTTTACCAATTTCTTTCTTTCATTTTATTGATACAGATAATGCCATCCAGACAACATGCCCGATATCATTCATTCTTAATCGCACTTTTTTTGCCGATATCATCGTTAACCAGTTTTTTACTATATATTTTTCTTTACAGATATGACATTTAATGACGAAGCCAACAAAGGAATTTTCAACGTGTTGTTTTAAAACCACACCTTTGGTAGTATCATCGTTCAATTTATTATTATTATTATTATTATTATTATTATTATTATTATTATTATTATTATTATTATTATTATTATTATTATTATTATTATTATTATTATTATTATTATTATTATTATTATTATTATTACTTCTGTCTACTTCTAATTCTTTCTACAGACGGAGCAGTCAAGTGAATTTTTAACACGCCCGGCCTTCAGAGATCTGAACTTTGATTTACCCACACCTTGGATGACATCATCGTTTGCCAATTTTATTGATAATTTTATAGATATTGACGACGCCATCGAGAGAAATTTTCAACATGTCCTCGATATTAGGTGCTTTTTCCAACACCTTGGCTAATCGGTTATCAATATTTTTTTTTGTCGTAGACTCGAAGCCCTCAAAGAATTTTCAACATTCCCTGTATATCACTGAGTCGGTTTTATGTAACCCATACCTCATTTTTTTTTTCTTTCGTACAGTTATAAATAACGAGGCCAATACGAGAATTTTTCAACACACCCATGTTTTAACCCACTGCTGACCCATATATTGTGTTTTTTTTTAGTTCAAGACAGAAAGACCGCGAATTATCCACATATCTCATGTCAGTTGTTTTTGGATGAGTTGCTATTTGCCCGCCACACCCTCCCAACAATAACATCCATTTACAGTTTTTAGTTGTTGTTTTCACCAATTTTTTGTTACAGATAACGACGAACTAAAACTAATACGACAATTTTCGTGATATGCCCTATATCTATTGTTGTTATTATTATCCTCACCTTGGATTACATCATCATTTACCAATGTTTTTTCAGTTATAGATAACGAAGAAGCCAATACCGTGTCGGCGATTGCTGCTATATGTACTTGTCGCAACTAATCGCGGGAAAGCACACTTAGAAAAACTTCCGGCCGTTTTCCAGGTCGGTGAATCAATACAGAGAGATCAATACTGCGAGAGTTTTACTGCATGTCTTCAATTCTTGTGTGACAGAAAGGAGTAGTATTCTTCATAAAACCGCTGCCTTCCTTTTAAACCTCTAATGGACCAAATTAAAAAAAGCTTTTCCGTTTATGGTTTTGTTTAGCACCTTCTAGATCTCTAACAAGGCCCCTGTCAGAATAGAATCCGACAACACGGCGGCAGGGTGGTCTGAAGATGTCAGTCGGTGAGAACGTACACCTGACTTGAAAAGCTAAACAACAACAATGAGCGACGTTTTTTGCTTTCTACCTGCAGCCAAAAATGGCTTTCATCCTTATCCATCTTGTTCCTCCTGGTCTTTAGGTTTCTCTCGTTTTTTTTTGTTCATTTTCGTAAGAGGAATGACAAGATGTTGGCTTATCTGAGACAAAGAGCCAATGTGTCACTGACACCCTCGTCCCAATTACAATAACATTTGAGAACGGTTTCGAGAGCTTTAACACACAGGAAGTCTTTTTTGTTTGCGGTTTCGAAAGCTGTAGCCAAAATACGGATATGTCAACATTCGCTCTTAATTTTTCCTGGAATGAAATTCTACGCTCTTGTTACTCGTCCTGCTAAAATCGATCCACTTGCTCACCCGCAAGAATTAATTTAAGGCATTTTATATATGCAGCGCCCTCCACTCACTCTACGCTTCAGGGGCAGCCGAAGGTCACCTGAAACTGGCAGCAATTATTCTGGAACCTTGCCCTTGTCTGAAAATGTATGCGTAGGAGACGATTTCCTCCGACCGATGATTTTATTTCTGCACCTCAAATGTAAGGCATTTTCTTACAAAGTGCAAATATCTTCACGTAAAAGTTGTT
The DNA here is from genome assembly GCA_963693305.1 of Meandrina meandrites. Lineage (NCBI taxonomy): Eukaryota > Metazoa > Cnidaria > Anthozoa > Scleractinia > Meandrinidae > Meandrina > Meandrina meandrites. The sequence goes on along the minus strand of OY855910.1, from coordinate 4,748,118 downwards.
AAAAATGGCCAAATCTTTTTTTATTATTATTATTAATTCGGATGCAAACTGCTCGGTAAGAATGTGCAATAATGAATTATTTAATGGTTGACAAATGACGATAATTGAGTAAAGGTTGATTTGCATTTTTATGAAATTAATTTACGTGTTGCAAGAAAAGATCTAAGACAGACTCTTTTTTCATTTCCCAGCGAACAATGTCCAAGTTTGGTCAGCATAGCTTTAATAGCAGTGGGCTGTATCGCTTGTCATAACAGAATATTTAGATTTCCCTCTTCCCCACCGCGAGCGACACCGGCTATTCGGCAATTTAGAAAGTCTCAAAACGTGACGGGTGTCCCTCTCAGGCAAAACTACTACCAGCAAAAAAAGAAGTGCTTCCTTTTATGTTGTTGCCTTTGTGCGGCTTGATATGGAGTCCGAACATTTTCAGTTTAAATCAGAGTGGGATAAATAAGGATAAAGTCAAATATCGCTGTCCGCCCCTTCAGAATGCAGTTATTGTTCAGGCTGTTTACATTTGAGAAGCTCATAAGACGCGGAGAGGATACCGAGCTTCAGGAACTTCCGTTTTCCGCTGATTGACTCACTGGTTCATCTGATTACTTATAAATTACGAGATATGCAGCAAAATCTCGTGAGAATTTTTATTTTTTCAGCAGGCTAGCCCCTTCTCCCGTTATCTGGCTTTCGGGTTAACTCACGATCAACGTAACGCCTTAAGAATCAGAAGAATCCACCATGTTCTGGTCCTTTCCAAATTTTTTTCCTGCGTGACATTGTGACACCTCAACATGGGAGGGGAACGAAGTCCCTGCTGATCTGTTAGAGCGCTTAGTTAGAGTCTCAGCGACTCGCAAAAGTTTCTGAAAGGATATATTACAGTTAATGGTTACAGTCTGTCAGGATTAAGTGTATATTTGAGCAGTTTAGAGGAGTAGGAGTCATCTTCCCCGCTGCCCTCTCTCCTGAGTTGCATAATCTCAGCATCAGTGACGTGTTTACCTACGTCTTTGTTTCCGTCCGCGCCCACTATTTGCCCTCGAGTAGTTCCATTGTCGCTTCTGTGACGATGCATTGAGTTCCTCATTATCTCGATCTGCGGTTACACTGTGTTAGCCGACGTTACCACGAATGCTTAACGAAAGTTTTCTTAATTTTACGACCGGTACGACTCTCTAACGTACACGCAAATCATCTAGTTCAGTATAAGAGCACCGATTTTGACAGTCCACTGTACCTCGACGTTTGTCCAAATGGCACGTTTACCGATGCGGATTGTGTCATCTGTAGTCCTTCTGGCTTTCCTCTGCCCGTCGCAAAGTAAGTGTTTAGATGATTTTACTGAGTTTAAAGTGATTTTGCCCTGTGGCGAATACTTTCTGTAGCTAGGGCTAGGGGTATGGATTAGTGCACAACAATGTGACGCTTATTTCATACGGAGCTTGCACGAACCTAAGCATGTTTATGATGCGGCAAAATTAAGAGTTATTATGATTTGTGTGCATTCATTACTGAATATGAAGTTTAATTACTATGAGCACTATGAGTTCATAAAACTTGTTGATTTACTAATATGTCCACTTTTTGTTTAAAGTGGGAAACCCCGAGTCCAAATTTTCACTTTCTTAGCGTGAAATGTCATACTGTAGCAAGCTACAGTAATGGACAACTCTGTGCGATGCCACGGGTTGCCACTTTCAAAGTTTATGTCATTAATTTATTGTTTTATTCATAAATATACCTGGTGAACTAATTGTAGGTTCGCAGCTGTCTTTATCGCGCATCTAATTACCTCATTTCTACAAAATCTCACTGCGGCTTGTTGATTTTCCACGATATTATGACACAAACGATTTCACAACTTGAAGCCACTGAGTTAGTAATTAAGGCTTCAGCTTAATAACTTACGTGTTTCAACTTCCCTTGTGTAAGAGTTATTTGCGTGCTTCATCGTACATTATTAATGTCATACGCAACATGGTAATGTCACAAATATCAAATGAACTTTCTTTTTAAGAGAGCGGCAAAAGATGAGTTAAGTTTTCAAAACAATCTAGTAAATATAGGCAATCGTACCTAGGCTCGCGGCACGTTAGCCGGTCGACACAATTCAGTATTCTCTCAGAAATTCTCTGATTACGGAGAGACGTTTATCAAGTCTTATCACCATAATGCGGCTTTTTGTCGTTTAGCTGGGGCACATGGAGAAAAGTATACTTCCTAATCGATAGCGAACGGTGATTCATTAGCAGAGAAAAGCCACTGGCTGTGATGTTTCGGACGACCGATCCGCACGTGATAAATTGTACGTTCGAATGATAATTTCTACATCCGGTCAAGACTTCACATTCACAAATATTATCTGGCGCTGTTTTCGAGTGCTTCCGAATGTCTTGAACACCTTATCTATTTGGTGTTTTTGTGAAAGAACACTTCAAAAATCCTGTGGTTTTCTTTTCTGAACTTAATTGGAATGACATTCTCTTTTCAAAGGAAACTAGTGATTATGCATTATGCGGTTTGTCCAGTGAACTGCAAACAATGCTTTCTTTTATCAATGTTTTCACTGAACAATGAAAAGGAGGTGACAAGAGATGGACAGCCCCGAGCAGTCAGTTTCTTTTTATATTCAAATTGTGTAAAAAGAACACGATTTGCTCGGATCCTGATGCAAATGGTTGTTTTTAGATGCCAGGGTCGAAACTAATTAGGCAGTGTACGTATCATTTGCTATAAAATTTTATTGAGACGAAGTAGTATTTATGGAGGTTTCTTCTATACTGAAAAACAAAAAAAGTCATTATATATTTTTATCAATACTGTTAGTAAAATAATTGCAGAACATTATTTGAACAGTCAGGTCACGTTCTTGATTGCTTTTTCTACAAAAAAATTAAGCGTGCATTTTTTTTCTTGTAACTTAAATTTGACTTGACTTAAATTTACTCAAATTTTATGGAGACAAAGTAATATTTATGGGGCTTTTTTCAATAATGGAAAATAAAAAAGTAATATTGTGTATTTTTCTCAATACTGTTAGTAAAATGATTGCAGAACATTATTTGAACAGTCAGCTCACGTTCTTGATTGCTTTTTCTACAAAAAAATTATACGTGCATCTTTTTTCTTGTTAACTTAAATTTAAATTTACTCAAAATTTTATGGAGGCAAAGTAGTATTTATGGGACTTTTTTCAATTATGAAAAGTAAAAAAGTCATATTGTGAACAGTCAGCTCACGTTCTTGATTGCTTTTTCTACAAAAAAATTATACGTGCATCTTTTTTCTTGTTAACTTAAATTTAAATTTACTCAAAATTTTATGGAGGCAAAGTAGTATTTATGGGACTTTTTTCAATTATGAAAAGTAAAAAAGTCATATTGTGTATTTTTCTCAATACTGTTAGTAAAATGATTGCAGAACATTATTTGAACAGTCAGCTCACGTTCTTGATTTGCTTTTCCTACAAAAAATTAAACATGTGCATTTTTTTCTTGTTACTGTAAAATTAACCAGAATTTTTTCCCCAGCTAAATTAGGTTTACTCAGAAGTTAAAAAAAATGGTACAAAAAAATAATTTTATTTCTTATCTGGGAATCAATAAAACTGAGCAGATGCATTAATTTTATAAATTATATTCCTAATCATTATTCCTAAAAATAATGGCAAGCCATTTACTTTGCATCAACATAACAATAGTTGCTCATTTTTTCGAACATTCTGATCAAGTGCATTTTGATAATATTATTATTGTTAACTTCAAAATTAAAAAAAAAGTTTGGGGTTACTAAAACATAAATAAACTTGAAATTTCTCCTGCCCAATTTACAATCCTTAGTAAATTAATGTACCTGTAAAGAGTTCCTTCAGGCATTATTTTCCATGTTGACACAAAGTAATTACAAATAGAACTCCTGCAAGAACCCATTGAAAAGATATGTTAATTATGTTAAAAAAATCCTGTCAGTTAAATCTTTTATCAACATGTTTGCAATCACACTTTAAAAAGGATTTCTGCTAATACAAAACTGCGCCTGTATTTGTCTCTAAAGGTAACTCTTTTTTTAAGAAAAAACATATGGAAATAAAAGCAATTGTAAGAAACTATACTCTTGCAAATTATGAAAATAAAACTCAAAATTATTTTTATCTCAATTATAGTAATTATCTTTTGCCACAACTGTAGTATTTATCTCCATCTACGTATACGTGATCTAATTATTTTATAATTAATGGCAATTATATGAAGCCCATACACATAAGCTTTTCAATGGTATTGACGTAGAACAATAAATGTTACAACATAGCAGTCAATCACGAAATTCAATCAAAAATTAATAAGTCAAAAATATGTCCTGTCTCTATCCATAAAAATTTTCCTTTATAAATATATCTACATAATCACACCTTAGATAATGAATGAGTCTAAAGAGGTAATTTCAACAGAACATTAAGTATACAAAAAAAACTGTGGGAAGGTACCAATTAGCTTAGAAATTATATGATTAGAAGAAGGAAGAGTATAAAGTTTTCAGCAGTGTTTATTCAAATATTTCACTATACAGAATATTGATTGTCAGTGCCAGTAAATTTGTGACATGTCCTTTTGTGATCCATTGATATAAGTCTTAAGAAGACAATTTTCAAACCCACAGAAGATCAAACATTGACTCAGATGGCCTAAGGCAGTGCACTTTACACACGTACACTGTAAATGTACATGTGTCTTTCAATAAGGACTAGAGGTTGATCTTGCAAGCTTAGAGTTTACATGTAGAATTTGGCTACGGTTGACGTTCTCACTGTTGTCAGGATGTGTCTTCACTACATGTACACTACATGTACTAAGATTGTGTTTACGGAAGAGGTACTTGGCTTCAGCCTTACAGAACCTCAGCTTAATTACCAAAAATTAGATTAAAATATTCTTTTGAGAACCTGCCCCTAGGATTTTTAACAGAATATAAAGACAGGATATTTTAATTACCTGCTTACTCTCAATACATCCTGTTTTTAAATTAACTGATGCAAGGATATATAATGAACCCTTTAGTTTAATTACTAAAAATTAGATTAAAACCAGTTCTTTTGAATTTAAAGAAACTACCCCTAGAATTTGTAACAGAAAATTTTTTTTAAAAGACAGGATATTTTAATAACCCGCTTACTTTTGATACATCCTGTTTTTAAATTAACTGCAGGCGTGAGGATATATAATGAACCCTTTAGTCAAGAAAGAGTCTTTCTGCTCACTAATAATAAATAATTTGTAATAAGTGACCATGCAAAAAATGGGTCAAATGCAAGCAATAGGGAAACAGGCTAAAATATATTGACATATTAGTCAGCTACCATAAAAGCTCTATTAATTAAGCTTCTTCTCTCTAATGAACCATCCAAAGCTAACACTGATTCTTTGTTTTGTAGTCCTTACAGATGCTTCTCAGTATAGTCTCAATCATCCTTCTAGAGGTTATTTATTAGCTGCACGTGGATACTCTGTAGATCTTGACTGTCAATTAAATTACCCATCAGCTCATGTGTATCTAATGCAAGAAAAGACTGGATCAGACAAACTGCTTGCAAGGGTTCCAGATGGAGTCAAAATTACACAGAGTGGACAAATATTTACTTTAAATAATATTGACAACCCTGATAGAGGGAAATATTATTGTAAAGTTCAGTCAACAGTATTACGCATAGAGAGACTTGTTCCTGTAACATATGGATCACGAGGTAATTAGTCATTGAGTTTGTAATACTTTATATTAGTTAACCCCATTGACTCCGGAACAGCCCTAAACCAGCCATAAAGGATCTGGGCATTTGTCCCGCTTGTGACGTCACCTTTTACTCAGAAAGATGACATCTATGCTCAAATTGTGAAGCAGAACAAGACCTTTCCAACGATAACTAAACCAGCATGATAAGATTGATGGAACTTGAAATATGCACCAAAATGCTTCAAAATTTTGGTGAAAAACTCAGAGGAAAATTTCCCCTTTCCACCCTTTGCTTGTCCATGGTAAGTAGCTCTTGCCTCATTTGCACTTTCGCGGAAATTCTTCTACTTGAAAGAAGCCTGGTAGAAGGCCAAAAAATGCAACAAAAAGAAAGGAAGAAGAGAAGAAAGAAAAGCAAAAAAAAAAAAAAAATGAAAAGCCTAAAGTGGTAGCTAGGATGGTTTATCATCCAAACTTTGATTTGTGCGCATGCACGAGCGAAAATGTTGTTAAACGTGATTCTTGTGCAAAACAAGGATGCATTTTGCGTTTCAAGGGCCGTTTTGAGTATAGACCTTAAAAGGTTAAAAACATCTAAAAAATGCATTTTTTTGGAAACACTCCAGGAGTCAATGGGTTAACACACGTAAAATTGTATGTACAGTAGCAGCTAGATCTGTTTGCAACTTTTCATTAATATTATGTTAGTAAATTTATTATACAGTACACTCACCTGTATTTCCCTGACAACAAGTCACTGCCATTGATTTTGCAGAAAATTACATTTCTTCACATTCTATACTTCCAAAAAGCATCTCAATAAATGAAGGAGAAAGCGCCACGTTTTCCTGCAACGTAACTGGAAAAGGCATCAAAAAAGTGGAATGGTATAAAGATAAAAAAAAACTTTCCAGCACATTTTATCAAACTGGAGACAGCTATATTAGTGATCTTCAATTAACAGCAGTTACTGTTTCACAAGATGGTGCATTCGAGTGTCGAACAACAGTTATTCCTCCACGGTACAAGGGCTACAAAGCAAAAACGGGAATGCTATCAGTGACAGGTAGGGACCTGGTTTGTTTTATCACTTGCATTCATAAATACTTTCATTGTACAGGGCTGCAGGCAGGGGGTGCGACAGGTGTGTCAGCACCCCCTCACCTCATCTCAATTTTAATGAAAGTTCTTAATGAACTTAAAACAGACATGAACATACATGTAAGTACAAGTAGCATAGGGAAAAGACATCTTGCATGAAGCTAATGAAAACACTGATTTTTATGGGGCATGCCCAGTTATTAACCCAAGCAGTTGCAGTGGCAAACTCCAATATCACAATTGCTATAAATATAAGTTGCATTATTAGATATGGAAGAAAACTATGCCATTGTTGCATGCATGTACTGTCCAACAGGTCTTGATTTTAACTATGTTTCGTAACATTTATGATTACTGTTACATGTGTGTGTAAATCTCACTGTGCTGAGCAATGAAAGAGAAACCAGTCTGCAATGTGTGGTCTATCAAAAAAGTTTAAGAATATATTTTTAAATTTTTTAATCAGTGATTGTGCAGAATAGAGCAATTTTCATTTGAGTGCTGCAAAACCAAAAACAAAGTAATAAAGTAGTTTTGCTTTAATGTCTGATTTGTTGAAAAAGTGTCGTAAACTAATCACAAAACAAAGTACACTGTATAAAGCAACACCAATGCAATTCCATATAGCTTTCAGCACTCAACTGAAAACTGCTCTAATTATTATTATTATCATTATCATTATCACAATTATTATTATTATTATTATTATTATTATTATTATTGTTATTATTATTATTATTATTATTATTATTATTATTATTATTATTATAATTTTCATTATGCTCAGCTGATATCTTTTTAATTACAATCTATTTCAGAATTTCATTTTCTTGCTAAGAAGAGACCGTATCAGAGACTATTTGTCGGCGACAATGTGACAATTAATTGCAAGACAAGTGATCAAAGAGCTTCATCCTCTAGTTTATGGTTAAAGAAAGATACAAATCCAGCAAAAGAAATTGTTCCAAATGGTGGAGTTATCACACGACGGGGCAATAGATTTTATTTTAGCGGAGTAGCACTGAATAATGCTGGTCCCTACAGATGTCAAGCTACTTTGCCAATCATAAACAAGACTATTGAAAAAGAAGTCACAACTCTGTTGGTCTTCACGGGTAAGGAACAAACACAGTTTGTTTGGGTTGTATTTTGTCATCCTTCTTCATCGAAGTACAAAAAAGTAAAAAATGTACAAAAATAATTGATTTACCCATGTACTAGTAACATGGAAGAGACCCACGCAACATGGAAGAGCTCTTGAGAGCTCCTTATTTATGAAGTGATGTACATCAAAGATTGAAAGGAGTGTTGGTTTGAAGGAGAAAAACCTGAGAACCCAGAGAGAAACCCTTCAAGCAAGGACAACAACTAATAACCAAGTCATCCCATGACATGATGCTGGATCTAGGAATTGAACCTAGGCCACATGTGTTGGAAGCTATAAGCATTCTCAATGCTGTGCCATCCCTGCTTCCCCAATATTAAGAATTTAAGGGTTTTTTTCTTTCTTTTGTCCAATATCAGTGGTATTAATAGACATGTGTATCTCTGCCTTACCAGGTGACAAGAGGAATCCTCAAGCCCAAGTATACCCATTTGTTAAAGAGGCCCTTCGAGGACAGGACTTAAATTTTTCCTGTCAAGTTCCTGGTGATGGCATCTCTATGAAATGGTTAAAAAATGGTGTAGCTGTTCCAAATTATCAAACACACAGGCAACCAGACAAAAGACTTCAAGGATTTACCTTAAATGAAAACATTCTGATGTTAAAAACGCTTTCAAGGGTAGATGATGGCAACTATACTTGTGTTGTTACAACATCTCAACAACCAGGATATTCCAGCAAAGTCACTGCAAGGCTATCAGTTAGAGGTATGTCACATAAGTGGTAACTTTTTAAGTTTATTCTTTTGTAATTTTTGGGTCAAATGGCAAACTTCCCTAGATCGGAAGAGTGCTGACCAACCGTTAGTTGCTTTTACAACATCTTCTGAAGATTTTGTTTCTACCAGCATCCTGTAACATTACAACCTTTTTTTACACTCATGTTATACATGCATGATTTCCTCAGTGATTTACTGTTGTTTTTGCTATTGTTGTTATTATTTTTGTAAACAATTAAGAGAGAAAAAAAGGCAATGACATTGAATAATGTTAACTATTTACTGCATGCATTTTACAGAGTGTCTTGATCCCAATGGAAAGTTTGCTGATCCAAACAATCCCTTTGGCTACTTTGAATGCCTACAAGGGACTGCTGTGAAGAGAAATTGTCCTACAAAACAAGAATGGAACCGAGTGAAGAAGACCTGCAACCCAATACTATGTAAGCTTCAGTTGAAGTGGATTTTTTGTCAAACTGTAACATTAGATACAATGTACATATGCCTACCTTTTTTTCATGTCATCCTCATTGTAGTGTAGTATCTTAAGTTTTCCCTCAATGGGGATGACAAGCCACATTATATGTTTGATACAGTGTCATATCTTGGTACAAAAGTACCCAAATTACTTCTCTTCCCTCAACCATGTTTAAAAAAGCAAATTAAACAACTCTAAAATTTGCCTTGCCTTTTTACAGCATGGTTATTTGCGTCCCCCAGAGGAACTCCTTCCCTCATCCCAGGGGTGCCCTTCTTGTTGGACTGCAGGCTTAACGATCCAAATGTCTCAGTTGAACTATACAAAAAATTAGCAATGGACAGGCAAAGGTTTAAAAAAGTTGATCCACAGACAGATCAATTTGTCAAACAGAATGGCCAAAATTTCACAATAACCCTCCGTGGTGATGGAAAGATGGTGGATTTTAAATGCAAGGCTACTGAGGAGGGTGGTCAGCATGTTCTTGAGAAGGATGTGACTCTTCAAAGAGCTAGAGGTTTGAAACAACATTGATTTAAAGATTGTTATCCACATGTCTATTTTGCATGTATATAGATGCATATATCTTACTTTATTTGGGCATTTAGTGTGTAGTATCGCTGTAATTGTTTAAGTCTTGCTGTATTTTGGTGAGCCTGTAGGGTGAGTAAAAAAAACAAACAAAAGAGTAGTGAAAATGTACAGATCGAGAGATACTACACACTCAAATGTCTAACAAGATTTTTTATGCAACATGTTTCTTTCTTTAAATGGAGATTTTGAACCATGATTTTTGTGTTGCCTACACTTACAAAAACCACAGTGTAAGAGGAATACGCTACACATTACCTGTTTTACTGGTCTCCTGACCAGAGTACAAATATCATGAGAAATTTGTCCTCGTTTCATGGGTTATTATGGATAATATTGTCATGCAACTTAAAAAGCAATAATGTTGCATTATTGTTAGTTAAAGAGAGCAAGTGTGTATGATTACCTCATTTTTCACAAAGCTGAACTCATGAATACTTTGGACAAGTTGCAGCATGGATGGTAAAACACACAATAATAGCTTATTGTTATTACAGTGTTCTTCCTAGGAATTTAAGGCCAGGCGGGCTGCCTGGCTTAAAACAGAAGATTTAACCCAAGCTTAACGGGGCCGTAGGCCGTAGGTGGTAGGTGGGTGTGAGCACCAGAAGCATTAGCGTCAGACATTTTGAAAAATCAAGTTGTTGAAGTCCACTTTTCCTGCGTTCTGAGAGCCATTTTAACCCTCCCTCCCAGATTAAGTGCACGAGGGGGTGCAGATGCACCCATCACACCCATCACACCCACCCCCCTGCCTAAGGCCCTGCTTAATATCTCCTGTTCAGGCCACAGGAGGCTCTCTACACGCCCCGTTGAAAATTACAATCAGAGTACCTCCTGGCTTTCCCAAAATCCTACAAAGAACACTGTATTATCATTATTAAATACTACTTATTAACCGAGAGTGAGGTCATTACAGGGAAATCTCAGACCGAGGCCTTGATGTATTGACCGAGCGAGAGCGAGGTCAATACATCAAGGCCGAGGTCTGAGATTTCCCTGTAATGACTGAACGGACGAGGTTAATGAGTTATTTATTATATGGCCTTTTTAGCGCTGAAAAAAGGGAAACGTTTTTCAATATCCGCTTGCGCGCGCAAGAGGTCATTCAAGGTCATGCGATCCAAACCAGAAGAAGCGGTTTCTTCGACAATGAGGCAATTTTTGTCTTCATTATTCCAAGATCTAGGGCAAATTTAACCACATTAATTTTCACAAAACAAACTGACCTGTGTTTACAAGTGTTTGACCCTTAAAAAGTTATAAAAAGCTAAGGCAAGAAAAATTTTCATAATGCCCGGTCATTACAAGAAAATCTTGCCCGCTCATCAGCCAATCAGAGCGCGCGTACTATTGTAGCCATATAATAAAATTAGTCACAGACCCTTTGTCACATGAACAATGTTAACTATGCAATAATAACCGTTTCTTGTCTGTTTTCAATGGTAGATTTCCAGCAAAATGTGTTTGTTGAGACTATTCCATCATGTCTACGAGGTCCATTGGATATTACTGATTCGATCAAGATTAACTGCCATGTTTTTCATTTTGGACCTGTCAAATGGTTTAAGGTCGACGCATCTTCAAAGGTGGCTCAAGAAATAACAGATTCAAGAGTGAAAGAACATAATGAAATCCGTACTAAGACGGGCCATTTGGAAAAAAACAGCACTCTTACGCTTAGTAACATAACACGGAGTGATGCAGGAGCTTATGTTTGCTGGAAACATAATGGATATAATAAGACAGATAATGTCACTGTTTTTATCGATGTGGCAGGTAAGTCTCTACTTAATAAGCTTGAACTACATGTAGATGGGCGAAAACTGAAGACAACTCACTTACATTGCTTTCACGTTTCGGCGTTTGAGAATGCAAATTTCTTCGTCGTTTTCAGAATGTGTATTTCAAAGCATCTTCGCAAAATCGTCGTAAATTTCCAATTCTTAAGTGTTTTGACTAATATACCTGTAATTTATGCACCAAATGGCTTTTTCAACCAAGCCAAAACGCAAAGCTACCGTGCTTCGCAAAAAAATGCGCGATTCTTTGTGCTTGGTTGGCTAGCGCCTCACGTGATGCATTTTAACCAATCACGAGAAACTGTTGTACATTTCGGAGGGGGGCAAAATCATCTTTGAAATGATTTATAATTAACACCAGCACAAAAATCGAAGAATCAAGATCACTCACAAATTAAAAATTACGCACTCTGCTTTCCCATATTTCTCAGTCCATTTTGCCACGTTTGTTATAACAATATATCAGTAATAAATAATTATATGACGTAATCTGTTTTTGAAAACTATTTTCTAGAACCCTCACCTGCAGCTGCCCGAATGAACCCACCGCAAGCTGTGAAGGAGGGCTCCAACGCCAGGTTCTTATGTACTGTAAGCGGGTCTCCACGTCCCACTGTAAGATGGCTGAAGGGAGGAAAACCTGTTGCCGAGTGTAAAGGAATGCAACATGGCAACTGTACCACCATAAACCGTTCCAAATACAGATCTAACTGGATGGACGAAAGGGCATGCATGGCACAACACTCGACGGGACCGACAAGCGGTAGATGGACCAGCTGGCTTAATGTTTTGGGAAGTGAGTCTCCAGATGATGCTGTGAATTATACGTGTGTTGTTGAGAATGGCTTGGGTAAACCACAGGAACAGGTTGCTTTACTTGAGATCAATGGTAAGTTTGCAGATATGTCAGTGGGAGTATAAATTCCATCCCGAAACCATACCATAGGTCTTTGTTGCTGGTAGTCACGTGGCCCTGTCAGTCATATGAGCTCATGTGGTCAGGCTAACACCTACAGACTTTATAAAGAACGGAGATCAGTCTTGTCCCCAGAGCCGCCTGGCCGTCTTCTTCGCGTCTTAAATACAGGCAGAGTTGTAATGGAAAAGTCTCTATCTGAATGTGTACAAATCTATAAACTCACGAGGCTCAAACCTCAACAAAGAACGGGATAGGGAGAGGCACAAATAAGGAGGCAGCGTGGCCTAGTGGCCATGGGCGCTGGATTCAAATCGTCCTCCGTGCCACCGGGTGGATTTGTTTTTGGTAGTCGTGAATTCCGCTCCTCCACGCTATGTTAAAAAAAACAACAACAACAACTAGAAGGCCTCCTGCCAGTTGAGATTTTGAACAATTTCTGCTCGATCTACAATATTGGGGTTATCGTTACCATCACTAAACTGATTTTCCATATTTCTTTTGTAGTCGATCCTCTGTTGGTTAAAGATAGCAACACTAGAACCGAAAAGCCCATTGTTATTAAAGGCGAAAGAGAAGAGTTAAAGTGCACAACAAAACGTAGCTATCCACCAGCTAACTTCAGCTGGCGGTACCAGCTCTTAGACTGTACAGACAAGTCGACCTGCACGTCAGTTAACCCCAAAAAGTGGATGCTGATCTCAAGTCGAATTGGACAGATAAATCGACTATCTCCCAACACCAGCGTTCTTTCTGTGCCAGCGAACATCGACAAAATGTATTTCAAGTGCATTGCAGTAAACCCTGTCACTCGTGGGAGAGACTCCAAGGTCTACCAGTTTGTCCGAAGGGGTAGGTAATTAAACAGTAGAACGCCAAATAATTTCAATATTTAGCTTAGACAGTTGACCGGTAGATTGTTGGTGGTCCGGTTGGTGGGATCACCAAATGCCATAAAACTATAACAGACATAACACGACAGCCAGTCCCTAGTGCGGTCTGTCGCGACCTGGATCAAGATTCTCGCATAGACCCCAGGCTTGCTTGAGCAATAAGAACACTGATAACACTGAACGCCGAGGCGAGGTGAAAATAAAGCAACAATATTTAATGATTATATACTTATCTTCTTGTTACACATCAGAAAGACTGGAACCTACCGAGAACCTGATAGTCAAACCTTCTGCTTTTGTCGAGATAAATGTGGGTGAGAATAAAACCTTGCGCTGCGAAGCTGATGTTGGCGTCTTCAAAAAAGCACCTTTCTGGACTAAAGATCGACAAATCTTAAAGAACCAGCCAGGAAAGATGATTGTTATGGAATGGGTAGACAGCAAATCGATAAGTGAACTACATGTTCTAAATGCCAAGCCCGAGGACGCTGGTCTTTATGTGTGTTCTGCTGTGAAAGTAAGAGATGGCCTGGATACTAGAAAGTCCATAAGACTGACTGTCAAAGGTAAGTAAAGTGAAGGCTTCTACCTAACTTAAATTGTGGGAGTCCACTGGATCCTGGGTTCGAGCCCTGGACGGGGTCGTTGTGTTGTGTTTGGCAAGACACTTTATTCTCAAGGTACCTCTCTCCACCTAGGAGTATAAATGGATACCGACCATTTGATGGGGGCAACCTGACCGAATGCATGTGCCGGATGTCATGCTGAATGCATGATGGACTAGCATCCCATCCAGGGGGAGTAGCAATACTCCTAGCCGCTTTATGCTACAGAAACCGGCCTTAAATCGCCGAGAACTATGAGCCAGTTAGGCTTAAAGTGCCTATAAACCCAAAAATTATGTTTGGCTTAAATAAATCTTTGTATATTTCTGAGTAAAATGGCGAAAAAAATTTTTGTTTCTGGTCAAAACCGGAATTTTTTATGAATTTTTGAAGTCAGGGTTTGTCTGCCCCACGACCGGGTAAGGGGGAGACTGGGACTAGTGACGTAAAACCCGGACATTAGCAACGGGGGAAACAAAGCAATAACAGAGAGAAAACAACAAAAGCGAAGACGTAGTTTTCGTTGTATGCCGGTGAAAACAATTTTTATTTGGCCAACATTTGTAATTAACATACACATTGATCAAGAAATGGCTACTTAAGTGCGTCCTCCAGTTCAGAATCGGAAGTCTCGGAAATGGAAGATTACGAGTTGGAAGTCGAAGGTTCGCCAAACTCGAGCTACATGGCTCTGCTTTTCGGAGTCAGGTTTACCGTAAAAAGGTATGGGATGAAGAAGTATCCCTTTCTCTTTGTTTCGAACATTGCTACAACCGAAAACAACACATCTTTCAGGCATATTGCTTCGGTTCTAGCCAGCTACAATCAAACTCGCACAACGCTGCAACATGCGAAAATCATAGTCCGGGTTTTACGTCACAAATTAAACTCGACCCATTCCCTTTCTGCAAGTTCCGCGGCTCGGCAATGGGTTATCGAATCTCGATTTTCCGCCACTTTAAAAATTCATAAAAAAATCCGGTTTTGACCAAAATCAAACATTTTTGCGCCATTTTGCTCAGAATTATACAAAGATTTGTTTAAACCAAATATAATTTTTGGGTTTATAGGCACTTTAAAGGGGTTGTATCACCAAGATTTACTGCCACTCGAAAATCCAATGAAAGCGACGATGAAATTAGTTGGAAGTCCACTAATGGTTACCTAACCTTGCTGAAACGCACTGCAATTGTCACGAAAGTTGTTTAAGACTGGTTTGGTTCCAGACAGGTAGAAAAGAAATGGTCTCAAGTTTGAAAACGTCGGCCGACGCTTTCAAATTTGACATAATCATTTGAAGGAAAATCACTAAAAACCATTGATTATGGTTTGTGCACACCTTATGCCTTTTTGTCAGGCGTTTAAATGTTATTTTGTTGATCAGTGAGGGAACCTTTCTAATTGTAACATAGCTTACACAATAATGTAGAAGACCTGTCGTGTTACTGCCCCCTTTTAATTTCAACACGAACTTTCTTTGCAGAGCTGACCAAACCCACTGTCCTTATTACTCCGAATGTGACCACAACTCAAGATCAGCGCGCTGAATTGTTCTGTAATGTCACTGCAAATCCTCAACCGAAAGAAGTCACGTGGACAAGAAACGGAGAAATAATTGAACCAAAACGGACTAAAGTTGACGACTGCGGGCAGCTCAAAAGTGGTTTCTACGAACTGGAATATCAAACGCCCTCTACTGGTGGAGTGTGGCGATTATTCGTTTGTTCCACAAGCGATGCACAGCACACCGGCTCATATAAATGTGAAGCAAGAAATATTAAGGGAAACGCTACTGGCACAACGTACTTGAATATTTTGGGTAAGGAAAGAAGTTTATTTTTCTAAATAGAGAGCTTAAGCACAGACGTTTTTGAGCCACTGACAGCAACCGGAAGGTAAATGTTTAAAGTATTGGTGTACTTTTATCTTAAAAAAAAGTTAGAAAGTTTTCATTTTAGCACTTACAACTTGAATTTATGAACAAAAGGCCGACAATAAGCGCTAAAGACGAGAGGTGCCATTTCCGGCGGCCGTCCGTGGCTCAAAAACACCTCAGTGTGCTTAAGCTCTCCAATACGATCTAGAAACAAACACTAGTTGATGAATATAATATTACCCCGTTTCCGAAAATAGACTATGCCCGCAATTTTTGCCTTCAACTGAATAATTATTTTAATCAACGAAACACGTATCTGCATAAATACATAATAGCGTGATTGTCTTTGGAATACTGATGAATGCTGTTTCTGACTTGATAATACAAGCATCAAGAGTTTCGCGCTTCCGGTTGGAACGTAATGCATCTTGGGATGTGTTGGGTCAAAAAGTGAGCACCACTTCAACATGAAGTCAAAAATCAAACAAACAAAACAGGGAATTTACTGAGCAAAATTACGGCTGGGTTTCCAGAAACCTAGAAAAATATCAAAAGCTGTAAGGATCTAGCGCCTAAAGGACAACTGAAGACTAGAGGGATACCAGTGTAAAACGAAACCATAAAAAGAACTGGCAGAACCGATGAATTGTCGGGAGAACTGGGAGAGTGCGAGTATATTTATGCTTTATATAGTTGACAACAACACAACCCGGTAATATCCTCAATGCTGTTTTAATTCATTTCGATTTAATATCTGACTTAACAGAAGAACAAGACGCTTTGCATACAGACAACAAACGCAATAATTGCATTCAAATTCTTTTGCCGGTTTATATTTCAATCGACGAACTCACAAGAATGCCATTTACAAAATTGGTTTTCAGCGATCGAAATACTCCAACTGTGCTAATAAAAGAAAGCTCAACTGATTACGTTTACCTTTTTTATTATTTTTTGTCAGTTACTTTTGCCAAAAACTCTGCAAGGGAACTTGAAACAAAGTAGTAATTGCGTGTTTGTTTAAGTTATATTCGAATTTCTCACTTGATCTTGCGCTATTTTGGCACACATTTAAACTTATTACTAAGGAAATTAAAATCACAACAATGCGAGATCTAAATTCGTTTTGACCCTGGTATATGAAATATTCGAGTAAAAGACACGATTTTCAATTTACTAAAGTGATAGCATCGATAGTTTGAGAAGCATATATTTTATGCGGAAATAGTTAATATTCTCACGAGCACATATTATAAATTAATCGGCAAACTCGTCAAAAACATAACAGAGCCATTCGAAAATTCATTTGAAGCCTCACACACCGAAGTCCGAGGTAAAACGGCTAGCTCTTCATTCGTCAAGCTGATGCTGTTCATCATTCAACGGGAACTACAGTATCTTGCTACAGAACCTCTGGAAGCGATTGTCCGCATGAGCAAGTTGCAGACGTACGCACTACAATCACTGAATTTTAACAACATCGCGAATATTATAATTACTTATTGTTGAGGTCAACTTCCATAAATACAATCTTCAGATGTCCTTTAGGCGCAAGATCCTTGCAGTTTTTGATATTTTTCTAGGTTTCTGGAAACCCAGCCGTAATTTTCCTCAGTAAATTCCCTGTTTTGTTTGTTTGATTCTTGAGTTCTTGTTGAAGTGGTGCTCACTTTTTGTCCCAACATATCCCAGGATGCATTACGTTCCAGCCGGAAGCGCGAAACTCTTGATGCTGGTATTGAAACTGGCAACTCTTCCAGTCCTTCAAAGAAGATTTACCAAAACGGGACTTGCTCTCAGTCTTGACAATCCTCTTCTAACCCTCAGCTTCTTATTTTGGGTAAAGGACTCTGTAAGAGAAGACTCAACATTGGCGTAACTTGTCGATCTGATTGCAGCGTACTTTTTTTTCGTAAAACCTCACCGTTACATGCTAATGTTGACGTTCTACTTATATTTTCAGAAAAACCAACCGCATCAGTAGTTGAGCGATCTCAATACGACGACAACAGGATAGAGCTGATATGTTCAGCGACTGGTAACCCCCTTCCTGTAGTGTCCTGGCAGAAGAAGGACAGTGATGGCCAGTTTGTATCACTTGAAGGTAGTGATGGCGAGTGGGTCTTGGGTCGAAATGTTATAGACGTGGAGCTGTCAGAGGAACATTACGGAACGTACCGATGTATGGCGAAGAACACCCAAGGAGACGACTACAGAGATCATCTATTGTCTAAAGGTGCGCTGTTTGTCGGTCAACTAGCGATATCTGATTACTGTAACTTCTTAATCATTCTTAATGTAAAATACGAATTATGCTCCTTATGCATACACAACCTCGTTTCCAAAGTCTCTTAGGGGAAATTTTTACTACTCAGTAACTTTATAAGTATGGCAAAATAATCGAAAAAAACGAAAGAAAAGTAACCATAGGGGCGAATTCTATAACTGATAAAAGAGGTGGCTTAGCTGTGCAGAGCGTGATTTCTATTCTGCAGCCTTCGAGACTGGTATAAACTCAACTGTTTGCACAACCATTTTTTTGGCTTCATGGTCAATGCGACCTCCAAGGTTCTCGGAATGTAATAAATCGTCTTTCGTAGCTGCTTCACTCTTTTTTTTTTCACGTTTCCTTCGCACCTTCCATCGCAATCAGAATGGGCTATCTTTAAAGAGGACAGTTGCATTAAGATAGTGCTTCAGTATGTTTAATTTAATGCCTTAGTATCATTTCTCTTTCAGGTCCCGATACAGGAGCAATAGCTAATAACCCGCCAGGAAATGGTGCATTTTCAAAGAGCGCCATGATCGTTGTGATCGCTTGCAGTAGCTTTGTGGTCTTATTACTTCTTTTGATCATTGTGGTACTGTATCGACGAAAAAAGAAGTATGGCGGATTTTTCATTTTCACGCTTCCACCTTCTCCTGATTACATCATGAAGTTGGATCCAGAGAAGTCTATGTTGGAGCAGACTAACAAACTGCCGTATGACGCTCAGTGGGAATTCCCGAGGGAACGCCTTACGATTGGTACGTATAGCGTTGACGCCACCCTCATTTGAAAGTAATTTTATACACCAGGAAAATGAGTAGTTCGACGGTAGAAACCGAAACAGGCGATTCCGTTACACTTAACACCAAATGTTTGTATTGCGAATTGTGTGAAACTTTCATTCGACTACTGTTGTGGCTGAGAAAGCTCTCAGCAGAACTGAGTAGAAGCCAGCCCTTCTTTTCACCCAATACTCCATTAGCGAGCATGTTAGCAGGTTAGAGTGCTACATAAATTGTGGGTGTTGTCGAGTAACTGCATTGGAGTAACAAACCAACCAATACGCGTAAAACCGTTAGTGTGACTAACAGTCAGACTTACTACACCCCCCTAATGTGTTACTGTTGTTATTTTTATTTACAGCAAAGCCTCTGGGATCAGGGGCGTTTGGCCAAGTTTTCCTTGCGCATGCGACTGGTATTATAGCGTTTGATCCCCGAGGTAGCACCAAGCGTAGATCTGGGCGCAGGCGGTCAAGGTTTGGATCCACAAGTCGGCCTTATTACAACGACAAACGGGTCACAGCAGTTGCAGTAAAAAGTCTAAAAGGTAAGCTGGGCTATTGGCTTATTGGTAGAATGGCGCTTTTACCTGTATAAGAGCAATTTCTGCTTACTCCTATTTGCGTGGAAACTTGACAAAAAATACCGGATTAACTATGGAGGACTAGCAAAATAATCCTAGAGGATTATGCTAAAGTCAAGCCAACCCAAACGTTTCGGGCTTTGCCCTTCATGAGTGGATAAGAGTTCGTTGGTGATGCGCCGCGAGATTAGTTTTAAAATTTGAAACGTTTGTCTCTTTGGCACGCCTATATGTTCGTGAGTACTTAGCCTATATATGCGCATCGACTTTGCTGTTTACTGTTTCTGCATCTGATATCTGTATAGTATTCCAAACGTTTCTAGACCAATCTGAGATGCATGGTTTTCTCTACAGAAAGTGCAACAGAAGCAGAGTATAAGGATTTGGTATCAGAACTGAAGATTCTTATCCACATTGGCGAACACAAGAACATTGTCAACCTGCTTGGGGCATGCACCAAGGGTAAGTAAACTAATTGATAAAGAAATCTTCCCGCTATTTATAAACCATTCCTCTCTAGACACCTGTCTAACCACTCAGCTTGAGAGGGCTTCAGCGATTAATTCTCCCTTTTACGTTTGCCTAGCTTTCACCACCAGCAAAATATTGCCGGTCATGGCTTCCAATCGACTGATTTTAATGTTCGACTATTTCAGGTTTTCGCGCTTTAACTGTCTAAATCAAATTAATTTATGTTTCTCAGGTCGGGAGAGAGATCTCTGGGTTATAATCGAATACTGTCCCCATGGCAACTTGCTTGACTTCCTCCGCAAACGCCGCGAAATATTCGAGCCGACGTGGACCACGCCCACTGAGCACGCTGACGTCACATTCACGACGATTGATCTTTACATTTGTGCATTGCAAGTCGCACGTGCGATGGAATTCTTGGCGTCGAGGAGGGTAAGTCTCTCATCTTATAATTTCATGAACAAGTTCGATTCGTATTGGTAGTTGAACATGTCCTTTCCCAAGGAATAAACTGCAAGGTTAATTAACATGTACAAATATTGGATTTTCAGTGCGTCCATCGTGATCTTGCCGCTAGGAACGTGTTAGTGGGCGAGGATTATGTTCTGAAAGTGGCTGACTTTGGTTTGGCCAGAGACATCTATAAAGAGGAACACTACGTCAAGACAACTTCGGTAAGAATGATCACAACGTAATGCGCTTGAGGACCTATATCATTAAAAAATATATAATTTTTATTTTAATTGCATTCTTCTAGGCGTTCTGTTATGGACCACTTTCCTTCCTTTCTGTTTCACATTTTCGGCCAATTTTTCGTTTTTCGCTCTCTTGGCGACAGTCAGCAAAATGTTTTCTCTTTTCCTATTTCACCACAGGGCCTTCTTCCAGTCAAGTGGATGGCTATTGAAGCCTTAGTTGACCGAGTCTACACTCATAAGAGTGATGTGTAAGTGATAGTTTTTCAAACTTGGATTAATTAAGCAACAAACATTTTAAAGATGTTAAGTATCGGGAGATACTAGACTGGTTCAGAACGCAGCCTCCCAAAATTCGAAGTGGGGAGTCCTGCTTTGGGCCATTCTATAACTATTCCCTCGTATACGCAAAGTTAAGCCAATTACAGAGTGTGTTACGTTGCATTCTGGTCATTTTATAACTCAAATGGCGGTTCTATTTTTTTTCTCAGATGGTCGTTTGGCGTTATGTTATGGGAACTGTTTACACTCGGTAAGTTTCATACCTGAAAATACTTTTAAGACTTAAGAACAAGTAAACAGAAAAAAAGATTTGTACTGTTAAGAGCACTTTGATTGAATATCCCACTTAAAACCTCATTGTTCTAAGGTGATATTTATTTGAAAGGTGGAAGTCCGTACCCAGGTCTCCCGGCCAATGAAGTGTATCAGTACTTGATGGAAGGAAACCGCATGGAGAAGCCCGTGGAATGTCCGGATGAAATGTAAGCATTTGTTTGGCCTGTTCGTGAATTGTACGAGTTAAGGATATTAAAATTAGAACAACTAGGAAAGGCGTCAATGATGATGATGATGATGATGATGATGATATGATCACGATGATGATCATGATCATGATCATGATCATGATGATCATGATGATCATCATCATGATCATCATCATCATCATGTTTTATTCATTCATTCGTTCCTTCCTTCCTTCGTTCGTTCATTAATTCATTCGTTCGTTCGTTCGTTCGTTCATTCATTGCGTCAGTCGGTCATTTATTGTTTGTTTATTAATTTACCTTTTTACAGGTACGAAATAATGTCTCAAAGCTGGATGCATAGTCCAGAAGACAGACCGTCCTTCACAGATGTTGCGGCTCGACTTGATAAACTTTTGGAAGACAGAACCACAGAGGTAATATCAAACTAAAAAATACCTAAACCGCATTGAAATTAAGACCTAAATTTTAAAGGGGCGTGCTTCTTCTTCTTTCATACATGCTTCTTTTCGAGCAAACATGTAATCCAAAAAGTCTCCAGAGTTCATAGCGAAAGGTTCCGGCAACCTTTTAGAATACTTGAACAATTTGGAATTGCTCGTAAATCATGGAAAGGAACTACGTTAAAAGTCAGGAGTCCTATAGACATATGGCCACTTAAAACACGAACTCTAAATAACAATAAATTCCTCTTGCCTCTGTAGACTGGGGAGGGATACCTCGATCTTGAGCATGGCGAGGAGGACCCAAGCTTAGACGAGCCAACATTCGACGATGAATACCTGGATCCGGGAGAGAGCCTTCTCCGACCTCCTGGCAGCCCCACCTCAGAGAACGAGAAGCATGCGCCCCTGCCTCCCCTCCCTGTCCCCATGGAGGAAATTGAACTAGAAACGTTTGCTGAGAATCCCGAGGAGGAAGAAAAGCAGAAATTTATCCTTCACGATCCACCCAAGGAGAAGCGTGCTCTTCGCATGGACAGTGAGTTGGAGAAAGTTCGCAAAGACACACTAGAGAGGGAAAAGTCTAGGGAGAGCGTTGGTCAGGTCAATGATGACGATTTTATCAGCGAAAAAGAACAGCTTCGTTCAGATGACGAGGATAAAGATATCTGCGAAAGAAATTCTGGGATTTTCGAATATCCACCGGATTACGACCACAAACCGGGGCACAATTTACTGCTTGTTCCTTTGCCACAAGAAAATGGTTATTATGGCGAACAACACCCCTCTCAAGGCGATGGAGGTTTTATAACGGGAAAAACCGGCTCCCTGGGAAGACAGCCATCTAACAGATACGTGAATTTGTAACACATTTGGTGAAATTAAACTTAAAATAACTACGTGACTGATACAAGCAATCATGGGGCGCTTTATGAAAACTAATGAGCTTCGCTATTTTGTAAGTTTTTAAGGAACATTTCCTTTCAAATGCTGCCGTTTGAGATGGCGTACGAACATTGAGGAAGAAATGTCAAACCAAGCATTGACTCAAGTGGTCTTTGCTTTCTCTTCCCTCGGCGGAAAAAGAATTGGTAAAAAGATTCCAGGTATTATATGAACTAACCGAGTGTTACTGTAAATAAGAGGGAAAGCGCTCTGGATGTGTATAGATAGTGGCATAAAGAGTGGTATTCCTGTGACAATTAACCAGTGCCACCACAACAAATAACTATTCAATTACCGTGCAACTTTAATGCCTGTGAAAATATGAATTCAAATTAACAAATTTATACCTTGACCATAAATATAAGGGAAGTTGTTTTATTGTTAACTTGTATTCTTAATATTTACGATATTGGAAATGGAACTGCATTTCAGAATTGATGCAAATGCACTTTTTAAACTACTTGATATATGAACTAAAAGTTTAACATTATTTGCTTAAACGGTTACAAAGCAACCGTACGTTTTATTCTACATGACTTTTAGCCAATCAGAGATAGAATTATATGTTAAAATGGTTTTAAAAGTAATTCTTTAATAATAGATATATGACTCCCCGCTTCCATAATAGAAAGGAAATCAAGGGAGTATTGCATGAAAAGAATTTAAGTTGTATTTAAAGCTTGGTAGAAAATAATGACAAACATATTCATAAGTCAGAGACAAAAGTTAAAGTAAAATCGAGCAAAGTCGCCCATACCGCCGGAGTTTCTGTTGCATTAAGTGACTAGGAGTACTTCAACTCTCCACTGGATGGGATTCTCGTCCACCGGTAAGTCGTTCGATATTTTCTTATTTTCGTCTTTTATTCGAATAGCTTATGTCACTGACTGATGAATATTCTTCTCAAACCCGTATTGTTGCATAAACTGTAACCCTCAAAGCCAGGAGAAATATAAACAGACAACAACCTATGTCTTTGTAAGGAGTTTCCGAACGTGAATTTATCAACCTCGAACCCTTGGTCGTTTGGGGCCTGGGTTCAAGGTTGCTTCCTATTACTTCATAAACTTCAATGAAACTCGGCACAAGCATAGTGCACTAGGAATTCTGGGATTGTTTAAGAAGGCAACAAGATGGCGTCTGTTGCAGGCTGAACAATTAGTCCCAGGTTGTGGTTAATAATTTTGAAACAAACTTGGCCATCCGGGATTATTAAGAGTGACAAGCTTGCAAGCCATAAACAGACTTGTATAAAGTTGACTTGAAACGGTTGAAATAAACAAAAGCTGTAGAGAAAACGAATGAAGATCGAGTTGTGACCATGTTGTATCTTAAATGCTTTACACTTTGAACATTTTTTTTTTGTTTTGTTTTCCGATAGGATGGTCTAATGGTCATGCCATGTGGTGTAGGCAACTGATATGATCAGATTCTTATTCGTTTCTTGTTTGCAAATTAAATTTTACTATTTAGCGGCGGAAAACTTCACAGCCTAGCCAGCTGTAATCAAACACAACGTGCCTTATTGATAAAACGATCCCAGAAGCTGTCATCCAGATTTCTGTAGTAGCTTGTAGAGAACAAAGTTCAGGGGATACTTTGAAAATTTTAGTTTAAAGTGATTATTAGCATCTAATGTTTCATGAAGATCTCAAAGATCTTATGGCTTATTATAATAATTGAGGATTGTCGATAGAATTATAAGTTACTGTTGTATGACAGTCAAAAGCTAATCAGAAACTTTATTAAATGAAATATTTATGTTGTCAATAAATACATTAAATATTCACGGGTTATTGTAGCATTGTCTTCTTCGTTTTAGTTCTGATAACTGTTCAGTACACACCTGATTTGAACTGCTTTTATCAACGAGAAGAGATCGACAGAAGAAAACCCCTTCAGAAAATCAGGGAAGGTTTACAAACTATGTGCTTGTAAATATTGCAGCAACACAAAAATGTTCGAATTTTTAATGGCAGTAAGTGATAACGTTCAAATGAATACTGGCAACGCACAACGTCCTTGGAATTGTCCCACTCAATTTATGTTTTTCAATTTCTGCCCATCAGATAAACGTTTCCTCGTAGTTTAGTGACGAAATCAAGTGAACTCCCAAGTTCCTTTCACAGTTTTGTTACAAGCAGATTCAGATTATCTGATAACTGCAAGGCCAAGAGGATAAGTCTGTGACCCCCTTTACTGAAAAGAACAAAGGGACCGTTTTGAGTAGTTTCCAGAATGCATGTCGTTTCCTGTGAGCTGTATGAACTTGGTCCGTGTAAGGATGATGTGTGCTTTTCGACTAGCACTTTCTGCACAAACTACTGCTGAATAAAGTTTGTGATATCGACTGATCGTGAAATGGAGACGTATCATTGACAATATTAAAATCCTCTTATGCTTCTATTAAATACATTTCTTGTCACTCCCGATCATGATATGAGTTTTACTGACCCCCAACTAACCCTAATCCACGCCCAGTCAATGAAACCAGCCGCACGTACAATAACAGAGAATCGGAGCTTGACCAAATCGTCTTCGTGTTCCTGTAGTGTTCTTGGCCTCCCTAGACCACGCAATTTTGGGGGAACATAAAACTGACAGAAGGGGAGCGAGACACTTGCGATTGACTAGCATCCTGTCCTTGGGGGAGTCAGGTCCGTCTTCTCATACCAAAAAACCTGACTTTATTGCCGGTAGCGTAGTTTTACCAGAAACGAAACAAGTTGATTCATCCCAAAATCCCAAAAGTTGACCTCGTGACGTGAACAGCCGAACCCTTGCTATTACATTCTGGTACATTTTTTGTTTTTGTGTATTTTTTTTTCTTTTCACATCGGCATTTGCTTTGCTAGGCTCTTTTTTATTCGAGGCGTATTCTACTATCTATTTGCTTACTTTTAAGTTTTCTTTCTTTTTTCGCTTGACACCAGGCGGCGAAGGACGCGGGTCCTTGGCGAATGAACAGGTTTAGAATAAAACTCAGTACTAGGACGTAAAAACTATGCGTTCTTCTATGTACGTAAAAACCAACGTGTGTTAACAACTAATAACTAGATAAAAATAGCGTCATAAAGAAACACCTTGATTTTAGTGATATGAAAAATTAAATAATCAACAACAGAAAATTATTTTGAATATCGAACGCCCCTACACTCCTTAACTTATTATGACGAGTAATAATTGTGAAATGTTTTTCATTGTTCCAGCGAAGCGGGAGAGTGTATTTATAAGCCGCTTTGAATTTTTTGCCTTTATTGAGAATTATGGGAGTGATGGGTGTGCCATGCAATACGACAAAATATATCACGCCCATCCAGATGATATCACGCACGTGCAGGCGCTGTTCAACAGATACAGACCGTCTGGTTTGTGGTAAAAGTTTTTTTTTTTTTTGCAATTTTGGGAAGGCTTGTGTCTGGAACGCTTAACTTCTGCGACCTTTTGCTGCCTGGGTGAGTATCATGAAAATATGATAATTGGTATACCAGGGATTTTAGGGCGCGATAACAGACCCAAGAGTATGTTGTCCCATTTCAGACAATGTGATGTTTTTAATAGCCATGTTACTCTTGAGAATTATTCCTTTTAAATTCAAAAGAAAATGCACGAGGAAATAAAACTGAAGAATTTTCAGAGAGTTAAATGAAAAGTTCTCTAGAGAACAAAACATGATCTAAAATGGGCAATTTACATAAGACGCCAAAAAGGTCAATTGATTAAAATGTTTACTTTTGGCAGCTTAAGTACCGGTCGCTCCGCGCCAACTGCTGTTTCCTGAAATAATAACATGAATGAAATTTTCCAGTTGGCATCGCTTTCGTGACACGGGAAATCTGATACATTTCTAAGTCTTCATATCGCTTTCAGTTCAACCGCGGTATGAATACGTCACTTAGATCTAGTCAAGATTGCTGTAGGAATGTCTTGATTTCAAACGCTTTTAACGCATCGCTGGAATTTAACTTTGCTGTTGTTATGGTATTGATGAAAACGCTGTTCCTTAGATCAAAGTTATCTGCGTAAAAAATGGCTAGTACGACACAACGAAACGATGTTAACCTACGGTGGTTAGTCGCTAGTTCCGTCCGTGTCTTCTTGACGTTTGCCGCATGGAACATTTTTAACACAAATGCTCAGGGTAAGTAGAGTGCCTTTGATTCTTAGTAAATTTCAATACTGTGAATTGAACTGTTACAGATGAACTTGCGAGAAATGGTTGTTTACATCGCCTCTACTGACATTGGGGCTGTTGTAATGCATTTACTCGTCCACAAACATCAGACAATAAAATCCCCTGTGATCGATACAGCGCATAATCATGTCCGATCAAACAAGGTTAAATATTCAATATGTTCAATGATAAATGGCAAACCAACACATGTCAAAACAGCGAAAAGAATTATTATCGCTTTTAAACCATCTCTGAAAGAACGCTTGTTCAATGCTGATTGTTAAATTATTTCTCAAATTTACATCATGATTTCAAATATTAAAATTCAGCCTATTCAGTTCGACTCTCCAGCAAGTGGGGGATATCATTCCGTTAAATCCGATCCCAGGCATCCTGAATAAACATAAACAAAGGAAGGATGTTTCACCTGGTGAAACAACAGCATTTTATTGTCTGACTTGTACTGGTCATGCTACTGACACTTATTGAAAAAAATATATTTTTCTGCTGAAGTTGAGAGAAATAACAAAAGCAAAAATTTAGCGGTATAAAAAGATAAAAACATTAAAGTCCCCCACTCTTTAGATTTAGAAGTTTAGAAGTTAAAACGCCATTTTAACTGATGAAAAATGAAGTTTTCCCGGGGAGGGGAACTCCCATATGAAATGGACGGGGATGCTCGTCGTCTCGCTTAGGGGTGTAAATTTCGGATTTTGGTCTCGCTTAGGGTTTTCTGGGCAAAATGTCATTATTTTTAGACGTCAAGGTCTCGTTTAGGGTTGCACGCGAAGAAATAACAAAAAAGAAAGAATTTTGATTCGTTATATTTACTCTTTTAGGGGTCTGCATAACGTTCGGCCACACCCAGATTGGTCTCTTTTAGGGGTTAAATTCAAAATTTCCGACGAGCATCCCCGTCCATTTCATATGGGAGTCCCCCCCCCCCCCCCCCCCGGGGAAGTTTTCAGTTTTAGTTGCAAAATAATATACAGTGTTGTTAATTTTTAGGCAATAGATGAAAAAATATAAATTAACGGGAAAGTTCTAAAGACTCACATTGTAAGGCTATCAATTCTAGACAATTTCGGATTGTGCCTGTTATTGATGGAATGGTGGTCGGTCTGATAATTTTTGGACAGCGATGTCTAGACCGTCAAGTCATCCCCGAACTTATTTCTCACTCACAAGTTCGCACGTTTTTGTGTAGCCGATATAAAGGTTCCTTTACCGGGAATATTTCCGTCATTTTGACCGAAAGGGTCATGCAGTCTTCTGAGGGAACAGTGCGGGAACAAACTTCTGTCGGTGTGATTTATTGAAATTAGGCAAAATATTTCAGGATAGGTGTTTGCAGTTAATGAGTTTTAAATATTACAGTTTTAGAAGGATTATGCAATCTTAAGTTTCTATTTGTAATTTTCTTTATTTTTTGTTTAGAAAATCGTTTAAAAGTTGTTAAATCCTTTCACTTAGTAATTGATACTGATAACAAATTGTCATTCCACCGCTGCTGTCACAGAACAAAGACCATCTTGTGTTTCATCTCGCAGATCATCTATTTTATCAGCTTTTGGATTAATGACCTTTCCCCTTTCCAAAGAAAGTGATCTGAGCCAAAAGCTCATATTGTCTTGCACTGTTCCAAAGGCATCAGTTTTCGGGCTATAGATAATGACACGATTCGGCACGATTCGGCACGACACTTTTGGGAATGAGCTGACAAAAAGACAAATTTTAAAAATGGTCCTGTAACCAGGTGGTTGATTCATGATTGAAAATAAAATAAAACGCTACTCTGGTTAAAAATGTAAAATGTTCGTAAAATTTTTTGTCAAAGTCCCAACGTTTCGGCTGAAACTTCAGCCTTCATCAGGGGAAAGTGAAAAGGAATTCGTTAAAAAGCACGTTCTTATACTATGCAAATCAGCAACTCGGAGCTAATTATGTTCTGTCCCTTAAGGCTAAATTTAAAAACTCGTGCGGCAAATGCATTCCATCGTCACGGTTCAGCGGATTCCTGCAAGTGTTGATTTCCCATGCTTCTAAGATGCGCCTGTTGCGCCAATTAGTGCTTGTACGTAGGATCTTTGCCGATTCCCAGGAGATGGTGTGGCCAGAATGTAAACAACGTTCCGCTAAAGCTGACTTGTGCGAGTGTTTCTTTTCAACCGCTTTTTGATGTTCTTTCAGCCGGGTGGAAAATTTCCGTTTCGTTTCCCCGATGTAGCTTTTGTCACAAACTTCGCAGGGAATGGAATAAATTGCGCCGCGAGTTTGATCTTTCGGGACTGGGTCTTTTGGTTTGGGAAATAAATTGCCGATGGTATGGTGTGGCTTTAAAGCAACTTTGATATTGTAATTGTTTAAGATTCGCTTGATCGGTTCCGTAGTACCCTTGACATACGGTAAAATGCAGAAGCCTTTTTTGTCATCCGGTGCAGTTGCATTTTTAACCAGAGTAGCGTTTTATTTTATTTTCAATCATGAAAAAGACAAATGCTCTTATGAGCGATATAATGTAAGAAAGACTGCAATAATTTTAAAAACGCTTTGACCTGCCATTTACTTGCAACCTTATTTTTTGACTCTTTCTAATTGGAGTACAATGTTCTGTGCCGGCGTTAGTAAGCTAATACAGCAATGCTGGCAGAGTTTATAACCGGAACATTTCTTTCTTTAGTAGACACAGAGGGACAGTGTCATGGGATGCGCATGTATGGCTTCCCACTTTGAAAATATTACTTTCTTGGTAAATGCATTTTGTGGCATCTCTTTCACTCCTTCATGGCTCCTTTTACATTGCTAAATACAGTATCCACTTTCGACCAGAGTTATTGCTTTTCCCTCCCTGACCATCACCGCTTCTCGACTCAATCTTGCATTTGGCAACTGCACAATCTTGAAAGTCCCTTTACACCAGCTTTGCGGTTTTATTCATGTCAATTGACAGTTTTACCGATTCTGCGTGCTCTCTGATTGGCTAAAAAGGTCAACAAGTTTTATTAATTTTGAATTATTCATTCACTTGTTTTCTTGATGCCAGGTGCACCCCTAAAGTACACTGGAAAGATGAGCGTTCTTCGCATGGTCCCTGAAGGCTCCTCTGTGGACCTCAGCTGTGAGCTCAATGACCCAACAGTGGCCGTGACACTGTGGCAGATGTTGGGGTCTGGGGGAATGTATACTCCGAGGAAAAACTTAGCAAGATACGGACAGTTGTATACTCTTCATAGAGTGAGCAGCAAAATGCAAGGCACTTACATATGTAGAGCAAGACAACCACGATTTTTCCAAAATATTGGAATGGTCTACCTTAAAACAGCTCCTAAAGGTAACAAAGAAAACAAACTAAAGGGACACTGTCATGCCTGAAATATCATATTTTATAAGAAGGGCCTGTAGCTTGTTATAATTGCGCTTTACTGTCTTGCAATAGGAAGAGAAAAAAAGTATTAAAAGCCAAGAAATATGAACTAAGAGGAAAGAGTGACTAATAAAAGGTTCAAAATTTCACCAGAATGGTAGCTTGGATTTCTGGACATCCTTTCCAAAAATCAATCGAAATCCGCTTCCATCCTTGCCATCCTGTACTTACTTCTATCTTGTTTTGTGAGATCTTTTTATCAAATTTATTTGTGTGTTTGGTGGCATTTGCAATATACCGAGGAAATTAGAAAATAGAAATTTCTATGATCAGCCATGTTAGTGTTCCTTTAATGCAGTCACATTGTTTGAAAAAATGAGACAGTGGTCGAATAATTGCTGCCATTGTTTGTTGACGTTGTTGTCGAGCTGGCTGACTGAAATCGTTATGCAGTCAGGCAAACAAAATTGTTTTCATGTAATGTATTAAAATCATTTCATATACATCACATCATTTCCCTTCTCTCACGGGAAAATATGAACTCACAATTGACCTCGCTCCCAATCAGTTTAATTGGTAGAGCATGGCACCGGTATCGCGAAGGTCACGGGTTCCAATCCCGTTGAAGCCCTTCAGGCTTCTTTATTCTAATTGCTTAAATTGGAAATTTACTTCGATGATCATTTATTACTTTCAAAAT
This sequence comes from Meandrina meandrites, assembly GCA_963693305.1. Taxonomy (NCBI): domain Eukaryota; kingdom Metazoa; phylum Cnidaria; class Anthozoa; order Scleractinia; family Meandrinidae; genus Meandrina; species Meandrina meandrites. The sequence continues at coordinate 4,717,053 of OY855910.1, read as the reverse complement.
TGTTTTCGTCATCTCCAGAAATCCAGTGCCATCTTGCTTTATTTTCAGATCCTCCGAGACCAACCGTGGACGCAAGGCAAAAAGAAATTCTTGTCAGTAGGGATGTAAACCTCACATGTAAAGCTACGGGTACAAGAATCTCGTATGTTCAGTGGTACAAAAGAGCACGGCCACTCTCCATGCAACAACAAGCAGTCCGCAAAAAGCTGAACCTCAACGGCGAAACATGGACCGATACTCTCGTGTTAAAGAATGTTCAAATGAACCAGGCTGGGTTTTACGAGTGTCGTGTGTTTGAGAATAACGAAGACTTCGGGTTTTGGTCAACTCATGTCAAACTGAGCGTGCTAGGTGAGAAATAAAATCTATCCAAAACGTTCTCTTTTGCCACGCAGGCTACTTCTGGCCCTCCTCTGAAACGCACAACAAATTAGTTACTATGCCAATCATTATGCTTACTGAAAACGGAATTCTTCCTGGTTAGAGATACCTTCTTGTTTATTGTTTAGAATTGAATAACTGCGTGTTCTCTGCTACGCCTGGCCATGCGCGAACTAGCACTGAGCCTAATTAAGTTAGTTGTTTTTAGTTTTCGGTGACTCAAATATTTGTAATTGTTTGATTGGCTTTTGGAGGGTAATTAGTTTACCAGTCCAACACTTATATCAGAACGGTCACGACCAGACACTCGTCAGATCCAGTTGGCATCTATTCTAAAACGTGTCTCTCGTATTTATTTCTCAGATAAAACCGAGTGCCCAGAACTTGATGGCACTTTTGCCGACCCGCAGAGAGTTACAGGATATCTCGTTTGTTCGGGAGGAATAAGTGCCAGGATGAACTGCTCAAAGGGACTAGTGTGGAGAGATGACAAGAAAGCTTGTGACACCCCAGGTAAGCAGCTGTTATTTGGGTAAAATGCCTATCCAGAATCGTTATCTAAAGGTGTATGGTAAGTCAACTTGTATAAGGAAGAGAAATAAATGGCCGACTGTGGTCAGGGTTTAAAGGGGCCCTGCAATACTACTCCATCACAACTTACATTTCAGGAACAGAAGAATGCTGTTGATCTTTTCCACAAGCAGAGTTATCCCAGCCACCCCTTCCCTCCAAAGAAAACTCAGGCTCGCAGTCTAATCGTCAAATAGATAACCAGTTACTTGCATTTAATTGGGTGCCAACTTGCATGCCTATGTGTATCTCTAATCTTTCAGCGCCGGTCGTAAGATGGCAGTCAATTCATCACTCGGTGCAACTGGTCACCAAAACCGTCGGAGATTCCGTGATATTTAACTGTCGGATGAGCGACCCTAATGTGAGAGTCAAGTTAAAACAAAAGGCTTTCTCTGGCGTGTTTGTTGAAAGGTTCACGGATGGGTGCAGAGTCAGTCGCCTTGGTCAGACGTTTGTTATCCATGCGGTGAATTTTGACGACTTTGGTATCTACTATTGCGAGGCACCGCAGGTCAAGATACGACGAAAGGAAGAAGCCTACTTAAAGGTTAATCCAGGTAACGTTAGAATAGAGTTTCCCTTTTGGAGAGGAGGGCTTTGTATGATGATCCAAATAGCAGGCGTACGGAGTTATGAAACTCATGCATTTGATTCCATAGTCCGATTTAGATGGTAAAACGTTGTTGCGAGCGACCTTTCAGGACCCTCTTTTAGCGTGCGCTTCCCTGTGAGCAGAGCTTTCTTCGATCTAATTTAGGAAGATCAAAGAAGACTCTGCTCCCAGGGTAAGCGCGCGCTGCTTTTGTCGGTCACTTTCCAGTTACATGAAATATCTTTTCCATTTGTCTACCAAGCTTAACATATACCATCATTTCTTTTCGTACATTCCCACTCATCCTAGCAGTATGCCGGAAAGTTTGTCACTTTTGGACCTAGTTTATGACCTAACTCACACGAGTTTCACATAGCTCAGCGGCAGAGCGCCCAACGGGTGTGGTAAAGACCAGGTTCGACTCGTGTTGGGAGAGCTAGGAATTCTTCTTCCGAGTAGCTTGTGTCGGCTCGTTGGTTTGGGCATATATGGCGAAAGAACATGGGTAACATGGCAAAAGAGGTATTATCTGGACACCATATGGAAAAAGGAAATGAGGGAGACCTTAAATTGGCAAGAAAATTAAGGACCGCCGGAATAGAGGGAATAGAGGAGATGATGATGATGAGTTTTGTTCAACTTTTGTTTTTGTTTCTTTTTTTTTTCTAGCTCCGCTCTCAGCCATTCACCAGGGGTACAGAAATTTATTTGTATCGTTTGGAAGTTCTTTGGATCTGAACTGTGGAGCTCATAACATCTTTCAGCCTTTGATCTTCCTAGAAATAATTCGCATGGACGGCATAACTCAGTTGACACCTGATGGGCACAGGGTCACCTTGACTGGCAGGATCTTGACCATTCATGGAATGGATCCCAGTATGAAAGGCAAGGTTGTCTGTAGGGTTATTTCTTCATGCAATCAGGCTCAAGAAGATGTCGATCTTGGGCTTCTTTTACCAGTTCCACCAAAAGGTAAGCGTCTTTTAAAAAGGTACCTATTGGCAGCAATTGTTTGAAGGGAATATATAAGCTCTGTTTCAATCTCAAGGAACAAAGGAAGCCGATGGTTCACTGCTGCTGTAATTTCCTTGGATGCGATGCTAGTCGCCAGCATTTTGTTAGCTTGCTCTCCTGCAGGGTGTAGTGAAGCAAATTGATGTGGGATATTGATTGATCTAAAGCCCGGGCCAAACAAGGATGAGAGTTGATGAGAGGTGACTCTCATAAGGTTTTTCGTCAACCCTCACCGACAGCCATAAGACTCTCATGAAAGATTTGAGCACGTTCAAAGTCTATGAGAGCGAACAAGAGTCGATGAGAGCGCATGAGAGCTTCAGGCCAAACGAGAGCGAGAGTTTGAACTGTCATCAACTCTCGTCCTCGTTTGGCCCGTGCTTAAAGATGAATTTGTTCAAATGTCAATCACTGTCAATGTCTGTACTGTCCCCTGGAGGATTTGGATGTGCTATATGACGTAACAAAAAGGGACTTTAAAAAAGGTAAATTGAGTGTCATGCAGTGACGTAGGATACAAGCTTCAAACATACATTCTGAGGAATCTTCTTAAATGTCTTTTGTCCTGATAGGAACTCCACCTAGCCCAGAAGTATCTCAACAAGTTTCAGTCGTTAAAGAAGGCGAGAGCGTAACCATCATATGTACAGTTTCTGGTGGAGAGGCACAAAGCATCATTTGGTTCAAGGACAAAGAGCCTGTACCTGAGAAGCATGTCTACTCTTCAACTTCTCGTAGTATTCTCAGGCTTAATAATGTCAGTAAGTCTGATGGAGGAGATTACGAGTGTAGAGCCACAGATTTCGGTGTCGGATATCGGCTGAAAATAGCAACTGTCATAGTTCAAGGTACGTTTATTCCCGAAAGATCTAATAAGATATCAGTGGACCGTTTTCCTGTAAGTCCTACTCCTCTTATATTTCACCTCTAAACGTCCTTCTTTTGATAAATCCCCCTCTATTTCTATAATCTTCTGAACCTGATTCATGGACTGCATTTGAAGCTACTGAAAAGCCTCTGAAGATGTGGCCTTATCATTTCTCGCATAAAAGCTAACGTTTTTGTTCTCACTTATTTAAACACGTTAGATACTGGGCAGACCGTTAAACTGTCGACTCCGCCGACCATTCTGCCAACGACGCCTGTGGCTCCGTCATTAACTGAAATAGTCCCATATCAGCCAGTTAATATCATCTGCCGCATGTCTCAGGATGACTTTGAGGTGAATTTATGGCAAGAATCTACTCCAGGAATTTACATCCAACGATTGCCTGATGGCGTTGTTCTCACTCGCCAAGACAACGTGTTTACCATAACTCAAGGAAGGCAGAGCGATGAAGGAACATATTATTGTCAAGCAGCAGGCTCCCAGAAAATTCCAGCCGCAATTCTTACATTTCCAGGTAGGATACTTCGTTTCCAAAACCTGGAAATAAAAAATTCTTGGCTAATATAGTAAAAGACCAAAGTTCACAGCATGAAAACATAATTTTACTGTGGTGTAAAGCTGAAGTAAAGCTGGCGTAAATTTGGAATTTAATTAGCTTTACGCCACCTTTACATTTTTTAAAGCTGACCTTTAAACCAGCTTTACTCTCATGTTTAAAGCTTGCTTAAAGAGACTAAAACTTTTAAGCGATCTTTAGTTCCTTAAATTCCAACTTTAAGCCACATTTACGCCAGGTTTACGCACGTAAGGTTTAAAGACCTTTAACAACATTGATAGCGTACAGTTGGATAGCCAACTTTAAGGAGATTTAAGCCACCTTTAATTTTCCGTAAATCTCCATTTTCGTGCTGTGGTTGAACACATATAGTATATAGAACAAAAAAAGTAAGGGGAAGTGTCGGTTAGACGGTTCACCAACAACCCTGGAAACATCGGAAAATGTGAACTAACTGTTAAGATATTAATAAGCCCACTTACGTTCATTTGTGTATAGGTATACAGCTTCCCGAAAAAGTAGCGTGGGTGCCAAATAAATCCAGGAATATTGATCATACAGGCGGAGCAGATCTAGCTTGCATAGTGTATTCCAGTGTGCCTGCGGACATGAGTGTCTGGCTCAAGACTGATCAGGCAGGCAACAATCAAAATATCACGGCTGACAAGCATACAATCAGGACTAACACATCTGGTCCGGCCCAAGAACTTGTTCTTCAGATAAGAAATGCAACGGAACAGGACGCTGGAACATACACTTGTCGTGCGCAATTCGGTTCACTCGTTAATGAGGACATGTTGCGGTTGGCAGTAACAGGTAACAGAGAATATCAACATAAAAAAGTCTTTAGCTAGATTTTAATCAGTCAGTGACACAATCGTCTCAGAAAATTATTTTTCTCTGAATAAAATTTGGTTTGTGTCACTGAATGATCAAGATCTCCTTCTTCGTCCTTAACCGAGCTTACCATACATACCATCATTTCTTTCCATAAAAATTCTTCTTTAGATTTACATTTCTTTTGATTTGATTTGAGTGAATTTGGTAAAATCAATTTCTTTTGTTTTTAATTCACTGTATAACTGAGTGGCTGACACACACAGGCAGGCAGACAGACAGACAGAGACTGCCTGACTGCCTACCTACCTGCTCTGACCGACCTACCGACCAATTGACTCGACCAGATATTCAAACAACCTAGCTTTGGAAAAACATCATTTTAACTTTCGCAAACAATCGTTTTAGTTCCCAAGAAAGGTCAAGTCCTTCTGCATTCAGGAACCCAAGTCGTAAACGAATCACAGCCGGCAGAGTTCTGGTGCAAAGCGGGCGGATCCCCACAGCCTACAATCACTTGGAAGAGACATGGACAAGATCTCGGTGAATGTAGCCTTCGATGGGGAGCAGTCAACTGTCGAACATTCTCCGAGCGACACAAGGTATCGTTCAGTAAAGGGACGTCTTTCCTGCGTGTTGTAAGCACGGTGTTTCACGAAGATGATGGACCGTACTCTTGTAACGTCGAGAACGCGGTAGGAGGAGATAACGTCACTTTTCAGTTAACTGTCCAAGGTAGGCTCATTTTTACTGTCGATTTCTACCAACAGTTGAATTTTCTTTATCCCCAAACCAGTGTAATTTATGGACGACTCAGTGGAAAATGACACGTTTGATAGAAAGCGTGAAACAAAGAAGCCTGTATCTTTGCTGAAAAAAAATACTAATTAGACAAACCTCTTTACTGCTCTTTTATTCACGGTGGCCAGTTAATAATCTTGTACATAGATCGTATCACTCTTCAAAGTCAGAAAAGAACGATCTGTCTCCGAGAGGACGGCAAGTCAAATCGTATTCGCTTGTTTAGAAATGAAGAGAAATCTGAAGCAAGTCTTATCTTGCAATCGCCTGTGGGATCGTTACCATGGAAAATTTGGTTTCTCATCTTTTGTTTTGTCTTTCTCAAGCGACTGCATGCAAGATGAGAGACTCACCCCAGATTTACTCTCGTTTCAGTTAAGAATGAAGCTTGTCATATCATTTGTCGCGCGTAGTAAGGCGAATCATCGTTGTATGGCGACCCAAAAACACCACCAGCCCTTTCTCGTTGAGCTAACGCTCTTCATTGCACTACATGTGTTTTTTAACGATCCATTTTTGTTGTTATTTCAAGTAAAACCTTCGATCAAGAAAAATGCAAGTGAAAACGCGATGATAATCCAAGCGAACGAAAGCGTACACCTGAATTGCAGTATCAGACGCAGTAGCCCCTCACCCACCCTCTCTTGGTGGTACAAGACTTGTCCTAAAGATGTCACAGCCTGCACACCCTCCTTAGACGGGTGGGGTAGATTGAAAACTGATAACTCGGCCTCACTAGAGCAAGTACTGATTCAACCAAATCAATATCACATGCTTTACAAGTGCGTTGCCGAGAACTGGCTGGGACAAGATGACTTAACCTTCACTGTTCTTAGGCGACTTGGTAGGTAGATGTAAAACATTGTTTGAAACGCCTGTAATTGCTGGCCCCCGCGGCTGTCAAGATGAGGTAAGCTCTGCGTTGTGACTGGCTACCCGAGCGGGCAAGATGGGCCTATCCTGCCCATTCGGGATTGCACCCGATTTTCCCCTCACATTTGTTGTCGTGGCTGCTATGAAATAATTCCTTTATTGACTAGGCTTCTTCGGTGTTTATGGACCTCGACTTCGTCTCTGTCCATAAAAGCACAAAAAAACGAACTTGGCCAATATCCCGCCATCTTAACCTTACGCTTGGTCAATAACTCGTATATACTGTTAGAATAATCAATGTCATATACGTGAAAAACAATTTGATACAACATCAAAGGCACCCAACGGATCATTTCAGTGAATATCTATTTGGAAGGTCCATATTTCCCTCAGATTTCCTTTCGTGAAACGATGTTTCCTTTACCTTTCGTGATGTGGACAATATAATGCCTGTTGTTCCCACAGAGATAGAAATGCCGTTATAGGAATGGGAACACCCCGGTTATGATTTTTGGAAAAGCAACAACAGCTCGCAAATTAAGATGATACGATTTCGTTTCCTAAAAGTTCCTTAGTTTCCTTTTTATGTTCAGCTAAAAAATTCGAAGGGATTGATCTGTGTTGGTTTACACAAAAACTCCTTTCGAAAGGCTCTCAGTAAACAAAAACAGAACAAATATATCCCAAGATGTTTGGATGCCTCTTAACTGAACTTGTTTACCTCTTTTGCTTCCAGATAACAAACCCCCAAAGATCATCAATTTCACGACAAAGGTCTCTGTCAACGCTTCGCAAAATGTAAAGCTCTTTTGTGAAACTGAAGGCCAGCCACCATTTGCCGACGTTCAGTGGCTCAAAAATGGCGTTTCTGTTGGAAGCTGTAATGGCGAGCTGCAACGAAACAAAACTTGTGTCCTTCACCAGTACAAAAGAAAATACAGAATCTCCTGGAGGGGATCTGGGGCCGAGTTGATGATCAAGAATGTTTTTCATCCCTTTGATACTGGAGTATTCACTTGCGTTACTACCAATGCTGTTGGGGTGGAAAACAAAACCGTTTCTTTGGAAATCAACGGTAAAGATGTAATGACGTGATTTCGTTGAATAGCGAAACGTGCGAAGTCTAAAAATAGATTGCAAATATTTGGACCCCCGCGAGACTCAGACAACATTAGGGTGTTCTAAGAGAAAAAGAGGGAATGTAGGCGAAGTTTTTGTTTCAGAAAAGTGTTTCAGCCTCCTCATTTCGCTCAATATGAAGAAAGCTTCAAATCTTCCGCCATTCCAGTTTGTTTGTCTGAGTCATGTATGAGTCTTGACGTCACTTGCGCGCTTCGCTAGTAGGGTCGCCCACGGCCTCTCGGAACGAGCTAAATCATTGGTTCTTAAAACAATAGATAACAGGCCATAACAATACCCCTAGCCCTAAATAACAATAGAGGTGGTGTTTACAGCGGGCGAATGAAAATAGAGGTTCCAAAGAGGTAGTGCTTACTGCGCTAGTACTCTGCACAGACTCTGCACACTTTCACAGCGTGGTAATTTGCGCGCGCGCCATCATACGTGGCCGCTTTTTGCGACTTATTAAGCTTGCTAGGGAAATAAATGGTCGTTTTCTCGTGAACAAGCATAACTACCTTTTTCATCATTTGTTCTAATTTTAGTTATTTTTCTCTTTGGATATCCATATCAAAAATGAATAATCTCAGAAGCGTGAACTTAACAAGTAGAAGCAGGTCTTTCGTAGTTGATATATTGCAAGGAATGATGAGATACCTTTATTGAATCAATTCTCTGTAGTTTGCGAGTACATTGTAAAGTCAACCAGTGTTTTTGCCACCTGAACTTTATTTTCGTTGGTACCACGACTGCCATCCTTTTAATCGTAACTAAAACAGCATTTTATGACCGCTCGTTTACACCCAGCGGAGTCTTTTCCTTCTAGTTCCTAAGCGCTTTCCTGCTGTGGATCGATCATGGGGACAACACATTTCTATGACCAAGTTCTCACGATACAGTTTTCATTGCATTATATTTCCTCATTACCAGAAAAACCTGTACTTAAGAAGAAAAACGACACGGACGTTCGAGTGCTGTCCTTTCGAGACACCACTATGATCCAGTCCACCGCGTTACGAGGTCATCCTGAACCTCACTTCAAGTGGTATCAACAGCCAATAAGAACGTGCGCCTCAAGCTGCAAACCTGACGTCAGAAGATGGAGACGTGTTCCTCGACAAGTGATCAACCCTTCGGAGCATGTTCGATCTAGAATCAGCAGTCTTTATTTGCCCCCTGCAAAATCCGGGTACTTCTTCCGATGCGTCGCCAAGAATTCTCATGGACAGGACGATGTTGTGTTTTCGGTGCACCGAATAGGTAAGACCTCACCCCCGGGGAGAAAGGATTTTCTTTTCTATAATCAGCCTGATTTTCACATCATAGTTTGTATATTGCAAGCTCCCACAAATTTTGTGGGAGGCGCGGTGGTCTTATGGTTAGCGTGCTAGACTTCGTATCGAGCGGTCCGGGCTCGAGCCCGGGGCCATTGTGTTGTGTTCTTCGGCAAGATACTTTAGGACCATGTTACACGAGGCAATATTCCTTGCAACTTGCAACGCAACTATGGCTACTGAAAAACATTGCAAGTTGCCGAGGGGGTGTCACACGTTCGTAAGTTTTGTTCGCAACTTGCAATGCATGCGCCAGGAATTATCGTCTTGAAATCTGCCGTGAGCAAAGGGTACTTTCAGATTGGCTCGTTTAATAAAATTGCATTGCAAGTTTCGATTTATATGTCACACGCAGAAACTTGTCTTCCGACGTTGCGAAAAGTAAACGATAATTCTACTTTTCTTGCAACTTGCAATTCAACATTTTGTTGCACTGCAGGTTGCAAAAATGGGGCGTTACACTTGAAATGTTTTTGGCAACTGACAATGCAACCTTTGTTGCGTTGCAAGTTGCAAGAAAAATTGCCTCTGGGCATCACAAACTGTAAGGGTAACGTGACAAAAGGCTGTGGAAGTAGCAATATTCTTACCGACTAGCTGATGTTTCGAACATTGAGTGAACGCGGCATTTGTGAGCCACTAGGCTGGCAAAGACTTCCCTTTACCTGCCTGTTTACCTTGCAGACTTCCAAAGCGTTTTACCAGAGATAATTCCCTCGACTCCGTCGCTACGCGTGGATGAGGGGAGCTCGTTCACTATCCGATGCCAAGCGAGCACTGGAGACTTTCATCACCTCGTTTGGCAAAGAAGAAGAAGAAGAACCCAGGACCTACCGGCCGTACTAACAGGAAACAACAATAATATCACGAGCACGTTATCTTTCAAGAATGCCCAGCTGGAGGATGCTGGCGAGTATCTGTGTTATGGTTATGGCTGGATGGCAAATGAGACAAAGATATCAGTGATAAGTGTCTCTGTTACAGGTACGAGGCTATCTTCTTCTTCCAACATGCCTTCATGCCAGTGCAGGAAAGGACCTCTCTAGGGAACCAATACCGTTACAGCTCTGTTAATTTCTCGGGGGCTTATTTCGTTTAGGATCTTTTGAGTGGGTGGGGGGGGGATGGGCCTTTTCTAGAATCGTGTATCAGTTAAGGAACATATTAAAGAATAAAATGGACTTTTAATTGTTTTGGTCAAGTTGGCAACACGTGGTCATAAAATTGCAACAGTAATACCTTTAAAAGCGTAACATTGGCTTGTTTCCTTGTTCATAAATTGTCATTATTTACCATCTAGGGAATCATAAAACATTGAGTGAATGAACAAATAAAGAAATAAAGAAATAACACATCGAATTTCCAGACGGGGGAAGGGGGGAGGGTGGGGGGTAAAACAGAGTTCGGGATGGCTGTAGCGGGGACATTGTTCTGGGAAAAATTTACATGAAGGAATTTGTTGTCAGAACACTGGTCTCTAACCTCGAGCTGTGTCTTTAGGCAGGACACTTTTTAAATTAATTAACGCTCTTGCTGTTTTCTGCCCAGGTGTTAAAATAAGGTGTAATAAATTGCTGTTGAGAAAACGTGACAAAATGTCAGCAAGAAATTGCCATCGACTTCCTTCCCACACCGGGGTAGTAGGCACAATACTCCTAGTCACTTCATCTTCTCAATTTATTTTTCTTTCCTCTCCAGAGTTTGTTGTTCCTGTCATTTCCTTATCAAACCAAACAATTCAAGAGGGAAAAACGAACCACACGATCCTAACATGCGTCATCTCATCCGGGTATCCAAAACCAAACATCACGTGGTACAAAGATGGTGTAAAGTTGAGCCTGCTCGCTCTTGGGCCAGTGGATGACTGTAGAATAAATGGTTTTCATTACATGGAGAATCAGCGACCGCCTTTAGCCAAAGACCTGGTGATATGTAAGCCAAATCACGTGGAAAACACGGGAGTTTATAAGTGTGCAGCAGAGAATATCAAAGGACGGGATACGAGCGAAGCATTTTTGAATGTTTTAGGTTTGTAAACTTGCATTTTAAGGGACACTATCACGGCTGATCATAGAAATTTCTATTTTCTAATTTCTTCAGTATAATGCCAAATGCCACCAAATACACAAATAAATTTGATGAAAAGATCCCGCAAAACACGATAGAACAGTTACTTTGAGGAATAAGTACAGGATTGCAAGGATGGAAGTGGATTTCGATTGATTTTTGGACAGGATTTCCAGAAATCAAAGCTGCCATTCTGGTGAAATTGTGAACCGTTTATTAGTCACTTTTTCCTCTTAGTTCTTTGCTTTTACCACTTTTAGCATTTTTCCCTTCCTATTGCAAGACAGTAAAGCGCAATTATAGCAAGCTACAGGCCCTTCTTATAAAATATGATATTTCAGACATGACAGTGTCCCGTTAAGCCAAAAGGCGTCAAGTCAAGTCAAGTCGTGGCACTCTACGGTGGATTCCAACGCGGTTAACGAAAGAAAACCCCTTCCGCGCGCTTACACTCCTCTGTTGAGAAATTAAAGATTGGATGGCGTAGTCAAACATCCTAGCGCGTGCTAATCTTTTAACGAACGCAATTTTTACTCTGATGAAGGTGGACAGAGGCCACCGAAAATTTAGTGTTAAAAAACCTAGATCGGATGAATCATTCTAGTGAAATCAAGTCAAGTCCTTTCTATGTTGTTTGTTAGCCATTCGGATACATGGCTAGTTTTTTTGTGAATAAATTTCCTCACAGGGTGTGACCTTTATTTTTTCCAGCTCAGCCAAAAATTACTAACATGGTGGATCATAAACTGCAAAAGGAGCTTGGTGATAAAGTTAATGAAACCTGTCGAGCATTGGGTAACCCCACTCCCTCAGTCAAATGGGTCAAGAAAACACCAGAGGGTGGCCATGTACCTGTCACGCACTGGGACGAGAAGAACCACACCCTTCATATAAAATCCCTGCAAGATCAACACTACGGGGATTACGTATGTGTAGCTGAAAACAAGTTTGGTAATGATACCGTGGTTCTATCCCTTGGTAAGTATTGGTTATAAGGCAGGAGCTGCGTAATCTAATAATGTCTGCCTTCAAGAATTGTGAAAGTTGATCGGATTACCCCCGGCATCTTCTAATAAAATGATCGATCAGCGACGTAACCTATCAAAGCTACCTGTTCTCCCTACCTTCTTCCGTCCTCTTTAAAAGTTCATTCCAAAACAAAACATTCTCGCAAGAAGCTCCCCCCCCCCCCCCACCCCCCGCTCCCCGTCTGCTTATAAGCCCCGGTTATAGGCTCATCTACCAATAAACAAAAAAATCCGGTTATAAGGACCCCCCGGATATAAGTCTCCCTCTGCTGGATAGCAGTACTAAACAGGGTTAAATGTTGCTTTATCATCAGTGCCTTTTTGACTTAAAAACGTATTTCGACCAACGCTGCCGTGGCCCGTTTCGAAAGGTTTTTCTATTCTGCTCATAAGCCCCCCTCCCCCCCCCCCCCCCCCCCGATATAAGCCCCTCCGTTTATAAGCCCACCCAAAACCCCTTACGAAGTTGTATAAGCCCAGGGCTTATAACCGGAATTTTAACCGTATGTTCATCTTGCCTTTCCATAGTTCAACCAGAAGCAGTAGGAGCCAGAAAGAGCGAGAAACCATCCTCTAAGGCCACATTTATAGTGGCCATCATAGTCAGTGTAGCCCTCTTCCTTTTGCTCCTGATAATTGCCGCCATTTTGTATCGCCGACGTCAGATTTATGGAGGCTTCTACATCTGTACCACTCCTCCTATGCCAGACATGATACCGAGGCTGGATGCCTCCATTCCTCTCATTGAACAAGTAAACAAACTGCCGTATGACAAGCGATGGGAGTTTCCTCGAGATCTGCTGCACTTTGGTAAGGTTTGGGTAGTGTTAATTTGATTTATCGCTTATTCCTGAAAAGGAAACGCGTGCGAGCCCCTCTCCGCTGGAGTATTATATAGATCGAACTTCTTCTACCCCTCCTCTTGTGTAATCTCTGCCCTCCGCAAATATAGTTCCCCGAGGGAAAAGTGTGTTTGCATTCTGCAATAATAGTTCGTGTTATAACAATTTTTATCTGCGTCCGATTGGCCATAACCTCCACGGAGACTGATTAGGACCGAACTTGAACCGAGCTCCTTAATGACCCCGAGCGAGATGTAGAAAATTATTCTTTTTGTTGCTCTCACAGTACAAAACTGGCACGGGTAAAATGGGGGTTTCTTGATAATCCAGTGATTTATTATTATTATTATTATTATTATTATTATTATTATTATTATTATTATTATTATTATTATTATTATTATTATTATTATTATTATTATGTCTCTTTAATTTATTAGGTAAAGTGCTTGGCTCTGGCGCGTTTGGGGAAGTTTACTTGGCTGAAGCAGAAGGAAGTATCATTAGTGAAAACGTTACAACAAAAACCTCTAGACATCGATTATCATCAAAACGCGACTCCCGAAGAGGATCTACCATTTCTCAGGGACCTATCAGAGTGGCCGTGAAAACATTGAAAGGTAAACTGAAGGACTAGAATTGAAGTATAGCAGTTGGACGAGAGTTAACCATTCTCATCGATTTTCGTCAGCACCGTTCAAGCCAGCTGAGAGTACGCACCCCATCTATCTAAAGGAAACTTCTTTTCAACCACCTTAAAACTCTGTCCAGGTTAAAATTCAACGACCTGCTCTAAGACGCCTTTGCATTACGTCGGCATAGAGCTACATCAGTCCTAAAAATTCAACGAGCATAGAGCCCGACCAAGGTAAAGAGGTCGAAACCTTGTGACTGACTGGTGACGGCAATTTCGATGAGAGCAAAGGAGAGTTGGCGGTCCGGCATTAAAGGGACGCTGTCACGAGCATAACTTCAAAAATTCAACAGCCCAAAAACATTTTTACGCCACTGAAAAAACCTATTAACAGTGGTCAAGTTTTCTTAAAATAACTATACCGGTGTACTGAAGATAAATATAGAGTAAGATCACTGTGATACCATCGGGAGCTTTTGATCTCAACTTGAAAAAGTCAGCCTGATTTTTTAAGTTCTGTCCTTGTGGTTTGGAAAAATTGATGAAAACTATTTACGGTCAACCTTTTCTTCAAACAATTTGCTAGATATCCTTCCCTTCAAGTTCTAGGAGCATTTCTTGCATGGTTGAAAGTACTTAGTCGTAATTTTGGTGCCGTTTTGCTAAAGGAGCCAAAACATGTCCGTGACAGTGTCCCTTTAGTGGCGAGAGAGTGAATGAAGTCTTCGGAGAATTCATTCAAACTGAACCCTTTGTGAGACGCTTGTTCTCGTTCCACTAGAATAAGTCTTTACTCAGTGTAACTTCTATGGTTTAACTAATTTTCTTAGCTTTTTTTCAATTCTTTTTTTATATAATTAAACAGAGGGTGCGGAGGAAGCAGAACACAAAGACTTGTTATCCGAGCTCAAAATATTGATACATATTGGATCACACAAGAATATTGTCAATTTACTGGCAGCATGCACAAAAGGTAAGAATCGCTGATCACGCACATTCAACAGCAATTTCAGATATACGTTATGGCGCTGAAAAAATTTAAAGCTGTAAAGGGGTGTTTTTATCAGGATTCAGGTACATATATAGAAGTGTAGGGATTTCATGTGTAGGAGTACAGAGAAGATTAGGGAAAACTATCATGAGGTATCTAGAAGGACGAAAATTCGTAGGGTATTTAAAGTGATTAGTTTAGAAAATAGATGAAATTCCCCAACTGAAGGTATGTGAAAGGACTGTCATTTTCCACTGATCGAAGACATTTGAAAGGGTTACGTACTTTTTCTGCAGACTCGGCGCGAAGCACCCCGTAAGTTTGAGCCTCCTGTTTTGAAAGAAATATTATTAAATAAAAGTGTTTTTATTGCTTATGTTTTGTGGAGTTAAAACCTGAAATCAAAATTTACGCTAATCCTAGATTAGCTTAATCGTGCTTTGACCAACCGGGAGAAATTAGGATCCTAATGAGGGCATTTTGCGACTTCTTACTGGCCGAGGGCCACAGGTTTGTCAGTCGAATGACTGTTACGTGTAACGCTCGTTAAACAAAGTCGATTTATTTATTTATCTTCACATCTTGTTTTCCCAGGACGGTACTGCGATGTCTGTGTGGTAATTGAGTACTGCCCATACGGAAACATGTTGCAGTTCTTAAGGAACAAAAGAGAGATGTATAATCCAACATGGCTACCGCCCACCGAGGACCCAGATAAAGAGTTTAGTATGACGGATGTGGTAAGCGCAGCTTTTCAAGTCGCGCGGGCCATGGAATTTCTTGCGTCTCGCAAGGTAAGAGTGCAAAACCTTTTTGATGTTTGCCCTAGTGTGTAATAGGCGCTAAGTGCTATTTTAGGGAGTGAGGGTGGGTGGCAGGAAAGCAGGAACCGGGAAGGCAGAAAGGCAGGAAGGTAAGTAAAGTGTACGGAAGGCGGGAGAAGAGACAGATATATCCAGGATTGAACGCTTATGAGATGCACGCTCTTTATAATAAGCATCACGAAGAGTCCTCGTTGATTAAAGTTTACCAAAACACGCATAATTCTGACAAATATGAAGTAGTACGAAAATGGCCAATTTCCAGGTCACATATGAAGTACTTGTTAAAGGAGCGCTGTCACGGGGATTTCGCAGATTTTTGATCTAAAATGTTCTGAAATTAGTGGTAGGCAGCGTAACCCACGAAAAACATTATCTTTGAACATCTAAAGAAAGATATGACCTTAATTTGTGGATAGAAATCAAACTACGGCTACAAATATCGATTTTTTGAAAACGTGCGGAAACAACTTGAAAAGTTTACCCTCAATTTTTCAAGTTTTAATCCATTTCCATCGTAGCCATCTGCAGCTAAAGACGCTTGTTAAAAGTTTTGGTGTTCTAATATAGCAATTGTTAATAAAAATGGCGCATCATTTTTGGGTTTCCTTCGATAGAAATATAAATTTTGGTTCTTCTTCAAAAATCTGTTAAAATCCTTGACAAAGCCCCTTTAAACAATATCTACGTTCAGTCCTGGACATAAGTAAGACGAGAGGGTGGAAATCAGCAATCCCAGGGTGGTGGAAGCTGGGAAAAGTAAGGAAAACATTTTCACAACATATTTTGCAAAAAGAAAAGGCATACAGGGGCAGGAAGCGGAACGTTCAGAATAGGTTCAGACCCCGTGTCTCTCCTCCCTCCTTCATCTTCCTCATCATAATCATCATTGTAACATAGTGTGAACATAGCTCGGGGTAAGGTAAAGTCTGCATACGAGCCAAGTGGCCCATCAGGCCGGTGCTTATCCCCGGTTTCCGTAGCATGAAGCGACTAGGAGTATTTCTACTCCCCCCTGGATGGAATGCTAGTCCATCGCAGGGTTACCCCCAGCAGGAAATTCGCCGGTACCCATTTATACACCTGGGTGAAGAGAGGCACTATGAGAGTTTAAGTGTCTTGCCCAAGAACACAACGCAGTGCCCCGGCCAGGGCTCGAACCCGGACCGCCAGATCCGGACTCCAGCGCACTAACCATTAGGCCACCGCGCCTCCCACAGCTCGGGGTAAATCGTGAGTTAACCATTTTTGTTTATCATAGTGTGTTCACAGAGACCTCGCAGCCAGAAATGTTCTCGTTGGAGAAAACTATGTTGTAAAAGTAGCTGACTTTGGACTGGCCCGAGATGTTTATAAAGACGATACGTACATTAAAGTCTCGCCAGTAAGTTTAATTTCATCCCGTTATCGATATATATCAAGAACATTTTTATAAGTTCAGCGGAAAACTCCTCTAGAACTTGCAAAGGCAAGCGATTCCTTCAATTTGGTGTGTGTACACGTTTGCTGAAAGTGCATGGTGAAACCTATTGGTCGGTATTAATTTCTTGTTAAATGAGCAGTATACAAAATGCAAAAAAGCTGTTGTCTTACAGCTCAATTAACTCAACTCTTAAAAGGGAATACATTAATAATGTCGTTTTGTTATTGCACGATACGTTATCATAATGTAGAACATTTTAGTTTCTACTCCAGCTTAGACTCTACTTCTTTTGTTTTGTTCAGGACTATGGATGATAAGGATGAGAATGAAATACTATAACATGTAACTTAAGA
>OY855910.1:4457425-4694925 GCA_963693305.1 Meandrina meandrites | reverse complement strand
TCATCATTGTGTAGTCGTGTTTGAATCCCGCCCAGAATCGCGTCTTTCTTGTTCAAACGAGCGCAGATCTCAAATGGAAATCCAAACTTCTCCTTGTATAGCCTGTTGTAATGTTTCAGCTGTTGAATCTCCTCCTCGGTGAGCGTAGTGATACCAGCACAGGTCTGTTCTCTTCGTGATTCAGGCGATAAAGCCTGGAGTCGATCCCCAAGGTCGCGATAGCTTCGTAAAATCTCTGCTTTCCCATCTTTGGGAAGCTCGTCGATAAACTGGTACATCGAGGAGACGAAGCTGTCAAATGAGGAAAATGGCCTCTGGGTGCATATAGCAGCTGCACAAAGCGATGTATTCTCAACAACATTGCCGAACTTATGGTTAAAATCTGCATGCTGAAGCCTATTCACGGCAGAAATACTCAATTTGGAAGCCACCTTGAGTAGGGAATATCTGAGACATGAACGGTTGTGCATAAGAGAAGGATCAGATTTCGATAGGGGAGTCTGATCAGAAGATACGAAGACTTAACACGCAAGACAAACACGAGACAGATTAATTTCCGAGCTAAGATGCTCAGAAACAAAAACTGATCCAGATTTAGAGTTCGATCTCGAGTTGGATTTTCTAGCTCGATTTCCAGTTAGATTTTCGAGTTGGATTTCGAGTCGGATTTTTTGAGCTGGATTTCGAGTTGAATTTCGAGTTGGATTTCGAGTCCTAACCGAGAATAAACCAAATTTTTAAAGTATTCGAATAATAAAATGTTTTGCGAAACATTTGGATGAAAAATTAGCGATAAGACAATAGAACGAAGTTTCGTTGACTCAATGTCATCATCATCAATGCCAAACTGTTTACATAAAAATTGACTATCCCTATGTAAATAGATTTTCACACCCTAAATATTTTCATTCCATTCTCCGAACAACTGATCCCTGTAATAAAGCTTCAACTCTGTATTCTAATTTGACTTGATAATGATGACATGGATTCATTGGAACATCGTTCTATTTTCTTATCGCTAATTTTTCTTCTCAAATGTTTTAAAGTATTTATGCTGTAATATATTTAATTGAAGAAATAAAAAACACATCCGAGTGCATTGTTGAGTTATATAAGCATGCGGGATTTTTTGCAAATCTATTGTTTGCGTTCTAGAACGTTATTGCTCCGTTACTAAAAAAGGCCGCTATACATTGTTCTCAATTAATTAACGCTCTGATTGGTTAACTTTGTTCCAAGTGGCCAGGTTTGCACTGTAAAGGACTATAGGAATGCTCCCATGCAAAATCGCGTGTCCATCACGAAGTTGAGTAATATTTATTTAAGTTGGACAAAAAAATTGACACCCTGCGAGCAGAGCCCTTTCTTTTTCGCTAATAAACTAAACTGGACAAGAAAGGGCTCTGCACGAATCGTGTCAAATCTTTGTTGAGCATGCGCAAAGCTTACGTGAGACTTGCGCGAACTTGCGCGAGGCTTTGCCTGGATCCAAAAAATGTAGCGGATTTATAAGCTTCTATCAAAACGCTTTCTTCTTTTGAACATTCATAGAGTAAATTAGCAACATAAATAAATTGTTTTTCAAGCCTGTTAGTACAGGGGTTTGTGAGTCGTTGTCTCCCCTTCTAAAAAGAAGGAACTTTGCTTCTTTTTAGAAAGGGAGACAACGACTTCGAATAACTTCGCTAAATGACGTCGGAATGGCTTCAAATTCGGCACAAGACACAAGTAAGCGACACATTTGAGGTAGGTAAACTTTATCTTAAAATAGATAGTTATTTACCCGATTTTAGAGACTCCGTGATTTTCCCATACATTTCTCTATATACACAAGCTGTCGCATACACCACGTATGTAGAGTCGGCCGCTCGAAGGGCTCTCAAAAACACATCAAAAAGACGACTTTTGAGCTTGGGAAGCCTGTGCTTGCACGCGTCAAACACAGCGCGCGCTATTCAGTACCGTTGACAGCCGAGTTTATTTAGTTGAGGATTTGAACATTAGTTGTGACTTTTTTCTCCCCCAATTGTATCTCAAGATTGTGTCACTGGTCTTTCCCTGTGTAGGAAAGTAGTTCATGACCTATTTAAAATGACCAAGTATGAGATTATGCAAAGGTTGCTTCAGTCTTCGTGCTGTGGGCTCGGTTTTGACCGTCGGTTTTTCCTAAAAAATAATGCTCGCGCTGCAAGAAACCGGTTTTATCCGGACTGACCAGCCCAAACTTTGGGGCTGCGGCGACTTCAAAGAATTCACGCGATTTATGCAGAGCCTCTTTTTCTGCCGCAGGGAAGTTAAGAGGCTCTGCTCGCAGGGTGAAAAATTGAGTGCCAGAATAATTTTAATCCTATTGCGTTAATTTTTACCCTTTCTAAAGCTAAAGGTGTGAGTAGTTTTCCCCGATAACGCCAGCAACAATTTCTTATAACAGTCTGAGAAAATGAATTTATAGTTCACAAGCTATCGGCAAAATCTTATGTGTAGGCATTTTGTAAAATCGTCTTTAAGCGATTCAGTGGAATTCACTGGAACTTCTAAATTTGTTTGCAATAAGGTGTAAATAATTTTGGTACAGCAACTTCTTATCAGGGTCTGAGAAAATGAATTTCAATGTTCACAAGCTATAGGCAAAAGTTCACGTCTTTTAAGAGATTCAGTGGAACTTCGAAATTTGTTTTCGATGTTTGGTGTTATTAGAAAAGATTTCTTTTGATAAGATATTTTAGCCTCTCTATGGGTACCCATGATCTTCGTTTTCTTCGCAATTTTTTTGCAAATCTTCGTGGTTTTTTTTGGCATCATTAATAAATGATGACATTATCAGTGGAGTGTTTTTGTCGTTTCAGCCTTGCAATGGCTCATTAATGTGGCTTCGTGGTAGTGACAATAAACCTATTCAGAAATTAAAGATATTTTCTGTAGTGTTTACGAATTTTGACAGTTGTATATCTGAGTGTTTCAATTTGAACACGCGAATTGTGGTCAATGACAGATCTTCGCTTCAATCTTGAGATCTTCGTTTATTCCGCGGTGGTCTTCGCTTCTTCGGAAATACCCATAGAGAGGCTCAAAGATAAGCACGGCAAACATGCGAAAGTGACTCGGTGCTTTGATTTACCACATGCTCGTTATTAGCTCCTTCCCAGTCCCCTGATTATGCACTCCATCTCCCTGCTTCCAAGATTGTATCCGGTGACAATGAGTCCAGAAAATTATCACACAATATAATGGTACAGGCGGCTTTAGTGGTACATGTACAACTTTATTTAGTTCCATTTCTTTCATGACCTATCATCTACAACAATTTCTGAGTTTCCCAAATAAGGATTCTACATTTTTTGGTCATTGTCATGTCTTCTGATTTACCAATATCTCAATCAGGAAAGACCTTAAAACATTTTATTTCAACACACATTCATATAACGTATGCAACTGCAAAACTTGCTAAGTTTATGACTTCTTCAGTTGGTTGCCACATCAGAGTTGAATCTGGGATGACTTCATGTAACCGCAAGTGAAAAATATACCTTGATACTCTTACACTGTTTATATTTATTTATATTTTTAAATATTTATGTTTCATTTATTTATTATTTCTAACAACTAAAGGATTTGATAAACACTTTACGAGAGATGAGCAATTAAAAACTACATAAGATTTTGATGAACATTAGCCCTACACATTTACATTTGAAAAATCTTCAAATGTAAATGTGTGTGACATGGGTCATAAAAATGCTATGTAATTCCATCACTCATCTTTCTATTAAAGCATTTATTTCTATGAAATCGTATCATTATTTCTGGCTTGGTTTATTTTTTAACATAACTATATATAGTTGTCAAGGTTTACTTTTCATTTATGGTTACATGACATCATCCCAGATTCAAATCTATCATGGCAACCAATTGAAGAGGTCACTGACAAAACTGGTTATGTAGCCGCACATTTTATGTAAACGTGTCTTGAAAGTAAATGCAAAAGAGATTTTTCCAAATCAAGATACAATTTAAACTTTCTCCTTACTAATTCCTATACATTTCTTTTCATGTTTGTTTTGAGAATCTGGTGCTACATCAAGACTTGACTGATGGACACTGGACTAACAATGTAAGGAGAAACCAGTTGTTGATCACTTGATCTTCTCAGACATGTTTGTCATTAGAGACAGGAATCTTAGCTGGGCTACAGACACAGTATATCCAACAGACTACATGCATGTTTTTTTTTAATGTTCAGTCTGATCTCCACTGCTTTCCATTTGTACCAGTTTGAATGTTGTATTTACTGTATACAATTTTGTGGTGTTGATGAGCTAAGAAACAAGTCAATAAAGGCTTGGCCTTCTTCGTTGGAATTGTGTTGACTTTGATCCAGTGGAATAGTGCCTGCAAAGAAGAAAGAAAAACATTAACTACAGATTTGCAAGCAAGAGATAGCTAGAAGCTAGAGTCTCACGAACTATAACCACTACATGATTGTTGAACAGTACACTGATTTTTGTTACAATATTCGATTAAAATTACATTGCTCAGTACAAATTATTGTTGTACCTGAATGTGTGTGCACATAAATTACATTGTTCAGTACAAATTAACCTCATACCTGAAGGTGCGCAAATAATCAGGTAATCCACATCACCCCAGCACACTTCTCATAAAAACTGTTCAATAATTGCTACAAAAGAAATTAACGTTCGAATTATCAGTTACTTGGCAGTGGCAAATGGAAAATTTGAGACTTTGCACGAAGGCAAGACTGATGTCTTTAGTTTTCTCCAATTCCAAATGTGGAGACACTCACAACTATGTAGCCTAACCATTTTTTTTTTTATTTTTAATACATACATGTCAGGAAAGGCAAAATTTAATAACAAGAAGCCTACAGATTGGCATAAATACCATTTTTCTTAGGTCCTCTATCTTCACACCATAGCATCATCTCTGCTACTTAACAAGGAACCTATTGACACAACAGCAAGTCATTTGAAAGGTTAAATAATGATCAGTAAATTTGACTGATACATTACATTTATCATCTCATCTCAATATTTCGGATACTCCCTAAGATGGACTTAAAATTAAATTGTTCATACCTGGAGGTGTGTCAATAATCAGATCATCCCAGCACACATCTGATATAAACTGCTTGATCACTGCTACAAAAGAAATTTACATTCAAATTATCAGTTACTTGGCAGCAGTGGCAAATGACAAATTTGAGACTTTGTGCAAAGGCAAGACTAATATCCCAAATGTGGAGACACTCAGAACTCAAGAAATACAGTAGCCTAATCATCCTCGGCAAGAAAAGACAGAAATTAGTAAAACAAAAAGGCCTACAGAAAATTTGGAATAAATACCATTTTTCTAGGTCCTCTAGCTTCACACCACAGCGTCATCTCTGCTACTTAGTAAGCAACCTATTGACACAACAGCATGTCATTCATCCTTGTCTGTGTAGACTACAACCCAACTGAGAAAAAGATTAAAATTTTAAAATTATAACAATCAGTTAAAATGTTATTATATAATAGTTAGTTGTAAACTCAATTAAGAATATAATTATTAAGTAACCTTTGTTATTGACACTATTGAAGCTTGCGTTGTAATCACATTATTTGGTGATTTTTCTCGCAGCAGTGAACTGCGATGTCAACAATATCCAAGGTCACCATGGGCAAAGGAGTGGCCCACGATAGGCTAACAACGTGTGCTAGTCAATTTCATGCTAACAAATTGGATAAACAAGAAGTGAGTCAGTTACAATGTAGGCTCATAGACAGGCTTAGTGGTATGTATCTAATAAAAGTATGATAATCTGCAAAGCAAGATGTAATATTGATAATGGCTAATAAGGTCTGTTTTTTATTTTACAACTCACCCAGAAGAACTGTGTACATCTTTTCCCTCCACACCCATTGATCTTGATGACATCAACATCCAGTATTCCAACCTCGGCTGGAAAATCAAACAAAAGGCAATTAGTTTAAAACTAATGGTGGTTCTGCAGCCAACTCTCCCAGGCACATCTACTGAAACACCTAATAATCTACTGGTCACTAAAAAGCAGGAAAGTGCTTGGAAATTGTTTTCATGCCATTATTTAAGCCAGGAAGATTATTTAGATATTTGATGCTTCTTTCAACTTTCTGTGGCTTAATCTGAATGGCGTACTTTTTCAGCTCTGTTTTATGGGAGCAGTTGAGATTAAGCAGTTAATTTAACACAGAATTGTTCATTTCTCAGATTTCAATTTTTTTAGACAGTAATTGGCATCTTTGATGATCACTTCACAAGAAGTTATCTATGCTTTTATTTTATGACTCACCGAGAAAAATACAAGTGTATTGTCTTTTCCCTCCATTTTGATCATTCTTGGAATGCTTGGTCCACACTTCTAGTCAACATCCAAGATTCCAACCTGAAGGTCCCAAGGTGAGGAAACAACAAGCCTGCAAGATTGCAATAAATACCGTTTTTCTTATGTCCTCTATCTTCACACCTCAGCATCATCTCAGCATCACTGACATTGATGCTTATGTTTTCTTACACTCGCCTGCAAACAGACACATTTGACTTGTGCATTTCATTTGCAGGCTTATCAAACATATATCAGGTGAAATGCTCTTATGTGATTTTCCTATATAATTTTGTGTAGTGTAAACATCCAAGGTCACATAGATGTCCGTTTTACAAATTTTTGATCTTAAGTTTGTGGTTAAATCTGGAGAGATAGCTTTCTACATAATTGGCATCTCTGATGATAAATGGCTTCAAATGAAGATATCTAACCTTTCATTTTATGACTTACCCAGAAGAACACTGGTTGCCTTTTCCCTTCACTTTTATCATTTCTTGGAATGCTTGGCCCAAATAAGTCAACATCCAAGATCCCAACCTGGAAGATTAAAGAAAATGCATTGATTATCAGCCAAATGTAATGTGATGTTCCAGAAAATATTTATACCCCTCCTACAGAAGGCTTTTTGGTTTGAATTCCCCCCTCCCTCACCACCTCTCTGGAAATTCCAGTTAAGCTCCATACTTTTCCTTTAAAAATTTTGGCTTTTGAGACCCCTCATCTCCTTGGAATTTCCACTGACTGTCCATAGGGTGGGTATGGATATTTTCTGGAAATGCACAATCTAAAATACATTTGTGACGACTTCAAAAGAAAACTACATAACATCCTTTAAATTTACGACTCACCCAGAAGAACACTGGTGTATGTCATTTCTGCCTCAATCCTCTTTTATCATTCCTGGAATACTAGGCTCACATTATCTCAGCCTGGAAAACAAAGAAACCATTTTACAATCAACCTGTATACCAGTAATTAGTTTGAGCAAAGTGCAAGCCAGTGAGCCATGCATGCCCGTAAGCAACTTTAAATAATGCAACACGATGGAAGCTAACCATTCTCAGGCTAATCCAAGTGATAATAAGCTAACAGGGGTGCTATTTAGGGTAACATATGAGCCAGTAAGTAGTTGAGCTGTGGGAGCCAGAAATTCCTATCCCAAAATAAAGGCCAACCACGAAGCGACCAAGTAAGTAAACTACCTGTAGGGTAATAAGAGTGCTATTTTGGCTAACAAATGTGTTGTTTAGGATAAACTGAAAATTATAGTTTGAATGTCTTGAATGCTGGAACTCACTTCCTCCCATTTTTTCAAGACCAGTTTCTCAGTTGTTTTGCTGTGACAACATATTCTTGAGGAAAAAAGATCAAGTTTACAACTTTTACTGAAAGCAAATTCCCAAACATCCCTCAATAGGAAAGTACACTATACATGTGTATAAAGGTATTACATGTGCAGAAAACGTTTTTGGGATTTTGGGGTAATACTTCATTTTAACAAAAAAAAATGTGAAAAGGGGCAGGCACACTGTTAGGCTTCCCAGGACCCAATACATGTCAAGTTCTACAGGAAAGGCAACCCCTGTGTCAGATAACACATCATGAGAACACTTCCTTACTCCAAAAAATATTTATATGTAAAAACTCCCCCAGGACAGGCCCCCCAAAATGAGAAACGCAGAAAAACTCTAAAATTTCAGGAGTACCCAACGACACTTTCACTGGAAATTTAACATATGACTTCACTGTCACTGATTATGTGTTTAAATGTTAATTACAGTTAATAATTAACTTTCCTGGGAAAAAAATATCCGCTCTGCACTGCCAGCAAGATGGACTTCATATTATAAAACTCCCAGCCAGATTTCATTAAAAAAATGAATACCGAGCCAGTAAATCAAAAATTAGTCAAATAGCCAGCCAGAATTGACTGTAACTTTTGATTGCCAGCCAGCAAGGCATTAGCAGGTGAAAACATTTTACCCAGCGTATTGATCTGGATAAAACACAAACGCACTCTTTTTTGGCAACTATTCAAAAGCCTATCGTCTGATGACTATTTTTGGACATAAAATTTAATAAGCATTTAATATATTTTTATTTTCAGTTACACAAAGATCAGAATCTACGCCTTTGTTTTGTCACGTCCACTAGCAATTCGTAACTTCTTAGCAAAGCTTTCATCTTAGGGGGGAAATGATCTCTTTAATTTCCACTTGTCGATTGCTTCTCTTAGGGCAAAAAATACTTTCACATTGTGATTCCTTTTCCATTGGTGCGAGCATAATCCACTTTGTTCAAGGTTCCATCTCACATCTAAGATAACGTGAAGAGAGGATGTGAGATAGGGTACAAAAGAATGATTCTTCTAGAAAATCAAATGCAAGCTTCACTGAGGGAATGTTTGTAAATAACAATTACTTCTATATAACGTGTAAGCATTAATAAAAGGGTATTATTTTTAGCCGGTCACTGCGAAAAGTTTTAAAGTTAAATTGCAACGTTTCACAGCAAAGTCCCGTCGTTATGTCAGGAGTCGTTCACCGCAAAGTTCACAAAGTTAATGCAAAAATTCGCAGCAAAAACCCGTTGTTATGTCAGGAGTCGTTCGCCGCAAAGTTCACAAAGTTAATGCAAAAGTTCGCAGCAAAGACCCGTCGTCATGTCAGGAGTCGTTCGCCGCAAAGTTCACAAAGTTAATGCAAAAGTTCGCAGCAAAGACCCGTCGTCATGTCAAGAGTCGTTCGCCGCAAAGTTCACAAAGTTAATGCAAAAGTTCGCAGCAAAGACCCGTCGTCATGTCAGGAGTCGTTCGCCGCAAAGTTCACAAAGTTAATGCAAAAGTTCGCAGCAAAGACCCGTCGTCATGTCAAGAGTCGTTCACCGCAAAGTTCACAAAGTTAATGCAAAAGTTCGCAGCAAAGACCCGTCGTCATGTCAGGAGTCGTTCGCCGCAAAGTTCACAAAGTTAAAAGACCCGTCGTCATGTCAAGAGTCGTTCACCGCAAAGTTCACAAAGTTAATGCAAAAGTTTGCAGCAAAGACCCGTCGTCATGTCAAGAGTCGTTCGTCGCAAAGTTCACAAAGTTAATGCAAAAGTTCGCAGCAAAGACCCGTCGTCATGTCAGGAGTCGTTCGCCGCAAAGTTCACAAAGTTAATGCAAAAGTTCGCAGCAAAGACCCGTCGTCATGTCAAGAGTCGTTCACCGCAAAGTTCACAAAGTTAATGCAAAAGTTCGCAGCAAAGACCCGTCGTCATGTCAAGAGTCGTTCACCGCAAAGTTCACAAAGTTAATGCAAAAGTTCGCAGCAAAGACCCGTCGTCATGTCAAGAGTCGTTCGTCGCAAAGTTCACAAAGTTAATGCAAAAGTTCGCAGCAAAGACCCGTCGTCATGTCAAGAGTCGTTCGTCGCAAAGTTCACAAAGTTAATGCAAAAGTTCGCAGCAAAGACCCGTCGTCATGTCAAGAGTCATTCACCGCAAAGTTCACAAAGTTAATGCAAAAATTCGCAGCAAAGACCCGTCGTCATGTCAGGAGTCGTTCACCGCAAAGTTCACAAAGTTAATAGCAAAGATTCGCATTAAAGAGTTAAGACCCGCCATAGTTGTTACTTCGAGTTGTGCGAGACTAGCCATTTCAAGCCATGAAATGGCTTAGCAAGTTGAGGTTGATACGTATTCTACAAATATATTTTTCAAAGAAAAGCAAAAAAGTGTATAACTCGTAAATTTTGAAGTAAAACTTACCAATGTGTTGGTTGTGTCTTTCTTTCATGACATCCAGTGGGTAAATGTCATGTACGCGCGGTTTGCGCAACCTTTTATTTCCCGCCAGAATTAAGATCGAAAGAAGAAGATGCTGAGTCTCATATTCATTGGACGAGAAACTTGCATTCGCAATCGTCTATACTTGCAATATATTGAATATGCCAGGAGGATGCGCAACCCTGGTAACGATACACTACAGTGGACACAGTGGAATTCGGCTTAACTGGAGAGCGCTATACTTCGCGCATTCCTCTTGGTACCGTTTGTAGAAATTGCTTTTTATCTGGCTACTACTGATGTCGATTTTTTTCTTGGGTCGCATATACGTGTACAGCTGTAACTTACCAAGTCGATTGTACGCTAGGCTTTGTTGCAGATAATCAATGATGTGTTTCACATAACAGAATCTCACGTTGTGCTGATACAAAAATGCCGGCTCAGGCTTGATAGCGTTGCCAGGAAAAGAAACTATAATCATCGTTTTAAGGTCCCACAAATGCCTATAGGGGCAGTTTAATAAAGAAGATTTACTGAATGAATAACTACAATATAACCACGAACTGCAGCGACTGCGTGACAAAACAAACAGTTTCATGTCATATTTCCTGGCATGTGGTATAATGTCTTGTACAAGACTAAACGGAAAATTTTTGAGAGCAACGCTCGTCATGTTAAGTTTTTAATTGAAAGGACTGACATTAGTTAATTAACTTTTAGACAAATGGAGCAAAGGAATAGTACTTGTTTGAGGCTTGGCGGCCGCCTTCATATTTTTTCGGCTTGTCAGTGCCTTGTCACGCAATCCGGAAATTGAGTCACACACAGGAGTCCAACTTAGCCGGCAATGCAGCATTTTTTTCTACTTCAAAATATCACCGTTTCAATTGACTTTACAAAATATTTTCATCCCTTTCGATAACGTTTTGTGTAGGAAGGAACATAAAAAAAAACACACGTTGCAAAAAGTAATTTAACCGGAAATGTTTACTCAGTCAGATCTGTGAAGTGAAGTGAAGTGAATACTTTATTTACCCTCGGATTAGATCCTGTTTCAGAGAAATCGGAAGAATTTTTCGTAGGACCGTTTCTTTCGACCGCAGTAATTAGTTTGGAAGTCTCTCAGCCCATTCTGATTAACTCATTGCATATTTAAAAAGACGCGCACCAAGAAACAGATGCAGAGATGCAGAGATGCATCTGGCAGGCGCGCGCCTAAATTCAAACTGTAACGTACGTTACAGTTAATGCTAAATGAAAACGCGGGTTATCATCGGTTTTCATGGCTAAAGTTTTATGTTCATCATCTTGTCGCCGAACCATTTTTGTAAAGAGTTAAAATAAGAAAACTGCCTGCTAATAGCTATTTCAGGTCGAATTAAATGACTCTTTCAATTTCCGATTTTGTTCTGCTCGAACACAAAATTATGGTCCACAATGAAAGCGCGTTCGACTCCTCCAGCAAACGTTATCCAAACATTTGTTTCACGCAGGTGAAAACTACGCAAATTACCTTATAAACTGTACTTACAATCGGAGGCAGTTAAAAGACCGTACAATATACCGTGATACGCCCCTTGAATGACTTGAATCTCTATATTCCATCATGGCGGAGAGCTGAAAAGTTGAACAAGATATCAAAAGCCGTTAAAACTGCTCAAAGCTATTTATTCAGCAGAGAGAGTGGACAACTAAATACTCACCAAGAGTGATATCGGTGGAGCTGATTATCCTGTGCGTAGTTACTCCATAAAACGATAGATAAGCGGGTGCGACATCTGCGACATGACTCTCGAAAATCCACGCATTCGCTTTTTGGGGCCGCTCGCGCTCGCTCGATCAACTGCTAAAATCATACACATGCTCGTATTACACACAAAAAGGGAGACAGATCTGGTTTATCTCTTCACTGACGGCGGAATGAGCGACGAAAACAATGGAAATAAAGTAATAGCTTACTTTTTGTTGTTAAAAGTTAAAGTTAATTATTGAATTTTTTATCGCGGCGCGTCTGTTTTAGCCAGCAGAGAGATTTTGGTTGTTTTTTCTCCAGCTACAATCGATATTTTACAAACTCCCAGCAAATTTTCTCTAAGAAAAATGGTCCCAGCAAGCGCTCGATCTCATTTCAAAAATTGCCAGCCAGCTCAAGTTCGGCCTGCAGAGCGGATATTTTGTCGAGCGGATCCGTTGGGTACTCCTGTTAAATCGCAAAGGAAAACGAACTAAACCTGCGGTATTAACGTTTATCGATAGTCTTTGGTATTGCATGGCTTGTCGCAAAAATTCTTTCAAATTCGTAAAAATACACAAAACTATTAGGAAAAATGCGAGGGCAAGTACGCGAAACTTATCTCCCTAGTGTCTTCAATCGATTTCAAGATGATTTCGACAACGAATTAAAAAGTATCAAATCATTGCCGTTTGAGTATTAGTCTCTGAACTAAAGAAAGGTGAATTTTTTGCTGTTAAGCCTTAGTTACTATTCCGTGGTTGACTGCACCGAGCTGCTGTTTAGTCACGTAAAAATGTTCTGCGATAGTCCTGTTCTAAAGTCTCACTATAAAATTTAATCTATTACATAAGACACAAAAGTCTCAGGAAGTTACCTCAAGAGAGAGTGAAGGATGGAGATGGTTCCTCTTAGTTGATCCTCTCTTGGCTTCCTCTATAAGGAAGCATATTTTATTGCCCTTCTTGTCAAATATCTGTGCACATGCTTCAATTTAGTGACTGTGTTCAAGGCTCTTCTAAAAAATTAAGACGATGTCTAATGTTAACCAAACTTTGCCAGCTATATATGCTACTTAAGATTGGCACAGTTCACAGCACAGTTTAGTTAAAATGCTAACAATTCTGAGAACTACATGCGTACATAACGCCGTTTAAGGAACGTTCCCTCACCTGCCGAGCAGCGTTCCAGTTTCGTGGTAAAGTGAAGAACTTTTAAGTGCTAGCGGTGTAATCATGAAAGCGGAGTCCTTGCTCAATGCCCAAGCAAAACTGGCTGTATTCTTGTGCTTGGAAGATCGGTGAACGTAGTGCAAAGTGGATCTTACTTTGCTCAAACAATTCAGACTGGAGCAAACTAGAAGACGGTTGCGAAATTTGAAAATGCAAGTGGGCTAAGGTGCGCATGGATGAAGAAAATTGCGTCATTAATTTTAAATTATAATGAAATGTGCGAAATTCCCGCACGCAGCAAAGCATTAACAATCACTATTGCAAGTTCTCCGCATTGCGGCATGTTTTGGTTCTATTTTTTTTTTTATTCACATAACAGGTAAAGGGTTACTTCAGGTGCATGCACGGAACGAATTTTCATTCATCAGGCGTTGGTTTCTTTGTCTCTGGTGAATGAGGTCATGCGGTAAATGCTTAATAGGTGAAGCTATCTTTTTTAGTTCTGCCTTCTTCAACCGAGGTTGTAACCTACTGCTGAAAATATGATCTTTTGCGAGAAAATCCGTATAGTAATATTTTGTTGAATGTGAAATACTTGAAAGACTGAAAAAAAAGTAAAGTAAAGAAATTATCTAATGATTGTGTGTGCACTGCAGCCATGCTAAGGTTTAGGTTATCTGTCCGCCATCAGGAGAGAGGTCGAAATTAGATTGCACGACGATCTCATCAAAGTATAAGAGTGTGTATATATCTCATTGTACATTTTAGTGCGTAGCCAGTGGGGTCCTGGGGTGCCCGTGATCCCCGCTGTTGTGAGATAACTTTTTAAGTAAACAAAATACAAACCTTGTAATTCAGGTGGCAAAGGAGCGCGAATCCGAAGAATCGACATGTCATAAATCTTTTTTGTGCTAGGTAGTTACATACTCCATTTTCAGGACCGAACATCTGCCGTGGAGTATGTAAGCCCACCCTGGGTGTGACAAAGTGTGACACCCCGCCCTCTCCCATTTGGAAAATCCAAGGTACACTCCTGTTAAGTATCACTGTTTATTCAACTCCGCTTCGTGGTGCACGAAATAAAGCGTGAAACAAGTACATGATCGGTTTCGTATAGGCTGTGTATTTCTCTTGACCGCGCGGATGATTGCAGAACGTTTGATAAGTCAGCAATTTGTGAAAAGAAAACGCTGGTTTATAAATCTCTTATTTTCAACAATGTTTCGTACTAGTCTCGCACAGTCCACCATAGCGAAAGAGATGATGGTGGATTGTGTGTACGAGAGCAAAACAACAGCATTCTTTATTTAAACACGATATCTTATCACTGCGCAAAGGAAAACAATCATTGCGGAGAGAGTAGCACAGCCATTGTGTATAAAGGAGAACTCAATTCAATTCTAGTTTTGTGCAATGCTTGCTAAAATTAATCACTCAAGTCTGCCAAATGTATCCGTTTTGAATAAGCCTGTTCCAGGTGTTTGGTAAGTTGGGGAGTAGCGCGAAAAAACGAGATTAGCGCGACGAACGGCGAGTGGAAAAAAAGGCGAGGGGACTAAGGCGAGCAAGCCTTCTCCCCACTCCCCTCCCCTCATTTTTCACTCGCCATTTTTCGCGCTGTTCCTCAAATAACCGAACGCCTGGAATAGGCTAGCTTTCAATGAAAACAACAAGAGTTACTATTCGTTTTGGTGAACGCGATAAACGAAAACGCATCAGAAGTGTGCGTTTTCTACCGGAGCATGATATGGCTAGGAAGAGATTGTAGACTGATTGTGGCTGTGTAATGAATACATGCAAGACGTTTGAAATATTAACGAGCCGGATAAAGTTGTTGACTGAAGGAAAGCTATAAATTTACAAAAATAACAACAAAAACTCTCATGACTGAAAGATTTTATTAAAAGTTGTCCCCATAATTTCTATGTGAGAATCTATGACAAGTGGAGCTTGTGCTGCTGTGCTAAACTGTGAAGGGAATTGCTTGTCTACTCGATAGTGGTTTTAAGAAGTTACGTCGGAATATTTACCGGTAAGTCATATTTTTTTTGATGCAGAAGTTTATAAGAAAACTTACCAAGGAAGCTATCAAATGATAGTTACCAAAGAATAAAATCTTTCAAGAGGTGACAGTGAAGCAAAAAAGAATCAAGGATGGTTAACACTGTGGAACACACAGATTCGGCAGATGTGTTTACATCCTTGTCGCCACCCAATTTGTATCATGCGAGGTTACAATCTTTCTGTTCTTTCATACACCCATGCACTCAGTTGCGTGTGACAAATCTTCCCAACTGAATCATCTGAATTGGGTGGATGGATGTAATACGTTTGTCGAATCCGTCTATTACGACAGAAGAAGGTGAAAAATACAGGCCAAATATTTGAGCCTCTCTATGGGTACCCATGATTCTTCGCAATTTGTTTTGCAAATCTTCGTTTATTGACATCATAAAGTGGCGTTTATTTGTCGTTTTCAGCCTTGTAACGGCTTCATGTGGTTTCGTGGCAGTGACAGTAACCTACTGTTGTCAAAATCGCAGTGAAATGTGGACCAATGCCAACATTCAGAAATAACAGATATTTTCTGTAGTGATTACGAGTTTTGACAGTTTTATATCGGAGTGTTCAATTTGATCTCGCGAATTGTAGTCAATTACAGATCTTCGCTTCAATCTTGAGATCTTCGTTTTTTCCGCGGTGATCTTCGCGTCTTCGATTTCTTCGGAAATACCCATAGAGAGGCTCATATTTGAAGCAGTAACACAAAAGCTTGTAATAAGGTATAAATAATTTTGGTACATAATTTTGTCCAATAAATACTCCGTCTTAAACATTTTAGCCTACTGTTCCGTGCTCAGCCAAATAAAAAAAACTACTTGTTTGGTTGAATCAGTACTTCAGATATTTGACTTGAACAAGGATTTATCAACAACAACAACAACAACAAGCTTTATTTGCATGACTATAAGTACATACAGTATTGCAAAAGCGTAAAATGAAACTTATAACAATCATAATTATGTAATAGAAGAAAAACAATTACGTGTGTGTTCCATCACTTTCATTCGATAAAAGATTATTTCTTAAAGATAAGCATCTCAAGATGAACTTCATCAGTTGAGTATTTAAATGATAATTATCAGAATTCATTATTTTTTTGGTGGCTTGCATACGAGGTAATTGTGCTATATTTGGTATTTGATTCTCTATTTTTTTGTAAAATTCATCTCTAAAAGTACAGTATTTAGTACAATGGAAAAGTAAATGAAATTCATCTTCAATTTGGTTTGATCCACACGAATGGCAGAGTCTATTATCCCTTGGGATTTGATCATATCTGCCAGTTTCGATTAATAATTTGTGATTACCTATTCTAAGTTTCACTAACTCTTTCCTGTTATTTAGTTTTCTTGTAAGATCTAAATAGCAGGAAGGCGTATATTCGTCTTTAAAAGTGTTGTAGAATTCTAATTTCTTAGAATTTCGAACAACGTGTTGCCAGTGTGAAATATACTTTTGTTGCATAAGACTTATATAGTGTTTAATCTTAGCATCAGTTAAGAAAGTAGGGTCAAAATCAGGCAGATTATAATATTCAGACATCCTCATAACATTAGAGTAAAAACTATTTTTGCTGGTGTTATGAAGATCATATGACATTAAAAAGATTTGTTTAACAATAGAGTCATTTTCCTTATTGTGGAGATATAAGGTGTAATTAATTATTTTTTGATTAATAGCTATTATAAGAGGAAACCTTCCAAGCTCAGCTCTACAAGCTACATTCGATGCCTTACTGCTTACTTCTAAGTAACGTTTACAATACTGGAGATGAGCTTTTTCAATCTGTGAACTGTCCCAAGACTTAAAATCAGTATTGGTATATACTCCCCAGATTTCACTGTTGTAAGTTAAAATGGGAGAGATCATAGCGTCAAAAAGTTTATTTGCAAGGAATGGGGACCGATTGCTAACATGTGTGTGTTTTCTAAGGCTGAAAAGAGCGTGGAGAGCCTTCTCTTTCAATTTGTCAAGCGCCAATGAAAAGTTTCCTGTTGAAGAGATTAATGTTCCTAAATAGGTGTAATTCTGAACAACTTCAATGTTTTCATTGTCAATATGAAAACTATACTCGGTACATCTCTTTGCGCGTTTTTGGAAGATCACGACTTTAGTCTTTTTAGGATTGATACTTAACATCCATGAATTGCAGTAGGAGGGTAACATATTTAGGCAATTTTGCAATCCCATTTTGGATCTTGATAATATTACTAGATCGTCCGCGTATAAAAGAGAATTTAACTTCGTGCCGTTTGGTAAGACAAAGGGGTCAGACAAAGTTTCTTCGAAAGAGAATGGTATATTATTAATAAAAAGGTTAAACAGTAACGGGCTTAAAATGCAACCTTGTCGTACACCTCTGGCATATTGAAAGGGTCGTGTTTGATTTTGTCCAAGCTTAATAGAACACGTAGAGTTTGAATACAAACTCTTAATCAAATTGTAAAAGCACCCTCCGACATTTATTTGTAACAGCTTATATAAGAGACCAACATGCCAAATTGAGTCGAAAGCTTTTTTGAAATCTACGAAACAAGCATATATTTTCTCATGGTCTGCTGAACGATTGTTTGGTAGGAATCCAATCTGGGAATTGTGGAGAATGTTACACGAATTGACATGCTTTAGTAGCCTCTGGTTTAAAATAGAACAAAAAAATTTTCCTAGACAGCTTGAAACACAAATTCCCCGATAATTTGACGGATCACTTCTATCGCCTGATTTAAATATCGGTGTAATAAGGCCGCGACACCACGTTTCAGGCATTGTACCTGAAATTAGAATTGAATTAAAAAGTTTAAGATATACAGGCATCATGTCTTGAAGGCTAGCTTTGATCATTTCATTTTTTATCAGTACAGCGTCACCGATGTGCAAGTCGACACTTTCACCGATTCACAGAATGGCTGACTATTAGCCGTTAAAAGGCCAAAATTGAAACAGAAGCTAAACGAAACGAAAAGCTATAATAAGCTTTAGTAACTAGACGAAAGAAATAATAACGTGCACTTACCGACCCGAAGAAGGAGCACATCGATGAAGACGAAGGTTCGCACACAACTGTGACCAACAACAAAATGATCGGCGTGTCCTTCGAGACTTCTTTATGTAGCCGATCGCATGCGATGAATTCGCTTTGCTCAATCTGAACATTTCGGGAAGATTTTTGTGCATTGATTAATGAGTATTCGACAAATGTCGCGAGAAAAGCACGAATTCTTAAAATTATTAGTACATCATGTTAATTGTTTTAGAAATTTGGGGTAAAAATGGAAAAATGCGTCCTGACTTTTATTAGGCGCATTTTAACTTTCGCGTAATTTTGATGGCCAATAAAATGGACAAAGATGTAATGTATATGAAATGATTCATATATGAACTGCGGATGTATATGAAGGTGATATGTGATCTTCGCAGTGAATTTCCAATTTAAGCAATTGGAATAAAGAAGCCTGAAAAAAAAAATCAGGGCTTCAACGGGATTCGAACCCGTGACCTCCGCGATGCCGGTGCGATGCTCTACCAACTGAGCTATGAAGCCACACATTGGGAGCGAGGTCAATTGCGAGTTTGGAAAATTCACTGCGAAGATCACATATCACCTTCATATATATCCGCAGTTCATATATGAATCATTTCATATACATTACATCATTTCACTCCTTTCACGGGAAAATATGAACTCACAATTGACCTCGCTCCCAATGTGTGGCTTCCAGTAGCTCAGTTGGTAGAGCATCGCACCGGTATCGCGGAGGTCACGGGTTCGAATCCCGTTGAAGCCCTGATTTTTTTTCAGGCTTCTTTATTCCAATTGCTTAAATTGGAAATTCACTGCGTATATCACATATCACCTTCTCAAACTCATTAATTATTCATGAGCTGATGACCCAATCAGCTCGCATCAATTGGGTCAGGTGCATGTATGTTGATACCCAATGAACATACCGATCAAGACACGGTAGATTAGTTCAAAAACTGATCAAGACACTGATCAAGAAACTTGAATTTTAATCAGTCTTCCCTGACTTTTAATTAATGAATATTTATTAGTCCGTAGTAACCTTGAAAAACAACTCATGAAATCGGAAATAATGCTAACAACAGATAGCGTAGGATACTAAATACTATTTTATAAATTGTTTTTGGTGGATACCACTCTTCGTTCCTTTTGCTCTACTTCAATGACAAATTTGCTTTGCCAACAATTCAGAGTCGAACGCGTCGAAACCCAAGCAAATTGTAATCTCTAAATAAGCCTCCTGAAAGAATGGACATT
The DNA here is from genome assembly GCA_963693305.1 of Meandrina meandrites. Classification (NCBI taxonomy): domain Eukaryota; kingdom Metazoa; phylum Cnidaria; class Anthozoa; order Scleractinia; family Meandrinidae; genus Meandrina; species Meandrina meandrites. The sequence continues at coordinate 4,675,548 of OY855910.1, read as the reverse complement.
TTTCTCCACCCGAGTTCCTCGCCATTGTTTAAAAACGTTAACACGTATTTGTTTTTATACCTTGTTGACGGGGAATACTGCTTTCTTGACTTAATTCTCTTCCTCGTAAATCATTTCGGCTCCTAAACCACGCGCTCCTTCCTTGCTCATGGCCGGGACGCTAATGAATCATGCATGCAATCGCGTTCTTACAGAAAAGGGCACAAATTTGACACTGCATAATTTCTTATTGTTTCACTTGACAAAACATGTCACTGCATAATTTCCAATTGTTTCATTTGAGAAGCCAGCTCAAAAACTCGTGCTTCGTTTTTCATCAGAGGTTCCAAACACCTCGAAACAATAAAAGCACTCCGCCTTCGGCGTCGTGCTTTCATTTGTTTCTCGGTGTTTGGAACCCCTGATGAAAAACTTGCACTCGTTTTTGATCTATTACTTCAAAATGGACAAAATATATAGATGTATGGGAAAGACTTTTTACACCATATTTTTAAAAATTACCTCGTATAGATTTACGGATATATTTCCTGGAAAAAAACCTGTTGAAAACCAGCTCCCTTTGGGACAACAAGGCACGCGGCTACAGTGACGTACGGTTGGTAACTACAGCATCAATTTTATTCATTTTTCAACGAAATAAGTAACCTTTCTTCTTTCACATGATGTAAGTGATGTAAGGGCACGATATGGTTTACAATGTCATGCGGATTAATTATTTTCTTGCCTCGGCAAAACTCTGAATCGATGGACTTTTAAACGTTTGTCAAATGGAACAGAGCCGCAGCTAAAAAATTACACCTTCCCTTGTTATATCGCTATCAAAGGTCAGTGATCTTTCTCGCTCTATTTCGGAATTTCAGTTTAAGGCGGTCATCCAGCCATACAGTATTTGACAAGTCAAGCTGCTGGATTACAAGAGCAGTATCATTTAGTACTCCACAAGCATCCCTGTGTTCGTCAAATAACTCCTTTAGTTTTTTTTTTTGTATACTCGGAATGCAGTTCATTAATTTGTTCCTTGCTTGGGTTTTCCACTTTTTCCATCGGGGTAGGAGATCCCACTAAAATCTGTTAAAACAAAAAATTATGGTAATACTTAAAGAGTTTTGTCAGAAGCACATCACCTCGTTCAAGCTGATATGCTTCTGGTTTTGTTTCTTAAGATACAAATTTTAGCTATGAAAATGATTTCAAACTGCAGTACTATGTTGAGGTGTGGGGGGGGGGGGGGGGGGGGGGAAGGGGCGACAGACAGACAGACCAGAAGAAAGATTTAAGAGGAATGGGAATGCTCCGGGGGGAGGAGGCAAAAAATGCGCGGGAAGAAGAAGAAAAGCGCGGGAGTACGGTAAGGGTCAAAATCTTCTTTGAGTTTGCAGGAAGTCGGAACCGAGTGAGAACTGTCTGGAATCTCGACTATGAAACTGTTTACTCTTCTCTTGAACCCCTTCACCTTGTTACGCAAAGTTAAAAAAACGTTGAAAAAAAGCTTCTGGCGCTTTCGTTTGCCCAGCTGTTCAAAGGAGAACTAGCGGCATGACAACTTCGAAATTAGCCTTGTCACTTCCCAAGAATGATTTCGGTATTTTTTAGTCATTCATATATCAATTTGACTTAAAATTCGCATGAATAATCAGATAATGGCTTTCATATACATACAAGAATGTACTCCAATGTATGACACCATTCCGGGGAATGTTTTACTGAACTTTATAAAATGTTCGAGTAATTGCGCGCGCTGTGATTGGACAGTTAGAGTTCATTATAAAAGAAATAAAAAACTTCATCTTCGTGCATTGTTGAGTTATATAAGGGACGGACCATTACTTTTCTGAGGGGGATGGGTATGAAAAATTTTCCTCTCTAACCTTTTTTTTATGCACCTCTGCAAACATTTTTTCGAATACCTTCCTGCAAACAATTATATTCTGATCCTTTTTAACCGCGTTCGGACAATTTGGTCAAATGCAATGTCGATTTTAATAGAGCCCTGTATCCTGTCTACAAACAACTACATACTTGCGTCTCAGTAAGGAAAATGAAGATCTAAAATCACACAGGTTTTGTTTAGAGAATATGACCGATGATGATTCAATTTCTTAACAACAGACGTAATTAATATATTATTATGAATATGAATATATTATTTTTTCTAGAGTCAATTGCCTTATTTCACTTGACATTGCTTAGGCCATCCTCGCCTTCTGATTGGCTACTCTGCACAAAAGAATGTGAATTGATTAAAAGTGGTCACACTTTTGGGCTCTTTGCTGTAATACAACCATTCTCCCCATACAAATCATTATCTTATTTTGAGTATTGCGTAAGAAACATTCAGCAGATACTCATATGCTTGGGCTACGTGTGATTGCACCAGAGTTACTATGAAAATCACCGAACTGTGGAAGGGGCACAGATTTTCATTTCGCTGCCCCAGCCACTTTCTTCTACTGCCCCGCCTACTTTTGTCAGTGAATTCCAACCATCGCCTTGTCGCGTATATTTTAACTCGCTAATTACATTAGGATCGTTGTTGAATAAAGCGTGGAATAAACGGCCGGTAGAAGAGAAATTTAATAAAAGTTTGGTTAAAAGAACTGTTGCTATTTTTTTGTTGAAATTCTGGTCCTGAATTTTCATTTTGGTGCGAAAAAAATATATTTAACCAAGATCATCTTTGAAGCACGGTTCAAATAACCCACTGTAAAAAACAGTGGCAGCAAAGAGACACAGCACACGAGGCACAGGGATTTCTGGAATTTGTCAAAGTGGGGGGGGGGGGGTGGTAGCAAGGCGAAAATTTGGCCTATTCCACAGTTTGGTGATTTTCATAGTATTTCTCTACCCCTGTCATCTTCATCAACAGTGGCAGGTTCTGGGGGGCTAGTCCCCCCCCCCCCCCCCCCCCCCTCTTATTTTTTCAGAAATAGCGCATTTTCTGTGAACTGCCGGAATTATCTTAGCATAACTCAATATTCATAGTCAAGTCTTCAAAAGCCCTTCCCCCCCCCCCCCCCCCCTTAAAGGTCTAGATCCGCCGCCACTGATCAATGTTACTTTGCCACGAATTACCACATAATCACCCACATGTTGATCACAATACAGTAACATCAACTACTTTGGTTAAAGTTTCGAGTCTTCGCATTCTAACAAATCTTTCATCCTCAGAAGCATGATCTTTTTCACTTCTTCAATCCCACACTGCAACTCTTGATCGTCATCATTGTGTAGTCGTGTTTGAATCCCGTCCAGAATCGCGTCTTTTTTGTTCAAACGAGCGCAGATCACAAATGGAAATCCAAACTTCTCCTTGTAAAGCCTGTTGTAATGTTTCAGCTGTTGAATTTCCTCCTTGGTGAGCGTAGTGATCCCAGCATGCGTCTGTTCTCGTTGAGATTCGGGAGTTAGAGACTCGAGTCGGTCAGCGAGGTCGGGATGGCTTCGTAAAATCCCTGCTCTCCCATCTTTGGGAAGCTCGTCGATAAACTGGTACATCGAGGAGACGAAGCTGTCAAATGAGTAAAATGGCCTCCGAGCACATACAGCAGCTGCACAAAGCGATGTATTCTCGACGACATTGCCAAACCTTTGGATGAAATCTCCATAGTCAAGCCCGTTTACGGCAGAAATACTCAATTTGGAAGCCATCTTGAATAGAGTTTCAAGTTGTCTTACATAAAGTGGTGACTTGTTATTTGTAGTACCGCTGACTTGAGCGGAGGCCCAAATTGAGAAAACAATAGAAAACAATCTTTTTCGACAGTTCTGTTCGTGATGGCGATTCACGCACATTTCACTACAGCTGATTTTATCGTCTTTTCTTTAACCTTGCTTGCATCCATGGGTATTGGAATATTTTATTCTAGAGCTGGAGGAGCACAGCAAAATAACAACGAGTATCTAATGGCTGGTCGAAGTATGGCGAGTATTCCGGTTGCCGTTTCAGTCCTCGCGTCTTTTGTGTCATCCATAGCTATTCTTGGAACTCCAGCTGAGGTCTACACTTATGGTTTTCAATATTGGATTCAGTCCTTTACGAACTTTATTTCTGTACCGGCTATGGCGTTGGTGTTTCTACCGGTATATTACAATCTTCGTTTAACAAGTAGTTACGAGGTTGGTCGACATGATTATTACATAATTTTAATTTAAAATTCCAGACCACACGTCACGAAAAATTTACCAAAAATCAGCTAACTAAAACTATGAATCAGGTCGATGTCTTTTTTCTATCAGAATCCTGTTTATGAGTTTAATTATGTTTGTGGACTCACTAGCCTTTATGATTCCTAGAAGTGCGCCCTCGATAAACTGTCGAGATTACTGGGGTGTTTATTTTTTAACCTTACTGTTTACATTTAAACCCATGCAGGTTGACTTCAAATAAAGGGTTCTTATTCTAAGTCCCTTGATCACTTGCTAGGCGATCACTGGGAACTGGCAATAATTAAAACTCGATTTTTGCTTAAATGCACTTTGACAGGGTTTACCAATGATGCTAGCTTACCATTATGCCAAAAATTCCAGAAATTTCAGTTGAAAGTCATGCACCTGTCAATGTTAAGCCCCAGGGTGGGGGGGGCGGGCTACCCACGGGAATTTGACATCATGAAGCTCTCCCAGGGTAGGGATTTTGACATCTAAAATGGCCTACTGGGTTAGAAATTTAAGTGGATATATGGCAAATTTGACATTCACTAGGTGCCCAGGGGTGGGGAATTTGACTTTGGCTTCCAGAAAATGTCAAAATCCCCTGGGTATGCCCGCCCTCCCCACCCTGGGGCTTAACATTGACAGGTGCATCAAAACTATGAATCAGGTCGATTTCTTTTTTCTATCAGAATCCTGTTTATGAGTTTTATCATGGCGCTTACCATTTGAAATTCGGTTTCCTGTTATTGTTTTCCGTTGATGAGAGACTGGAACTGGGAAATTGTGAAAATGGTAAGAAAATTTCTGACGTTCCATTCTGAATGGAAAAAGAGGATTTCCTCTGGAGGTAGTCCACAATTTTCGAACAGATTTTCCGGAAAATTACTGTTCCATTTGACTTTCAACAGAAATTTCCAGTTTTTTTGGCTAAAATGGTAAGCACCCCTCCACAGGTTCTTCTTTTTATCCGACTGGAACAGGATAACAGAAATTTCCTTTCCATTTGCACAGTTTCCCAGTTCCAGTTTCCCATCAACAGTAAACAGTAACAGAAAACCAAATTACAAATGGTAAGGGCCATCTCTTTTGGTTGGTTTGCTGTTTTTGGAAAAACCCTTACCATTATTCAATGGCCATTGCAACCGGTTCCTTTTGACACATGGTAAGCACCCCCTGTCACAGCTTATTTCAGCAAATCAATAGACTTTATCATGGTTTTGGAAGCCATCTTGATGTGTATAGACAACATTGACAGAAATAATTAAGTTGGGTTGTACATGTAAAAAGCCAAAGTTATTAAAGGACAAAATGGTGGCATGATTTGCTACTTATAGGATATGGATATTTTCTGGAACCACATATTAAAAAATCTACTAATAAATTAATCATATTTTTATATTTGCCTGGCAGTATTTAGAAAGAAGATTTTCGTTTAGTGTACGGATGTTAGGATCTGTAGTATTTGTAATACAAACGGTGAGTAAATACATTTTTTTGAAGAAGTAACAATGACTACCGGTAATTTTGATTTTTTTTTTGCCAAACTACTTAATATTTTTCTTTGTTTTTCAGGTTTTGTACACTGCTATTGTACTGTATGGCCCATCTCTAACTTTAGAGTCAGGTAGAAAAAATATATTGATAACGTCAAGTGCTAAGGGACTGGAAATGTGTGTTCATTTTAAAGGGGGCTGATTAAACCTGGGTTCTTTTTCCATTCTTCAGCTTTTGTTAAGCTGGGCTGAAGAATAAATTTTGTCTGTAGAAGACAGCAGAAGGCAGTCAAAGATGTTGTTTTCAACGTTTTCGATCTGCTTTAAATGAGGAGGTCCACTGTACTTGGTGTTAGTGTTTAAATTACTAAACAAACAGTTGTGAACATGTGTGGCAGTTGGTAATGGCATATATAGCTGTGGTTTCATGTTAATGTTAAACCCAACCCAACTCACAGAAGTATTTTTAAGAAAGGGTGGGGTGGGGTGTCTTTGTGTAATTTTAAGTTGACCCACTTACAGTATATTTTGTAAAAAAGCTATTCCCATCAGTGAAACTTGCTTGTGTAATATGGTAATTATGTTAGTAATTTTGTGTTCTATTTTATATTTTAGTGACAGGATTTCCTTTATGGCTTTCTACTGTCGTAACTGGACTTGTCTGTACTTTTTATACTACTGTGGTAAGTTCAACAATGATTGTTGTTTAAAACACTTTTTTGAAAGTCTTTTAAAATGTTCAAAATAGGAAATGTTCTACCAGAAAAGAAGTATCACGCCGAAATAAGCAAGATGGCCACGTTTTTATAGGCCCTTGGACATTTACATTGTAAGAGTGAAATTATTTCTTATGGTGGTTTCAAAACAATTTTTTGGATATGTAACCTGTTTGGAAAATGTTGCTACAGATCTCTCCAGTAACAAGCTCAAATTATCAGTAGCTACAGTGTAGTTATGTTGCCTTTTATTTCTTTAGGGTGGGATGAAAGCTGTAATATGGACAGATGTGTTTCAAGGGGTTGTTATGTTAGTAGGCCTGACGACAATAATTATTGTTGGGACTATAAAGGTTGGAAGTCTGGGTAAGGTGTTTGACGTTGCTTACAAGGGACACAGACTTGATGTTGAGTAAGTTTGCCAACAAATTTATAAATCGTTTAATATGTGTACACTATACTTCCCCCTGCTTTCCACCACACTCCTGAAAATTCCAGTCATTTTTAAGATTCATACTCTCTTGAAAAACATTGGCTTTGAAGACCCTTCCTTATCTGAGGGTCGTACAGGGGTATTCTCATGACGCATGATTAGCTGATTTTATTTTCCGTGAAACGTGAATTTAATAAATTTATTCTTCGTGACTCGTGACCAGAAGGTTTTGCATGAAACGTGAAGAGCTTGAATTAATAACCGATATTCGTGATTTCACCACTTTATTGACTTTATTTTGCGTGATTTTGAAACGCGAGACCTCAAATGTGACCTCCATATAATTATCGTAACGTCAAACACTCTTTGTAGAGTAAGAACAGGATAAAAGAGTATGTTTCTTTCTTATTTTCGTAATTTCTTAATCAATTTTGATTTCTTCAAACACTATTTGTAGCGTAAGAACAGGATAAAAGAGTACTTATTTTGATCATGATTCGGAAAAATGAAATTTCAATATCCGTGATCCGTGATTCGTTATTTTTTTCGTCCGTGAATTGTGCCAGAGACCCCCCCTGTACAACCCTCTTATCTGAATTTTGAATGACATTTCTTCTATTTGGGTTGTTATGGATATCTTCTGGAACTGCATGGCAGTTTCTTTCATACTGGACTTTGAGTTCCTTCAAGTGCTGTATACATGTATTTGCATTGCATATCAAGTATTGGCAATATTATAAAACTGAAAATGTGAGGTTTTTAACAGCTGAGCAAGTACTATTAATAATTTTTAATAATAATTTTATAATTAGCACAAAGTTATCAATCGCTACCGACCGTAAATAATACTGATAACATTTACTGATTAGAATGGTTTTGCTTAAAAGTTTTGGTAATAATGCATGATGGAAAATTAAGCACATACCCCAAGGGATTTTCTTCTCACAGTTTGTTAAACTTTCGCAGCACAAATTAGAAGTTGTTAAATGCAGTCCCTGGATACAGTCATGGAAATATATTCAATACAAAATAATGTTAGCTTGTTTTCACTCTGATCGTACTCCCATTATACTTGTATGCTTACATTAGTGTAACAAACTGTACTGTTACAGTATAAATTGTCCTTTGCAGTTTCAGCATAGATCCAACTCGCCGAGACACATTCTGGGCATTTTTGATTGGTGGTGCATTTCAAATGCTTCCTGTTTATGCAACCAACCAGACTGCTGTCCAGAGATTTCTTACTTCTAGGTCTTTTAAATCAGCACAGAGGTAAATAAATTTTATCGACTAATAATTCTAATAATGTTGTAAGCAATTCTACATCACAGCTCTGTATACACACAAACCTCTGTGCAGTGCAATCACCCCTGATTAATGACCACCTGCAATAAGAAAACACTTTGCCAAAGATTTTGCTTGTCAATAACTATAGTGGGAACATCCCATGTAATAAAGTGACTACCCCTTGTAGGGAACCACAACCACTTTTACAATAAGTAAACATGATCATACAGTTAAGATACCAAAGATAGGTATTTCATCTGATCCAGTGCTGCTATAAATCATAAGTAGATTAATAAGACTAGTTCTTCTTCAACCTCTAAGCTAAAAATTATTTTAACCATCTCACTAATAAGGATTTCTTTTGTCAGGGCTGTGTGGATGAATCTGCCGCTGAACATCTTCAGTACAACATTAACAGTTTTGACAGGGCTGGTTATTTATGCATTTTATGCTTCTTGTGACCCAGGCAGTACTGGAGAGATATCCAAAGATGACGAGGTACACATTTTTCATCTTTTTAAAGCCCTTATTAGGCTACTGGTTTCACAAGCAGTAGAAAAAGGTACCAGTAGATCTTATTTTCCAAGCAACACTCGAGTTGGTTTGTGAACAACAAAGGGAATGACAATCTTAATAAACCTGCCACTTTATATATGAGCATCTCCCACCACCCCTCACCCCCCTCTGTTCTCTCCCCCCCCCCCCCCCCCCCCTCCCCAGGAGCTAGTGGCATGCAGTCATACAATTATTAATGTTGTGGCGTTAATTATTTTCCTAGATCTTGCCATACTTTGTGATTGAAGTGCTTGGTAAATTTCATGGTATTCCTGGAGTCTTTGTAGCATCACTGTTCTGTGGCACTTTAAGGTACCGTACTTCTGATCAGTAACACACCCTTTCCTTATGAGCTTGGTGTTTGGGGGTTACAGCACCTGCACTTGAGCAAAGTTGCCCACTAGTGTGCCCACAATGTCTGGGCTTATCATATCAGGCCTTCTGACAGGGTGCGGGAAAAAAAAGAAAATTGTGCGGGTTTTGGGAGACAAATTGTGCGCTGAAAAACGGCGATTGTGCGGGAATTGTGCGGGACTGCGCAATCGTGTGAACAGTCAAATATTAGTATATATGCAATTACAAGGCCCCCCCCAAAAAAAACCTGACAAGAAAGAAATTCTGGATAAATGAAAAAGACAACTATTGTTTTCTTACTTTGGCAATTAACGTTAACCAACATTCTCCATTTTGCGACTATTTTGGCCAAAGTTAATTGTATCAACAGATTCACGTTGCGTGACACGATCGATGAAGTTTTAAAACAAACCGTAATTCCACCTCGAAATAAAAGGTTTCCAATATGAACAAGTTCTACTTTCTTCGATAGGCAAAGTGAATATTTTCCTGTCAGTAAAGATTTACATTTTCTTCACACAAAAATGTCTTAAATTGCTGCAAAAACCACAACAACGAGCCGAGATCAGTATGCAAATTTCTTTGCTTGCTAAATGAAATTTGACAACACTTTATTTTTAGCAAAAACTTACAGTAGATATAAGACAGATAAGAGCGTAGAACTTGTATTCCTGAATTAAAACGTCCTTCACTTGGATCAAACAAAAAAATAAACTCTGTTTCTTGATCAGATGTTAATGATTTTCTCTTGCCCGAAGTTGCAGCGCTTTTGTTTGTCAATTTGCTAATTTGATCAGTGCGTTCGCCTTTGCGAAAATATTTTAAAAGTTGTGACAAATTGACAGCCATTTCGGCGCAGTGATACATTGCTTCGGCCTTTCGTCTTTGCTGTCCGGTGTATATATTTAAACTGAACGAGGAAGCGAGCGCATTGGGAAAAAAGCGGCATGACTTTTTTGAAGGAAACATGCACTTTAAACTGCGACACGGCGTTGTCTACAAAAGCTATCGCGCCGACAACTGTTGTAACAGCCAAGACGAGCGTGAAATGTCCGAGTTACACATCATTTGTTATCTATTTTAAGGATCGTTTGTGGTTTTGTTAAGAGACCGAACGAGCAAAATTAAAATAGTTGGGAAAATATAAACACCGCCTTTTTCCACAATGTCACGCACAGGGTACCGTTCAGTAACAAATACATGTACTTCAATGTTTATATCCACTCGAGCTTTTCAGTCGCGGAAAGTGGCGGACTTCTCCATTGTTTTGGAAGATAAATAGCCTAAACATAGCCTATAAACCTTCTTGAAGTCTCGGCAATCGATAGGAATACTGATTTAATTAGTTTTTTTCAGCAAATCTTTCAATATTGTGCGGGATTTCGCAGATTTTCAGGAATTGTGCGGGATTGTGCGGGTTTGACCGAATTGTGCGGTCCCGCACTCCCGCACCCTGTCAGAAGGCCTGTCATATTCACCAACTAGAAATTACAACTCCCCTTAAACAGGATACTAGTCCATCACAGGTGCATATATCTGGAGCACTTTGTCAGATTGCCCTGACAGGTCACACATGATTTATACTCCTGGGTGGAAAGAAGCAATGTGTGAGTAGAATCTCTTTCTCAAGAACACAACACAACTTCACCGTCACGGCTACATGTACCAGCCCCCAAGTCTCTTTATGCTGCAGTAACTTGGATAAACTCCAGTTATGGTTAGCTGCTGGACCCTAGAATGCAATGCTCAATGAAGGTATTTTTGTTTGTCTTTTTTTTTTCTTTGCTCAGTACTGTAGCATCAGGCCTCAATGCTCTGGCAGCAGTTACAGTTGAGGACTTTGCTCCACTGGTGGTACAGCACATCCCAACTGAAAGAGAGGCACTTGTCTCCAAGTTGTTAGGTACTTGATCATGAAGCTATAGTAGTTGACAATTGTCTTTATTCTCATCTGCTGTTTGCTACACAATGTGTTGATATTGTATGACAAAGACATTTGACGTTGGTAATGTTTTAGCTGTTTGCAAAAAAAGTGCTAGTTTTCACATTGACATGTACCGATTTCTTAGGGTATCTGGGGGATATATGGGGGTGACTGCAGTGAAAAGCTTCCAGCTCATGTCAGAGGGAAATGCAATGCTCCATTGTCACTCACTAAATTAGGCTCAATTAGGCTCAATTTTATGGTGAAGGACAAGGAATGTGAGCTCATTATTATTATTATTATTATTATTATTATTATTATTATTATTATTATTATTATTATTATTATTATTATTATTATTATTATTATTATTATTATTATTATTATTATTATTTAAGATTCGCACAGCTATTGAAGCTGGTTTCATCATTGGCTCCGGGCAACAACAAGTTGCCTAGGGAAACCAAGAAACACCCCTTGTTTGCTGTTTCTCTTCTTTCTACCTCTCCAGCACCTTTCTAAGAATTCTTGCCGACCCCAACAATGCACATCTCTGGATCAGTCTAACAGGAATGCCCACCTCAATGGCTCTCAGATTGTCATTCAATCTCAGTGGTATTGATCCCAATGCTCCCACTACCACTGGAATAACCTTTGTCCTTACACCCCACATTTTTCGAACTTCTCTTGCTAGATCTTGATACTTTTCAACTTTTTCATCTTCCTTCTCTCTCACCCCATTATCCTCTGGAATTGCCACATCTATAATCTGACAGCTCTTGTCTCTCTTGTCAATGATCACCAAATCCGGCCTCCTAGCCCCAATTTCATGGTCTGTTCGCACACTGAAGTCCCATAGAAGTTTGTAATCCTCATCCTCTACCCCAGTGCCCATATAATTATTATTATTATTATTATTATTATTATTATTATTATTTTGTGCATAATTATTTTTTTGAAATTCACAGTATTCATTTACGGCATAATCTCTCTTGGGTTGGCTTTCTTGGTCTCAAAACTTGGAATGATATTGCAGGTTAGTGCTGTTACTGTAATGTCAATTAAAAAGCTTAACTGTGGTTTTGAACACCCTATGGTTATTCCATTTTATCAATTACTTTAATTTTATTGTCAAATTGTTGTTGGATTTTCTTTGATCATAGGTCGTTGTGCTTTTCAGTTGCTAACATTATTATTATTCGAAGTGCAGACTTTTGCCTGTTAACTGTAGTATCTGTAATATGTGTGTACTTGTATCATAAATCGTAGCATTTAATTATTGCGTTAAATCATCTTGTCAGATGAGTGCAACCATGTTTGGAACCACAGGAGGTCCAATGCTGGGTCTTTTCTCTCTTGGCATTTTGACAACCCATGCAAACACCAAGGTAAGCCAGTCTGTGTTCAGCTTACCAGAGTAAGCATACATCCATTCTTGTGCACATCATTGATATTCTGCTTGTGAAACATGACATGTTACCTGAAAATTTCACACCGGTGGCGCAGCTCTAACAGTGATCAAACATTAGCAGTGCATTCAATAAGATTTTAAGGAGGTGGCTGTCCTTGTACAGCACCTGTCAGAAAGCAATATAAAAAAGCTGTAAACACCTTGCCTTTATAGAGAGCTGCTTGAATTTTAACCGGTGATCCACTTCAAAATACCTGCTGGAGCTCAGGCGGGTGCTGGGTCATATTGAAGGCACTGCATTTAGTGTCTCTGGTTGACATGATTTCGAATTATCAGGTGCAATTAACAACCATTCCAAGGCACTATTTACACAGATCTTTGTTAGAGAATAATTGTCATCAATATTGAATCTTAGACATCCCTTGAGTGTGGATTATTGTTCCTTGGGCGCTATAAATTAAGGTTTTTCATTGTTCCTGCCATGCAACATGGCCGCCATGTAAAACCTCTACAGAGAAGAGACCTAATGCTTAGGTTCCCTCACTAAAAAAAATGTTGACAAGGGGTCTACATTCAATGGCTTTCAGAGAATTAGTCATTGCTGATAATAAGGATGCTTTAGATGAAAAACCAGGAATCTTAGGAGTTAGAGAATTAAACAACTTTTGGACCTTGATTGAAGGGACACTGTCACAGACATTTTTTGGCCTTTTTAGTAAAACGGCACCAAAATTACGACTAAGTTCTTTCAACCATGCAGGAAATGCTCCTAGAACGTAAATGGAAGGATATCTAGCAAATTGTTTAAAGCAGAAGCTGACCAAAAAAAGTTTTCATCAATTTTTCCAAACCACAAGGACAGAACTTGAAAAAGTCAGGCTGACTTTTTCAAGTTGAGATCAAAAGCTCCCGATGGTATCATGGTGATATTACTCTATATTTAGCTTCAGTACACTGGTATAGTAATTTTAAGAAAACTTAACCACTGTTAATAGGTTTGCAATGATGTAAACATGTTTTTTGGGCTGTTGAATTTTTGAAGTTATGCTTGTGACAGTGGCCCTTTAAAAAAAACAGTTTTCATTTACAAATTATTGAAGTGAAATGTTACATTTTAGGGTGTATGGATCGGGGTCGTGGCTGGGTTCTGGACAGTCACATGGATCAGTATAGGTGCCCTGGTGCACCCACCTCAATACCCCACCCAACCCATGTCGATATCTGGGTGTCCAAGCAATATGACAAATTTTAATATGTCATCATTACAACCAGCTGAAAGGTGAGTGAGCAAGATCACAAAAGCAAAGGAAAAAAGGGGAAAGGAGAAAAGCTTGGGTGAGAAAATCGAGTGGAGGAATGAGAGGCACTTCCCTTAGCACCAGCAACTTTTCCTTTTAATTTCCGTGGCAGTCTTAGCAGCTAACATGCAATTTAAATCTAAGTTATGTGTAATGGAATACATGTATCGCACTTGTTGCAATAAGTTGGAAGATACACCCGGGTGTACGTGCTCTGTGTATGAAACAACATTCTCAAACTCATTAATAATTCATCTGGTTAACTCAAAGGAAATCAGAACCGTGACGGTGGTTTGAAATCTGTCCTTAATTAGCATAGATTTTTAAGATTTTATTTCTCTGTTTTCTCCGTAGTTTTAGTTTCGATTGAGAAGTTATATCAAACACTCATGAGAGTGTTTCATCACATGTCCAAACACCTCGAGGTTCATCAAAAATACTCCGCTACGCGTCATATTTTCAACTCTCTTCTCGGTGTTTGGAAATGTGATGAAACACTCTCCCTCGTGTTTGATATATTACTTGATCCAAGGCTGTTGGAGTGTAGTCGCATCATACAGTATATCATCAAAGTTAAGAAAAGGGGATGTGTTGGATTTTACGAAATAGTTACTAAACTATCAGATAAAATGTAAAAATGTTTAAAACGATCTAAAAAAGTAACACTTAACTTTCGATCGCCTCCTGCAGTCTTCTTCAGAGAAAAATTATTTCGCAACAGTCATAGAATTTATGTGAAATTTAACTGTTAGTTAGAGTAAGTTTTTTAGATCTGTTTTAAGCATTTACATTTTGGCTATGAACACAGATCACTCCAGCAGTTTTACTATTTGATACTATTAGACACTAATTCCATTGATTTCTTTTTTGTAATTTTATCTCATTCTTCAGTCTTAAGAACTTTTTCTTTTAACTTTTGTCTGTTTTAATTTGTCCACAGCGTTCCTCCTCATTCTGTGTACGCCCTGTCATTCTTTTGGTATGGATTACTGGGATTTGTAATCACATACCTTATAGGGTACTTAGCCAGTTTTATATTCAGTAAGTATCTGTAGGGTTTGTTATTTGTAACAGATAAGTCAAATAGGACAACAGTTGTGGGTTTTTTTATACAAGTGGATTGACTTTTGATACCATAGAACCCCGTCTTTAACGACCACCTCATTAATATGACCATCTAACTCATGGCCACATTCGTTTGGCTCCAATAAAATCTCACTCGGTCATTTACTTCGGTTATAGGGAGCGTTTTATACGTTCACCCCCTTAAGATTTGGGTGTTTTGTTGGTTGTCCGACTGTAATCAAAATTGGCCCTTTGTTCTGTTATTATTGGGGTAGTGAGGGGGAAAAAAATTCCGCCAGGCCTGGAGCAATTAGCGAGGTATTGTGCAAGCTGATATCAAACTCGGCTTGAATCGTGTGTGTGATTTGAAGGGTTCACAGCAAGTAAATACTAGTAAGAGTGTTACCTTTTTGTACCGCAAATCTACTGATGATACTTTGGTAGAAAAACATCAAAGAGATAATAAGCCAAAAAGTTACCAAGTATGATTACAATTTTGGATGTTTGAAAAGGTTTTCCAACGCCGAGTTTAAGTTTTCAAAACGCTTCATCCCTGACAAATTACATTCTTTAAACATGCTAAAGTACTGTTGAACTCACTATCTCGAGCTCTCAAGGGAAAGTATTTCGAGAAAGCGGAGAGTTCGATACAGCTAAACTGAAAAAGCAAATCCAATGGAACTAAGGATTTGGGTACGAAATAGCGAGGAGTTCGAGATAATCGAGTTCAACTGTAGTCAAGTTTTTTGTTCGTTCGTTCGTTCGATCGTTCATTCGTTCGCTTATTTGTCGAGTCGATATTCTTACATGTAATTGTTTTTTTTCCTTATTAAGGAAAACATGAAGCTGAGAGAATAGATCCAGCATTGTTGTTTGACTACTCCACGATATGTTCCTGGTTTAGGAAATCCTCTGGTCATTCGTCGCTTAATGGTGTAAACTCCACAGAGGTAATGAATAATGATGCTATCTTCTACAATTATGTATGTCGTTCCTAGCGATGTACTTGTGAGTTTTAACTCGCTAGATTAACCGTAGCTCCATTCAATTTCTTTGACCTTCTGGAACAAAAAGCATGATTTAGAGCAGTTTCCCGATGGCATTCAGTTGAACCATTACTGTCACGTGCCTTAACCAATCAGAGCAAAAATATGGTAACAGTCACGTGAAGGGTGAGTTTTGAAAGGGTGGGTTTTTTTAAATGTCCAAACTTTGTATTCAATATTTTTGTTAACGCTTCGAGCGGTTTTATAGCCCTGCTTTTGGCCTAGGGTAACTTTTTATCCATTTTGATTGGTGTTGAAATTAAACTGTATGTTTCTCTAGTGTTAAAAAGGGCGGCAAAATCGCACGTAATGCTGCCACAAATAGTTGAATGACCACGGAGAATTCCCTAAGATCCATTTTATAATGCTTGAGAGGTAATACTTTACTAAAGCTGTCATAACTTGTTACCCTTGATGAATAATTTCAAGCCGTTGAAATTCAACAACGCAGTGCATGCGCAATTATACTATCAATAAACCAGAGTTGTTTTCAGTCGACCAAGCCAATCACAAGGCTGAGCATCACAATGAACCAATGAGAACAAAAAGCAGTTACACGTAACTGGTACTAAGCGCGGGAAAACACACGTGACCAAGCTGTGATTGGTTGAGTAGGTGACGCGCGTTCTCTTTTTTTCTTTTCTTCCTCACACACGTGACCAAGTCGTGAATGGTTTTAGCCAGTTAAATTGTACAGAGTGTTTTTAAGCAAACGCAAAGGAGTTCGAGATTACTTTCGACACTCAACCGAAAACCGCCCTGTTAAATAATTATTTCTTTGTCTTGATCTTTGCAGAACAAACAACTCGACGCACAAACTGAGACAGACAGACCGACCGACTGACATCAAATAATTTGCACTATAACAATGCACAGGAACAATGTAGACTGGTAACAGGACAGTGACATGCCACACTGTGATACATATAAAACCTGACTTGCACGTAAAACTGATCTTTTTATATTGTCAAAACCATAAAAATTTAAAAACAGCGATTTCAATTATTAATGTGATATGAGAATTGAAAAAAGTAAAGCATTTGTCTCACATGGCGTGTACACAGAGATTAGTGTGGGGAGAGGGCAGGGGTCTCCAAATTTCAAAACTTTAAATATAAGACCTCATTTATCATCACATCATTTTCTTCACGTGATTTCATGTTAGCTTCTCTAACCCAAGTCTTATCGCTTTTTCCACACTTAACAGCAACTTTTCGCTCTGCAAGACTTTAATCAGGTCAGTGTTAAATTACACGAACGCCATAAACTGATCAAACACACTCATGTAATAATTATAACCCACTAAATTAAAGTTAAATTCTCAGAACCTGAATGTGCTGACATCAATTAAAAATAAATGTGCTTTGATGCTTATACTCTCTTATAAACAGCCTGTTTGAGTGAAGAAGCACTTGGTAAGAGTATCTGTAATCGAGAGAAATTTGGGATCTTACGCACTTGGTCACCGTTACGTGAGGTTGACGTTTACGGAGCCGATTCAACCGTACTCTTAAATTTCACTTGCAGCAAGTCGGAGTCGTAATCAGAAGTGCAGAGCGTTACGATCTAGTGAAAATGAAGCCGGCGGAGTCGTATTAGCAGAGTTCCAATTCCGCTTATGACTGTCGCATAAGATCCAGTAAAAACTAGATTGTCAGAGTCGCAAACAGAGAGGAAGCACTTGAAGCAAGGGCGCGAGAACTAGCACTGTGATTGGTTTGTTCTTCCGCTTCTGACTTAACCTGCGTAGCAAGCGTTCCCGTGCGATCGAGCGAAGAGCTAAAATCTGTCGCGAGCGAAGAGCGAAAGATTCTGGCCTCCTCGCTCCTTTCGCTTTTGCTCTCGCCCCAAATTTCGCGCGGCCAGAATTTTCGCACGCACGCGACACACAGCACTTCGCTCGCACGGGAACGCTTGCTACGCAGGCTACTTCTGACTACGACAATCTAGTTTTCACTGGATCATAAGCGACGGAGACATATAACAGGAATCAGAAGAAAATGGAAACGTTCTGATTCTTCCGACTCCGATTGCGTCGAGCTTATGACTCGGTTCACGACTCTGGTTTTTGATTTTCAGTAGGTTGTAAGCGCTGTTACGACTCTGCAGACTCCAGTGAAAATCACCCTTCACGAGTAACCTGTGATGTCAGGATCGACAAGACCTGGGACAACGTAAACGACAGAAAGTTACCCGATGTTACAGGGCTTTGTAATTTTTTTATAGATTACCGCAAAATTGGTGACGCGTTTTGTAATATTCCAATGTCTGCTTTTTTGCACAATTTGCCATAAAGTAATGTCCCAACCTTAGTGGATAGCATTGGTTTTGAAATAACTCAACGTAATTTCTACGATGGATAATTAGGACTTTTAAGACTTAAAAGAGGCAACTGACAAAAGCTGTTTTTTTTTCAACGACTATTCAAGTACCTGCCAGCCTGCAATCAAATTCCAATAAACCAATCACAGCTCACTGCAAAAATATGCAACCCGCCCAAGCGCGGGAAAAGGCGGCACAGGGTATCGTAGGTCAAGCCCTCTGATTGGTTGAAAAACAAACATTTCTGACTGGTTAGAAAATGCACGCACGACTTTGTTAAATGCACAATACCGTAAACTCCTGGCTATAAGGTTATGGGGTTCAACTGATAGCTGCGAATTAGCCACAACTGTCAGCTGAGAAATGGCGCGTTTTTTTAACTGAGAATCGCTGAAAATTTAACTGATAGCGGAGATTGCTGCCTTTCCATCTCGACCCTCACTTCGTGAGGTGTTTTGGGCGTGGGGGAGGGGGAGGGGGAGGAGGGGCTTATAACAACCAGAATGATTTTTCCCCGTTAACCTTGACCGTGAAGCAATAGTTTTATTACCTTAGGTAGTCAATGCAATCATAGCAGTTGTCTCCAACCTCGCTTTACAATGCTGTGTGCCTTACCGTTGGCATTTGATAAAGTTTTCGATTAATTTTGACAACTTTTTGACATCGTTTTCACAACTTTCTAATGGCTTTTGCTTGAACTGGCCAATAAAAGTACAAGAACTGTAAGAGGCGGAGTTGTCAAGTTCCACGTTCGCTCTACGGCAATTGTCAACTCCGCCTCTCTCACTTCTCGCATTTTTTTTGGACAGTTAAATCAGAAGCTATCAGAAAGTTGTCAAAAAGATGTCAAAAAATAATAAAAACTTCATTAAGTGGCAACGGTACGGCACGCAGCACTGTATTACGTTTTAAGATTGTGATTGTATTGTTTTGCAGTCAGAGGAGAACACTCCCTTTATAACCGATCAAGAGAGCAACATACAAGACACTTGAAAACATTGGACAAAAAGGGAAGATTTTAAAAACTGGAGATGATATGCAATCCCCCTTGGGGGGTTTATAGCACAATTTGCTTAAGGCTATTTTATATGATGGGTCACTTGAAAATAGCGATTGTTTTAACTATAGTGCTCTGTAGTAGCTCGAAAGAGTAGTGGTTCAAACCAAGTTTTGATACCACTGGAAAACAAAGAGGAAACTATATCCTATATTTTATTTTGCTTTGAACAAGCATTCGAATAGTTCACATTTTTTTGTAATAAGGGACCTGTACAAACGGGGTTTTAGTGGGTGCAGCAGTATTTTAGAGGGTTCATTTTTACACTGTATCATATATTGTACGATACAAATGCAATTGACTCTGCTTATTTTTATCACTTATATTTATGCCCTTATATTTACTTTACCTACCAGCAATTTAACTGGTGTGATTATCCATGCGAGAATGGTCTTGAGAAATGCTCTATTTAGTGATACTTCTTCAAACAAAGAAGACTACAGACATATGTTGTTTACTGTTTACCTAATAACACTTATTGCCAAAAGTCATGTTTCCAAATAATATTTTATTTCATGCACATGACTACAGACAATCCTTCAAGAATCCAGTCAGCCTCAGTGTCATACATGTACATTATTGACTGTGCTTATTGACTGCATGTTGACTTCATATGAAATACTCACACCTAATAAACAACTAGCCATCTGCCTACAAAATAGTCTACCAACAGTCTCTGTGTAACTGTAAAATCCATGTAAAAGTGCAAACATGAAGGGCCTAATCTGCAAGATGGTCTAGTGTGAAGAGTAAAGCATATCTACAAATCTAGCTCAACTTGTTGCATCTACTCAGAATACGCTGCTTGTAAACTACTTCCAGAAATGGCATGAATGGATCAGGTCCACTTAATGTGGGCTGCGACACTTTTCTGTCACACTTATTTTGACCCAATGTAGACTTTCTGTCTTGAAATAAGTATATTTCCTGTCATTCATTTGTGAGTATTCCATAGTGAAGTCATCATAAAAGTCAAACCGAACCTTCCTACAAAACTCCGTACAATATGTTACAGTTTTCTGACAAGGAATGTCACTGACTACAGGCTTCGCACACAGATGTGTGGTTCATGTTTAAGAAAAAGAACTGTGATAAATAGGAAAAGGCAGTTTAGTGAAGGCCCATTTTGTATTCCATTGCGAGGTGAGGATCAGACATGGCCTCAGAATCTCCAGGAACTGAAATTCAGAAAAAAAAAATATGTTACAGTCAAAGTGACAAAAGCTTTTTCCTTCAAAATAAGGCAGTTTCATAAATCTAGTGTGGTTTTTATTGTTATTTATTTTTTTAGAGTGAATAATCCACTCATCCAGACAGAGTAAGGCATGTTCCTTGCAGACTTATTGTAACATATGCCTCACAATGAGAGGGTTCCAGAAAATATTCCTACCTGCCCCATGAAAGGTCATATGACTGGAAATTCTGAAGGGGTTTGGCAGGGGAGGGGAGCTCAGACCAAAAAACAATTTGTGGGGGAGGTATGGATATCTTCTGGAGCAACACAACAGACATGGCAATTTTTACAAACATTCACAATATAACAAATAATATAACAAACTTATGTATAGAGATCTATGGTTATTATGGATGCATACATTGTATTATATAAACATGGTACTTTGTTCAATCGTAATAAAAGATAGCTTTGAAATAAATGCATGAAGATTTTTTAAGTAGGTATTGTAATAGTAGAGTAGAAATTTGTGTCCACTTGGTAAAAAAAAAAAGCCCTTAAAATACAAAAAAGGACCAATCACATCAACATTAATAGAGCAGCAATCAGTTATCAACTGATTAGTCGTTGTTTATCAGCAATTTATAACATAGCTAGCAGAGCCACGCAATCAAATTCAGTATACATAAACATGCACCGTAATCCAATAAATATGTGTGCTGATAGTGTGAGCAAATCACTTTTTTTGTCATGCAGGTTTTGATGTACTTTTCCACCTGCAATGTTATAAAACAATTGGTTCATGCACTATCGAGTTATGGTTCACTTGGGAAGTTGGGAGAGCGCTCAAGTAGCTAGAGATGCTCTCTGCTCTCGCCTTGAACAGCTCTTACACTTCTGTAGTTCGTATAGTGTGATCGTCCGGGTGAGAGTAGTTCTGAGAAGAACTGTTGTTGGTGACTGACATTTCGACAACCTGTGCGGAAGTCATCTTCAGAGTCAAGTGAAAAGTTGTTGTCAGTCGGTGATGTTATAAGTCTGGTCCATTGTAACTGATTGGTCAGTTAAGCCGTGATGTTATTGGCTGTAAGACTCGTGTTAAGTCCGTCAACAGTAATTGGTCAGTTTCGATCCGTCTATTGTTAGTCAAATGCCCCGTCTATTGTTAGTCTTATGCTCTCCAAACTTCCTAAGTGCACCATAGCTCGATCGTGCATGCTAATTGAAAGCATGAACCAATTGTTAATTATACTGATTACTCACTGTGGTCATCAATAACAGGTGTGATTACTTTTAAAAACAAAGAAAGGGAGGCCTGACTTGTTTGGCAGGTTTGGTCTTCTTTGAGGACCTAGGCTTTACACTGACAACATGACCATGACATACATGTACTACAGGAACAAAATTTTATGATACTAAAAATATCATGGTAACAGAAAAGTTGGTATCTTACAGTTTAAGAAGTCCTCGAATCCTATACTCTCATCTGTGCCCATTAGTGTATCTAGCGCAACCATTGAACTTGGCAGGCATGGCAATCGCTGGATCTGAGTGAAAAGCAGGAGAACTTGAATAGAACAAATGACTAAAAATTCAGCCAAGGAAAACAAAACCAATAATTAAAGTGATATGTTTTCTTCCAATGCAACACAACTTTTCTCCAGAATTTTAATATTCAACATTTCAAAATTCATATGCCAAGCAAATGTGAGAGTTGCATTCTGTCCACGACAATGGACAGAGTCGTAAGCCACTCACTAACTACTGCACCGCTGCATGATACATCAGTGTAACATTACATATTCATTTACCTTGGATGCGACAGCTCTTTCCATCTGTAGTTTTAGTGGAGCCTGCAAGCCTTGGGTGTTTCTAAGCATCTTAAAATCCAGTATTTCTTGATTTTTTAGAAACTAGAACATCAATACAACAAAGTTAATCATTACACAATCACAAGCAGCTTATAATAACATCACAGTACTGCCACTTCTATTTCAATAACTATTGTTACCTATGACTGGCAACTGTTACAAAAATTAATGACTATGCTGTAAGGTTGCAAATCTTCGTACAGATCGAAGCCTGATTTAATTTGGTAATTTCAAACAGCTATTTTTAATGATATTGAATTTTTACTTCAGGTTACACTAAAGCAGGAGTACCAGTAACTATCCTAAGGAATCACATTTTTTTTTTTTCAGACAGTGTTCTATAAACCCATAGGGTTCTTGTTTCACTAAGTTTCACATTTGCCAACATTTAACTTCACCTCCGTCAAGTTTATTTATGCATTGGTTAGTGCCATTACAAACAAAAGTCTACAACCCAAGGATCGACCAAGCGAGCCAAATAAACTTGTGTACTATACTCCTATTTTGCTTTCTACAAAATAGTCAAAAATCAATAGGCCATTTCCGAGTTGTCCTTTGCCTCAGTTTCAAAACGAGTCTACGTGCGAAACCATTCAAATGAAAATGAGTTTGATTTGCATGAAAATGGACGTGAAGGTGAAACTCATTTTCATATGAATGGTTTCGCACGTAGACTCGTTTTGAAACAGAGGCAAAGGGTAACTCGGAACTCGCCTATTCCATCTTTATTACTATTTGTATTTACTTCAATAATCTTTTGTGCAATTAACTATTTACTTATGTAGCTGATTGGTTACATGACTCACATTTTTCTCCGTGGCTTCTAGAGGATGATTTGTTGTCAATGAACTCTTGACACTTGAGAACCTTTTTAAATAAAGATGGAGCAGTATGAATAAGCAGGTTAAAAAAAAAAACAGAAAGATGTAAAACAAAAAGTTGTAACATTACTTCTCAAACTCATTAATAATTCATCTAGTTAAAACAAAGGAAATCAGAACCGTGACGGAGTTTGGAAATCTGATCTTTATTAGCATAGATTTTGACGATTTTATTTTTCCGTTTTCTCCGTAGTTTTAGTTTCGATTGAGAAGATATATCAAACACTCAACAGAGTGTTTCATCACATTTCAAAACACCTCGAAGTTCGTCAAAAATACTCCGCTGCGCGTCATATTTTCAACTCTCTTCTCGGTGTTTGGAAATGTGATGAAAAACGCTGTCTCGTGTTTGATATATTACTTCAACCTTCAGTAAGTGGCTAATGGAGAAATGCTTTTCTGGTTGTTGTAATAATTGCTATTTATGACAAAAACAATTTCTGTCAATGCTGTGAAATGTAACATCACGGATTTTCAGTTTTCACTTTTGAAAAACAACCTTAACTTCTTTAATGACAGGATGCCAAATGGATTACAACATAAGAATTCTTACTTCCACGTATTTAACTGTAAATACTGGAACAGAAGCTTTACACATGCCAAATTTATTATACTTGTTGATTTTTTGTAAGACTTAAGCAAACTGAGAGGCAGACAGGCTAGTGTATTCTTACCCTGTTCTCATTTGGTCTGGGACACCATAATGACCAACAGAGGAACTGACTTCAGTCACAGGCTGAACTTTACCAGGAAGTGCAGACTAAGCAATAATAAAATATACAAGTTAGCTCATTCCCTCCAAACTTCAAACTTTCAATTCTCCTAACAGTTTGTGGTACATTTTCATTTAGTATCAGTTCAGAGAATTTGATGGAACCACAAGACAATTACATCCCCTAGTCAATGATTTTCTTTGAATGTTCTCATCCAGGTCTCATGTATACTCAGGGAGCGCTTCCCCCCTGACACTTAAGTCGTATCCAAGATCTGATTTTATTTAAAAACGCGATACTAAACACTAATATTATTCCCAGAGATCGTTTTCCTTCTTTTCGTTGCCGAAGTGTGAGTTTCGTGATCAATGACAGCGCGCACATGACACAGCGAAATTTTGCTCGCTAAGACAATGGTACTATAACGAGTCCATTTGAAATTTTTCTCACTGCAGCTTGTTTAAAATCATTTGTCGATGTTATATAATTATTTACAACTACTGAGTACACTTCCAGAAGAAAGAATAATTGAGTAAAAGAGACAAATTTGAAACTTAATCAACTTACCAAATCGGCCATCTTGAATATTGTAGTTGAATGCGCATGCGCTGCAGGAAAACCGCAGGGCAAGAGTTTGCATGACGAACAAGGACTTTGGGTAGGGGAGGGCTTGCCTGTACCCTAAATAAGACCAAAATGTATGACTTCTAACGCGCTGTTTCACACTTGCAGGGCTCTAGAAAGTTGATAAAGACTTTTTAATCTGCGCTGGTTCGTGACAAGCCATAAATCGAGCTCAAAAGTTACGCCACCGTTCATCATCATTTCGAAGAATATAAATCAAAGGCCCTTTGGGCTGTCTCGTGTCTCTTTTCAATATTTTTGTGTAATTTGTGATTTCAGTGTTAAAACGTTAAACCACAAGGTATAGCCTCGTTTTGGTGCTAAGTTTGTTTTCGTTCTATAATTTTATAAAATGACTGTTCTTTTATAATTCTTTTTTATGTATTGATGTCTTGTTTCTTTTGTTTTTGTACAGTTCTCAGGCTCATAGGCTAGTTTCTACCAGGTAGTTTTGTTTCGTCTTAAACTCAACCTGACAGTTGCAATTCGCTAAGGGTGCAGAGGATTACAAAGAAGGGGCATTCCAAATTAGGAAAAAATAGCTGCCCCCTTTCTTTGTCCGTGGTATGTGCTTAAGTGTAAGATCAATGTAAGATATTGACTTTGATCAGTAGTAGAGAGTATCCTGGTCTCGAATTGTCACTATTCGTTATCGTCGCTATTTAGGACTATTCGTCACTATTTGAAACTATTCGTTAGTATTTGGAACTATAGTATTTGTCACTTTTCGTTACTATTCGCCACTATTCAACTACTATTCGCTACTAGTTGTCATCATTCACGACTTACGACTCGTATCAGGTCGTGTATATTGGACATGGATGACTTATCACATACTATTCGCGACTATTCGTACTATTCGCGACTATGTGCTATTCGATTTTTCCAGACATCTATTTAGACCAAGCCGTCATTCAACACAGGAGAGGGGACTGCTCAGAAGCTTTTTAGTCAGAGAAGCGTGTACTCGACATCAGACTGAGGCTGTTTGGTGAAGAACATCGAAAGACTGCTGACAGCTTCCATAAAGTAGGGGTTACATAACATTCACTGGGCGACTACATCTCCGTTCTTGAGCCCAAGAATCATGCACTTGATATCAGACGGAAACTGTTTGGTGAAAACCATTCAGAGACTGCGAACAGCTATCTTTCAGTCGGGGTTACACAACATTCAGTTGGAGACTACAACTCTGCTCTCGAGTCCAAAACGGGTGCACTTGAAATCAGACGGAAAACTGTTTGGTGAGCATGACTAACAACAACCATGAAGTGAGGGTTACACAACATTCACTAGGAGACTACAACTCTGCTCTTGCCTATGAGAAGTGTTCACGTGATATCATACTGAGACTGTTTGGTAAAAAAAACTTCCAACGACCACTTACAGCTACCATTCAGTAGGTGTAACACAAACAACATTAACTTGCCGACTACAAACACAGCATGAAAACATAACTTTACTGCGGTGTAAAGCTGAAGTAACCGGCTCTATACCCACCTAGGGTTATGGTTATAATGAATGAATGAAAGCTGAAGTAAAGCTGGCGTAAATTTGGAATTTAATCAGCTTTACGCGACCTTTACATTTTTTAAAGTTGACCTTTAAACCAGCCTTACACTCATGTCTAAAGCTGGCTTAAAGATATTGAAACATTTAAGCCACATTTACACCTGGCCCCAGTTGTTCAAAGGGTGGATAACGCTATCCACCGGATAAATCACTATCCGGTGGATAGCGTAGTTTGTTTTATTGACACTTATCCACTGGATAGCGATTTATCCGGTGGATAGAGTTATACACGTTTTGAACAACTGGGCCCAGGTTTACGCACGGTAGCGTAAATTAACCACCTTTAAGAACCTTTAATTGATGGCGTAAAGTTGGATGACCAGCTTTAAGGAGATTTAAGCCACCTTTAATTTTCCGCAAATCTCCATTTTCGTGCTGTGAAATTGTCCGCTCTTAAGTCCAAGAAGCGAGCGCTTTATATCAGATGGAAACTGTTTGGTGAAGGATATTGATATACTGTCTCTGATATTCAGACACAGCTGACAGCTACCATTCAGTAGGGGTGTTGCACATCATTCACTGGGCGACTACATCTCTGCTCTGGATCCGAATCCAAGCTTGTACTTGATATCAGTCTGAAACTGTTTGGTGAAGAACATTCAGAGATGGCTGAGAGCTATCATTCAGTAAGGGCTACGCAACATTCACTGGGCAACTACATCTCCACTCTGAAGTCCAAGAAGCGCGCGTATGATATTAGAATGAAAGTGTTTGGTGAAGAACACTTACAGACTGCTGACAGCTACCATTCAAAAGGGGTTACACAACATTCACTGGGAGACTACATCTCTTGTCTCTAGTCAGACAAGCGTGCATTCGACATCAGAATGAAACTGTTTGGTGACTGAGGACACCCAAAAACGGTCACAGCAATCGTTCAGTATTGTTTCTTATCAGTATTGTTTCTCACTTTTAGCTCATTACCGGGTGAGTATACTGAATCATTACGAAAGTAAGTATATGAAATCTAGGAAGATCGAAGAAGACTCTGCTCGCAGGGTAGTAATACAACAACAACAACACACTTTATTTGCATTCCCAATTACAAATGGTATTGCAAAAGTATAGGAAAATAATGATAATAATAATACGAATTACATTTAAAGATATGTAAGGGCAAGTAATAGGATCAACTAATTGACAATTGTTGCGAAAATATTCGCTAAGTTTTAAATAAAAAGGACTTACCTTGCCGCTGAGTTGCCTTTCCTTGCCTTTCCTTATCAGCGGCAAGGTAAGTCCTTTTTATTTAAAACTTAGCGAATATTTTGAGCTTGCCAACGACCTCCGTGCAGTTCCATACAAACCCTTTTATTTTCAAATTTGTAATCAACGGTCGAAAATGTAACACAACACCGCTCGCGTGCAGCGCCCTTTATCATGTCGTAGATCATTATAAGACATATGGCACAACTCCGGGCACAAATACATCGGCTCGATTCTGAGCAAACAAAGGTCCATTTTTTTATTTCTGGCTTATATTTTATGATAAATTCTCATAAAGTGAGCTTGGGCTGCCCGTGCACAGATCAAGTAATTTGTTCCAGTCAACTCTTGTATGTTAATCACATTTTATGCAGTCACGAAAAACCTTTCGGTAACGATTCTCGCATCGCGACCGCAATCCTCAACTCGAAAAAAATCTCAGAACTTTTCTAAGCGCAATAATCAGGAAAAGAAGAGCTACAATCGAAGCGATCACGCGTTCAGGATCCATGGCGGATTTCTTGTCACGCGAGGGGAAAAAGAAACATTTGAGAAACGTCCTGACTGTCACGCGAAAGGAAAAAGCGTTTCGTTTACTAATGTAGCTGACTGATTTTATCTCACTGTGCTGATAAACATTTCTCGATTATCAAAATCTATAATCAGAGGGCTAGTTTCGTGGTCTGTATGTTTTTTTTTTTTTTCACTTCTAAAATAAAAGTTGACTAAGAATCTAACATTTCGCAATGATTGGAAGTAAAATCATAAAACGCATGGGTCTATTTGGAAAGGAAGGTTTTTTTAAATAAAAGTTAATAAAATAGTTAGGTGCCATGTTCACGGCAAAGCCACTGCCCGGCTACTTTTCACATGCGAACAGAAATCAAGTTATCGCCGCGTAGAACACAAAGCAAACTACTCCCCGGCAGTTAGAAAGGACTAATACAAAGTATAAACGAAAGAGATAAATTATATTTGACGAGTTTTATTAGATTCGGTAGACAGAAATTTCTTTTAAAAGGAGTAAACAAAGGACTAACTGAGACCGTTTGACCTTGTATCGTTTGTCGGATGCCGCGCTACTTTAAATATGCACTATCAAAACAATTTCAGGAAATTAAATGTCAATCAAATGCGTTTTCGATGAGGTATCAGAACACGCAAGACTTGTACGACACGTACATTTCTTTCTGTAAAAAGAAAAATCACACAATCACAAATCACGCATTTTGTTCCTTTAGCGATAACTTATTAAACAAGTCGACGGTTTGCAAGAGTACGAGAGCAAATCCAGATCAGCCAATGAATGGCGGTCAACATTGTCCATTTCGACGGCAAGCACAAAAACGAAAAAACCTCGCGTTACGTCTGCTGACTGGACTGAGGAAGAAACGCACGAAGTTCTTGAAGCGTAGGCGCCAAAATTTAGTAAGCTGTGGGGAGTTTCACAAAGAGAAAAAATCAAACTCTGGAACGATATCTATTCTTTGTATAAAGAAAGGTATCCAGAAAGCCAGAGAATGCTACAGCAGGTGAAGTAACGGCAGCAGAATCTAGAAGAGAAGCTGGAATTCAGAAAATTATAGAAGGCTTCCCCTATTTCGACATCTTTGTTGAGGTGCCGGTGGTGGGACATCGATCCATCTAAAACGGCAATCAAATGAGTCACTACCTTTACCTCAGAGCCGAGTGTTAACGAGGCTTCGCAAATCGAAAGTGTAAATGTTTCTCTCCATGAATCAGAACCTCCTGAGAAAAGAAAGGCGAGAAAGTACGACTCCAGACTGGCAGAGTTCTTTTATTGAAATGTTTGAAAAGAGTATGGAACAGGACAACGCAAGATTTGAACGAAAATGTTCCGTGACGCCCAGAGCAGGCAAATGGAACAAACAAACGCCATACTTGCTGGCTTAAAAGACATTTTTAAAGATTTAGCATCAAAATAATTGTCTTTATCTAACTAATCGTTTATTTTCTGTTATTGGATCGTTGTTATCCGTGCCATAGGTCGCACTTTTCAAAACAAATGTTGTGCAATATTCACGTAGCAATCACAGTCTTCTTTAGGGTCTCGTTTTTCTGTTCAACTCTTTTCAACGCACTGTTGGACAGCTAAGAATTTGCTCGTTCGCTGCAAGTTCATAAAAAACGCCATCTCTTCTGCGTGCATTGCGTGTCGTTTATTTACAGATAACGTCAACGCTTTATATCATCGTGCGAGTGCACCGAATTAGGTCGAATTTGTTGCGCTTGATAGACCGATCAGAAGAACCGCACAAGACTGTGAACTAACTACAGCAATAAACGTAAACGAAAAGAAATAAATTTTAAGAACAGTAAAGCGTGCCTGTATTTCACATAATAAGCCCTTTACAATAAATACTCCTAACCTGCAGTTTGATAAACCAGCGGGCTACGACCATTATCTGTTCTTTGATATGAAATTCCGGCGGCCTCACAAAGCAAATGTTGACATGGCGGGAAAAATATTGACATGGCGGGAAAATTCCGCGGCCTCACAAAGTAAACACGCATGGAATGGTCCATGGAATGCACTTTCTCCCCCTCGCATATTCTCGTGTCGTCATGACAACGTCATGACGACACGAGACAAAAAGCAGAAACCGATACAACGTAGAAAGATTTTAAATTTGGTGTACTATATTGAGTATTTCGGCTGGCCAAACCAGCCTTCTTCAAGTACAATGGGAGTTTACATTGGAAGGGGTGTTTTATATGCAATGATTGTGGTATTTTGCGTAATATCGGAAATACGTAAACCTAATAAAATTGACAGTGTAAAATAAACTAAAAATAAACTAAAATAAACTAAAATAGTAAAATAGCTGATAAAACAGTACAGATAAATAAATTAGTATGTTTCTTCGCAGATCGATTGTCCTGCCTTTTAAGATTAAAAAGGTTCCCCTGGCCTTATGGATTGAGTCTCTGTTGGAAAAGATCTTTTCGATGGGGATTAGTTGCATGTCATTAGCAGTGTGGTTAGGAGAGGAAAGGAAATGTTCTGCGACTGTAGTAGGTTTAGATTTAGTATTAGGATTATATTATCAATAATATATGTGGCCCTGATAGATACTGGCGAATTTACTGCTGGGGGTAACCCTGCGATGGACTAGCATCCCATCCAGGGGGGAGTAGCAATACTCCTAGTCGCTTCATGTTACGGAAACCGGGATAAGCTCAGGCCTGATGGGCCCCTAGGCTCGTATACAGATGTGGCCCTGAGCACTCTGCAATTCACGTATTCTGTATGTTCTCATCCCTAGCAGTTCTCCACATTCAAAAGCATAAGGATGTTGACATTGACAGTATGGTTTTGGAATTTGCCTGTCTGTAGGGGAGACGTCTTGCCCTTTGCTTGTAAACACTGGAAAATCACTGTTTTTCAGTCTCCCCTATTCAAACTTATAGTAACTGTCCCGAAGGTTGACATCTAAACAACATAATTTACTAAATGTTCAACGTTTTTCCAAGTTTTGTTTTATGAAATAGCATTCCCGAGCCGCTAAAAATAAAAATTTCCAGGGGAGGCACATACCCCAGACCCCCATAGCGGCTCCCGCCTTCACAATTCGGCGCTCGGATCAACTCTTCTCCACGAAAAATACACACACGCTGGTACAAGACGCGTAGAGATTGTAAGGCGATTGATTAATCAGAGTTCATAGAGTTATTAAACTCAAAATTTTTATTATGTGATATAGACAACTTTGAGATTTCCTATTCCTTAGCATAGCTCCCCAGCTGGGTCATACAGAGTGGACATAAATGGATAACATCTTTAAAGGATTTGGAAAAGAAAGGAGCTAAACAACAACCTAAATGACAGCCAAAGGCACACAACAATCCGGCTAGAGCCCAGGACGTGTTGCTCACGCGATATTCAGTGTACGTTAAAACCTGGGTTCCACATGAAGTACAATATGCCGCTGTCGGAACATCCGCAAAACTCACTCTTGTTTGAGCGTTAAACATTCTGTAACTTGTTCCGTTCGTTGCCTCTTGAGCGTGGTGACTGGCGACTGTGCTGCTGATGTCGCTCTCGCTTAAACTTCCCGCCAAATTTGACGGCAAGCAAATTATCTCCAAAGGTCTACAGAAAGGCCTTTCCATTGTCAAGTCGTCTCGCCGCCCAGCGGAATGCGTCTCCATGGAGATAAAACCATTGTCTCTTCCATTCAGCGGCGGAGAAGCAGCGAAACTGACGCGAGAAAGACTTGAAAACTGGGAATCGGAAAAACGACTCCCTGTCATCGATCGCGACAGGTGGGTGTTGCAAGTTTCTCCACACCTGGATCCTGTAATAAAAAGCAAGTGAAGTTTTACAGTAAAACGAACTCAACCGAGGCCACCCAACGTTGTTTAGCCAATCACAAGACATGCTCAATACAAAAGAATTGGACTTCCTTCATCAGCGGACCAATCACAGTAAGGGGCAAATTTTACTCCAATTCTTTTGTTCTGAACTTGTCTTGTGATTGGCCAAAAAACATTTGGCGCCCCCGGTTGAGTTCGTTTCACTGAAACATTGTTTGAGACAAGTATTCCCCCACCCCCAAACAAAGATCTCGAGCCCTGGTCGATAAAAAATATTCTAATGCACGGATGCATAAAGGAACTTAAGATTAAGTAGAATTTTCTGCAACTGTTCTTTGCATTCCAAAGGATTTTTTCACACCGGCATTGTGTCTCCCATAATCTTTAATCCACCTTTGGCTGATTTATCCATATTAAATACTGTGCAAGAAGGCCTCCCGGAACACATGGAATGATTGCAGAAAGTCCCACTTAATGTTAAGGTGATTCCACTGAAAAAGGAGTAATCAAAATTTTCTAAGACTTGGTCCAGTTCACAACTATGTTATGAGCATTGCAAAAATGCAATAAAAAATGGGGGTCACCGTGCTCGTTTTTGTGCAACCTGGATGGCTATTATGGTAAATATATGACCCACGAGGTTTATATTAGGAATCCTGGTAATCCGAAAAGAGAACTATCATTTCTAGAAAAAATCATTTCTTGCTTTAAAATATCGAAGCAGTTATACAAAGTAGACTTTAATCTTACATAACAAACTATTTTAATTGAACTGGAATTAAGATTATAAAAGAAATTAGAGATTTTGCTGCTTGCGCACGTAAGCAGCACTACCAAAATACGTGCTTTTTGAAGCATTCAAATAACAATATCTCAAAATAGAATAATCAACTTTTCTTTAAATCGCGATATATTGTAGTCAACCGTATGTCATTTAAGTTAATGCATTAAAAAATGGGGGTCACCGTGCTCGTTTAGAAGAAAATAACAATTTATTTCCCCGCTAAGCTTTTCATTGGAATGGGAATTATTTTGTTGTCCTGACACGAAAACGTTTTCTTAAGGGAATTGTATTTCTGAAAAGGATCGTCAGAGAACTTCTTTATGTGTGAACAGCAAAACGTGAATGTCTCGAAATTAAACGACTAAAAGAGAGGTTACTTGGGTTCCTAAGCCGGTTCTTTTGCCGTCCACACAAGAGAGAGAGAGAGGGCTCATTTGAAAATACCCGTTCTCGGTGAAAACTATCTTTACGTCCACTCGTGTGAACGAAAAATGGTCACTATATATTTTCAAGTGAACACCAAACCACATACGGAAAAGGCACTTGTGAACGTAAAGGAAAACTTTGAGGCAATGAAATTTTCTGGCACGATTCAGCCAATTTTCTAAGCAAAGTAGACGATTAAAACTATTTATTACTTCTGTTAGACTTCCTCGGCCAGAAATTCAGTTTGTTAACTCGACCGGTCCATCTTAGCGATCGTAGGCCGCTTTGAAGCTTAGCTAACTTTACTGTAGCTGTCATTCGACAACCGAATGGTCACTTACCGTAAGCTGGGCATTCCTGCATCTCGTTCACCCTTAAAATACACGAGGTCCTTCTAAAAAATCACTTCACAATCCTCGTTTCTTTGCTACACAGCATGAAAATGTTCTTCAGTCTGATCAATCAGACCGTTGACTTCCTCTCTATTGTATTGTCATTTACCTTTGTGTGCGCCGCTTATGCAAATTTATACTCGCATTTAAGTGTCTTCATTGTGTTGATAATTACGATCCTGATAACAGTTTGATACAGTTTCAAATCAGCGAAGATATAGAATTCTCAGCCGAAATATCTAAGTTCTGGCTGTCAACGTTCGTTTTCCAAGGTGCCCCGAAATGAACGAAGCTAGGTAGAGACAGAAGTAGTGATGGACTTTTGGTAAAAAATATGCACAAGCAAAACGCACAAGTTCTCCACCTGTGACATTTTATTGGCAAATCTTCGAGCGTCGTGAGTTATCTAAAGTATACGTCAGCATGACATCATAAAGTTACGTCATGTTGCTAAGCAAATATTGTTTTTTTATATATTCTGGCGGACAGGAATGCGGAAGATTTGGCCCGACCACATTGAATCCGCTGACCAGCTGTATAAAAAAATCTACATGTAAAACAAGTTGGCATGTAAAGCCGTCGGCAATCAAAAATTATTGGCGATCAAGTGTCCACTCCTTGCGCTCTGCGTTATGGTGTCCCACAAAGCTCTATACTTGGACCATTACTTTTCACTCTGTATATCGCCCCTCCTTAAGATGTAATTGCTCGGAGTAACTTGAATTCTTTGTTTTATGCAGATGACACTCAACTATATATAGCTCTTGATCCTACAAATCAGGCTCTGTCTCTGACTGCCCTCCGAAGTTGTATAGAGGATGTAATGCGATGGAACGCGCAAAACATGCTAAGAAGTAATGCTGAAAAGACGGAGGTCATACTGTTTACATCCCGGTTCACCAAGACACCTAACATCGAGAAGCTCTCTTTTGACAATACCGTCATTGAACTAACTGAGAGAGTTCGTGAGTTTTCTGAGTTGTACATACGAGTGTTACAAGGGACGAGAGATGAGTTGGAGCTCGAATCAAGAGACTTACAGAAGCAGAAGTTCATAGCAGAAGTAATTTTGTTGTGTTCTCGGACCTTTCTCGTCCCCATAGTCCTTTTCGCTTCTCTTAGCCGGCAGGGCCTTGGCACGAGAAACGAACGAGAATGTTCTTGGACAAGACAGTTCGCTCTCGCACCGCCTCTTTTCATCCACGAGTATAAATGGGTATTCGTGAACCGTTATGGCAACTAAGAAAAGTGATGGGGATAATGTGGACTGGACTAGCATTGATCCCGGCCATCGAGGGAGGAGTAACAATGCTCCTAGTCACTACGAGAGACGGGATAAACTCTAGCAGTACGGGGTAGGTGACCGATTTTAAAATTAGAATTTTAAGTTAAAATTAGTAAATGGACACCACTGTCCGGTGGTGTTCCAAGAATATTTTTCTTTTTTTCCTATCCCTTCTTTAAGCCTCTTAAAATTTCACTCAAACTCAGGAGAGAATTTATTACTATTTATTATTAAAATCAACACAAATATGGCGGAAGCAAGCTTACATCACGTACATCTGTTATGTAACAAATTCTTTCGTCTATTTATTTTATCTCGTTTTTTGTTTTGATCAGTTGTCGTATGTTTTATTGTTAAACCTCCTTTCCGCTACAAAAGGCAGCGGGAATTCCAATTAACAGTGAAAATGAAGCTTTGCATGAAGTCATGAACGGTTCTTTGCTGTTTTTTGTATACGATTACGTACGTAAGCTTGCAATGAAAATCGAATGAAAAAAGTTCGAATGAAAACGTTACAGAGTAAAGTTTTGTTTTGAACAACAAAACTGCTTATTGTTTTAATTTACATCTGCTAGATGCTCACATAACGATCTGAAACTAAACCTAAGCTCAAAACCTATTAAAACAGCAAATTACACAAATTAACCGAAGAGAAAAACGAGCTAACTTACACTTTTTCGGTCGCGAGGAACAGAAGGTCACAGAACTGTTCTTGTCTGGTCGATATTTTCATCCTTTAAAATTCACATGTCTAATAAAATCGAGCGAGAATGACACCGGCAAGGTCGGTGGAAAAGCAAGTTGCTTAGCTTCCTTCCGATGCTCTTTGCCAAGTCTGTGAAGTTCCCGACCACTCCGCAACAAGACCAGTGTAACATACACGAGAGGCGCGGACTTTGCGCGTGTTTGTCGCGACCCGCGCGTGACAAACACGCCGCAACCCTGCGCGGGGCACGCGACAAGAGCAAATTAACATTCTTAGCATTATAAAAATTATTGTCATGGTTACGAGACACTGTTAAGATTATTAACTCCTAGACTTTCCACGAAATGATTTAAGTTTTCGAGAACACAAATCTTGTTGCACAATGATAAAACAGGGCGGGAAGATTGTCCACTGTCAACATTTCTGCATTTTTCGACAGGAAATTGAAATCGGACATTTTCCGTAAAAAAAAATTGCATCAATCTATATCATGAAAGCTAATTGGCGTAATGTCCTACCTCGTTTCCCGATTCATTCAACTGTGCAAGAAAAAGCTTACACGCCTGAAGGCTTTCTGTTAAGGAAGCTCAGAAACACCTTTCTTCGCCAAGGGCGGATTTGGTATACACAGGAAGCTTTCTTGAACCCATTTTTTAATCTAAACAAAAAAGGATACAATACAAATTAATTCTCTCAAATTACCAAATTGAACGCTTTTTGATAGTTTAAATGGCCCTCAAAAATGGAAATTCGATTCTTTATGAACTCAAACAAAGTCAGTTTTTAAAGCTGCGAGGGCGTTGATTTGAAGCTTCCGAAAGATGAGGATGCGCACACGTTTTACTATTTGAAAAAAACGCACCCGCCGCCATAATTCAATGGATTTCATTTCCGATTAAACATCATTCTATAATTAAAATCTTGAATTTTCATAAGTACTTTAAAAGGGAAAGGGAATAGTTAGTTTACCGGAAATTAATATGTTCACATTTATTAGTCTTCTTTTGCGAATTAGAAGCCGATTCACCTGCCGTTGTCGCTTGTTTGTCGAAATAACCAATTCATTTATTTCGTATGAAACTTTCGATCCAACGAAATTTATTTTTCTTATTTTACCCGTTGCACGATTTATCGGTGTTTGATCACAAATGGATAGATCTAACGAAATAAAACACGATAGATGGTTTGAAAAAAAAGTTGTCGGTATGGGCGGCACTGCAAAATAAATATCTCGATACATTTTCGAAAGTAAAAGAGTTTCATACTTGTTGTAGTAGGGAATAAGATTGTAGCAAAATGGGCTGGCTTATTAAATTCGAAACATTAAAACCGAAAAACAAATAGAGAAATTCATAGCAAGTAAATTGAAGAGTATCATTTTTGTTGTAAACGAAAGATGAAGATGCGAAAACGTGATCATGAATAGTAAACAGCGTGTACTTTCATAATATAAGCAAATTTTCTTAAACGAGAATTGAAATGCTCAAGTATCAGAAAAACATTTTAGTTTTGATTTTTCTGAAAAATAAATGAAATAGTTACCAAAATAAAGGATGGTTAGCACTTTTGTTCTTTCTCGGAGGTTTTCACAAAGACAAAACAACAAGGCTAATGTTGTCGTGGGTCTTTACACAAAACAGAAAGATTATTGAATTACGACTGTAGCGGTAATTGGTGACTACGAGCTTTCAAAACATCTCAAAATGTTTTCAAACTTATAATCAATATGTAACACGAAGATACTCTATACGATGCCCACAGAGCAATACAATGACACCAAGCTGGGATAAAACGAGCAAAGATGAGCTTTTAATATTTCACATTTAAAAGCCTTTTTTTCTTTTTTTTTCTTGAAAAAAAAATATACAAAAAGCAACCCTCAATTACCTTCAGGGTTTTATTTGAGAAGGTCAGAAGTTCTCAAGATTATAGGAAAGACGAGAAACGTGCAACTATCGTAGTTATTGCGTGAAACCATCACGCACCGTTTTCGTTCTGTAAATTTTAAATTGATGGCTTGAATTTTGACACTGAAGAGGCAGATGTGGGTATTTTTGCCAAGCTTAAAGTATCGATTGAAAGACAGCGTTCGCGCAAGGGCAATTAATGAAAAAGATAGCATCTAGATATATAGTCGTGCTAATTAAAGAGATCACGCACACGCTAACGCCTTATATATTACATAAAACATATGTTAATATTCTTTAGATATTTGGGCTGGTTTGTTGTTTGTTTTTATAGGGTAGCAAAAGGCCTAGCGATTTAATTTGTAACTCTCTTGTTTGTAAAATTACAAATGCTTTTCCAACGTTTTGGCAAATAGCCTTAAATTACACTGAATTTGTATGTGGTGAATTTACAATATCTTCACAAATAGCTTTGGGATTCGGCGTTTTTGGCAAGCTTTTGAATCCATTCCAATAATAGTTAAAATCCTGGTAAGTCGTCGCGCTGCGATTCTTGGGAATAGCTTATAGCTTGAGGTTAACATTTTCATATTTTTATATTTTCACCAAATAACTACAAAATGATACAAGATAGCGCCCCTAATAGAAAGCATTTTTATTCTTAGTCTTGAAATACTTAAAATCTCCTTATCTATTGTCATACATATTCTTTAGTTGAGAGAATTTGATGGTCCATCACGACAGTGCCTCTAAATATAAGTTGACGAATGGGATTAGTTTAATCACCTATCTGTTTGAAAATGCTTTGATGCTGTAACTAAAACTTGTATGCTAATTACTCTTGGCAGAAACAATAGGCGTGGTGGCCTGATGGTTAGCGTATCAAGAAATAGTCGTGACTAAAATTGATACTGCAAAATAAAAAATACGCTGGGAGACTGGAGCCCAAGCATTCTAGGGTGTTTGCGGTCAGTTCGTCTTCGGTTTACTTGCGGTTAGTTCCACTCTGGTTTGTTTGTGGTTAACTCCACTCCGGTTTGCTTGCAGCTAGTTCCACTCCGGTTTGTTTGCGGTTCGTTCCACTGTGGTTTGCTTACGGTTAGGTCCACTCCGGTTTGCTTGCGGTTAGCTCCACTCCGGTTTGCTTACGGTTAGCTCCATTCCGGTTTGCTTGCGGTTAGTTCCACTCCGGTTTGCTTGCGGTTAGTTCCTCTCCAGTTTGCTTGCGGTTAGTTCCACTCCAGTTTGCTTGCGGTTAGTTCCACTCCGGTTTGTTTGCGGTTAGTTCCACTCTGGTTTGCTTTTGGTTAACTCCACTCCGGTTTGCTTGCGGTTAGCTTTCATTTCTTAGTAAGTGTAGCACAATATGCAGAGATGAGTTCTAGTCTCCCAATGGATTTCCGCTTTTGGTGTATCCTTTTCAGTCTGACGACTAAAGCATGCGCACATTACTTGAGCCCGCGCTAATTCGACTTTTTGACGTCAGCGTTTTCAAAATCCGTAACGTAAAGCTTAGGATTTCGCGCGAAAATAGAGTTGACCAATCAAATGAAGCCTTGACTGTTTTTACCAAAACGCCAATCAGAATACTCTAAAGTTGCGATTTTTTCAGAGTCTTCTCTCAGTTCAAACACGCACAATGGTAAAATACTGGAATAACATTGTTCAAAACATGTTGTTTACGGAAACCTGACTACAGACAGAGCCATAATGTATCTTGTTCGCCTGGTTTAAAGCTAGTTCAGGACTATGCTCTATTCATGTGTTCAAGTTAAATGACAACATGATTTATCTCTTTCGAGAGGGTTTCAGTCTTCACAACTGCACTCGATGTCAATATATCCCATACAGGTGATGAGAACATGGAAAAAACATCAAGTATGTTGTCTTGTTGTACAGCCAAATTCTCACAACTATCATGATCAGAAGCAACGTGCAACGGTCGGAGAGTTTACGTTACGAGCGTTTTTGACCTTGTTACGATAACAAGATCACTACAGACAAGATGGAAAATGCTTTGTACAATTTTACCACCTTGTTTTATCACGTCAAAACAGTCAACATGTGCTTCCTGTACAAATTTGAACACAGTTGCATGTTTGAATACGAAAATGGGATTAAAATTCATTTGTGTACATATTTTGCAGTGATTTTGTAATCTTTCGAGGTTGCGAACAATTAAGCTATTTTCGGCAGTTTCGGATTGAAAGCATCAAAGTTAAATGGCATTAAAAGGCTGATGGTGCAGCGAGTGAAATAAAACTTAAACTTGGCAATTCAATGACGGAAAGGTGTTTCCCTTGAATTCTACTCCACTCGACATAATATTTCCATCCAGTGGAGTGTTTATTGTGCTAAATTAAGAGTTGAAAGTGATATAAATTATTCAAGCTTTCCGTTGGCGTGGTCTTAATGGGTCCCCGTTCTGCATGGCTGCTGAAAGGGTTTATAAATAAATCAATTTAGTCGAGATCAAGGTTATCCGCCAGGGCAACATAGCTCAAAACGTGTTTCGAAAAAAATTCGAACAGGTTGTTCAAAACAGCAGATGTCTGCAGCAGGTACAGCCACTCTAAAAACAAACCCCGCGCGCCATGTCACTATTTTCCTTTAAACGGGTAATTTACTCAACTGGAAGATCTCGTTTTATTCACTTGTTTGTACCGTACAACGAGACTAAAACACCAGCAAATATGAGCAGATGGCTTCTTGAAAGAATTAGAAAGGCTTGGCAAAGAGCAGAGAGCGAGCGTGCGCTAGCATTGTTTCTCCTAATTGCTTAACCGCGTGTATTATACGAGAGGTCACTGGCCAATGAGGTTTTTAATGAAACGAAAATTGTTTCTCACCCCCGTATAATTCTTGTTTGCGGTCACCCAATTTAACCTTGCCTGTGTTGTGGGGTCATAACTACATTGTAAAAACAGGAAAACATTAATGAGGAAAACGATTACCGAGTAATTCCAGTCGAGTTGTCCGACGTGATCACAGAACTCTGTGCCTTTCGCCAATATTTGCTTTGCGGCTCCTGGGCAAACAACCCGCTTAAAATCTCCACACATTTCACAAGGTCAATATTTGGTATTTAAATTTGAAAATCTTTTTGAATAGCTGAAGCTTTGCTAGTTTTGCATTTCTAGGAAAGTATCATGCTGGTTTCGTTTTAAAAATTAAAAAACGAACCCAGTTTAAATTTCAGTAGTATCATTTCAACCCTTTTAAATGGCGGTCGCGCTGAAGCTCTTTGTGTTGGTAAAAATTATTCTAACAAAACCGCTTTTATCTGTTTTTTTTTTCTTTTTTTACGAATTTCTAGTTTATATCCGCGGCACGTGCAAAGTCGTAAATGTTAAGGTGGATGGAATTCGTTAGTTTTGTCAACCTTTTTATCAGCTAATAAAGCGGCAGAACCGACAAAAAGGGCATCGCGTGTTGCTTGTGTTTTATGGCCAAAACAAAAAACACGTTTCTGATCTGTGTCGCCTTTACATACAAAACATGAAACAAAAGAATAGAAAACAATTTGCGGGTTCAATGAAATGGCAAATCATTTATCCATCTCAGTGTTTCTTTTCTTTTTCTTTCGGAATATTCTTTCGCGCCTTGAAAAAAAAACATGAAAGAACAAAGGCATTTGGTTACGATTGTGAATGTAATCTACCGCAAACCGCTTAAATAAAACGATTCTGCTAGACTCCCTCGTCTGATATAACGGTACTTTGTATGAATCCTATCGAAAATCGTGCAAGAGTTTCTATAGAGAGCCGTGAAACGGTTTATTCATGAGTGCGTCCTTAATTGAAAGCCAGCGATCATTGTACAATTGTTTTAATGGGTAGTAACCTGGTCGAGTACAATTTCTTAACAGGTACACATTTAATGCTGTTAATTTGGTTTCTCGACTTTTGATCCACTGATTACTCACACGTGGATGAAGCGCCTCTTGACAGGTTCATTCGATGTGACTCGAGGTGTCCCTGTGGCGGCCGGCGAAACTCTATGTGTTTTGTTTTGATTTGAAATACAAAGAAACTTGGAATGGTGCCGAATATTTTGCATACTTGGTTAACTTCTACCGCGTCCTTTTCAGAAACCTTCACCGAAGTCAAGATACATCTTTCTAAGATACGTTTTTAACACAGGGACGAAGACACTCTTAACAGAAACTCGCTGTGTTTAACAGATAAGAATATTTGTTTGCTTCTTGTTTTCGCTTTCGAAGAAGGCACTTCGTACCGCCAGTGGCTACACGAGTTCATTGTCAAAACACCGCAAGTATTTTAGCGCCTTGTTTTAAGCCTAGAATAGCTTGGAATCCAATCGTCGTAGATGAGGAAAACGGCTGTAAATTAGGTTCTTAAACGATATAATTTGACAAGAAATTAGTCGCAAAATACATTTGAGTTTACAGGAAAGCCTTTTAACGGCGCGTCAGTGACAATGGCTGCAGGCACTTCAATAACCACGCGTTCAGTTTACATTTGTTTACCGGCAATGAAATTTGGTTGTCGAGTTTTCACTACCGAATTCTGTTTTCATCCTCTTCGTTTGACTTTAATGAAACATACAGTTTATTTGCTGACGTGTTTTTACTTTTTTTAATGTCATCGGTCTTTCCTTCCTTCCTTCCGACTTCTTCCTGTTTTGATTACGCTTGTGTTGTTCCAACCGTCTGCATAACTTTCCATCCGTTCTCTCTCTCTCTCTCCCTCGAGCGTTCACCTTCGACTTGTTATGCTGCATTACAGAGTTGCTTTTCTCCCAAGTGCAGTTGTATATCGCGTATTTTGTATCTTTATTTGGTGTCACCGGACTGTTCCCTCAAATTTCTTATTACAACAAACGTTTGTCTTTTAAATCCCTTTTTTCCTCTGTTCCGTCTTTGGCAAAAACAGTAAGAGTTTTCTCTGTTCGTCTGCGGTTTGGTTTCAAATACATTATTTTGCTCCCTGCTCTACAGTATAAAT
Organism: Meandrina meandrites; assembly: GCA_963693305.1. NCBI lineage: Eukaryota > Metazoa > Cnidaria > Anthozoa > Scleractinia > Meandrinidae > Meandrina > Meandrina meandrites. Next base: position 4,633,589 of record OY855910.1, on the reverse strand, counting down.
TTAGTAGCAGAAGCTGACGCTCTTTGACATCGATACTACTTCAGAATTTATTTCATCTGTCATATAAAGAAAACAATGAATTTTTGCTTCGATAACATGAAGAGATTTCCAAATGACAATCAAAATTTATTTTTGACAACTCTTTTCCTTTAAATCAGTTTCTGCTAAGAACACAACTGTATTGGCAAACTGGTGAAATGAAATGATTCAAGCACATGTAAGTAACGGTGAGTTATCCTTGATGGTCTATTATAATCGCTCGTGGAACTGAATTTATCGAAGCATCCTTCACCCACGAAAATTTATGCTCAAAATAATTGGTCTGGTAAACTGATTCCGCGGTTAATCTCGCTACATACACATGCAAGTATTTCCTAATGCTGGGTTAGTTGGGATATTTTTTGGAGCACGCACCGTTTGCTTTATTATTTTTGGAAATGATTTCACCCGACAAGTAAATTGACCGTTCTTGGTTTGATACTAATTAAAGAAAACTTGTTTGAATGCTTGGGATTTAACACAGTGTTTTTTCATTTATTTTTTACCATATGAGAGCTAAAACGTCATTTTAAGTTCTATTACTTCTTTTAAACGATTTACTTCTTATTTTAACTTTTAGCTCAGCTGATGAGGTTAATTATTCGGTTTTGGTAATGGACATTCGTGTAAAAGAGTAACGCATTTCTTTGCAAGACGGTTAGTTTCTTCGATTTCTTCTCCTTATTTTTTCGAGGCCCGGTTATTTACCAGCTTTGTGTCTTAATTATTTTCAACTTCTGTTCATTAATATTTAAGGCATATTCCGTTGAAGTAAACTTGGTCATAAAAGATACTTAAAGTTTGCTTCATCATGGTTTACAGAGCGCCGCAAACATTTACACGAGATTAAATGACTGCAAGGCAGGTTTTGTAATGTTACAGAGAAATTTCACAAGTTCTTTAACCCACCCTTGAAAAAAGATGATCAAGTTTTAATTCTGCATCTATTTGTGAATTTAGTCTCATCAGCACTTAGTAAAATATTAATATCGCTTCCCTTTCTTGTTTTGCCCAAGCAGGACGGTGAAATTCTTGATAAAATTGCATTAAGTAGTTTATTGAAATTCTAATTTGGACACCCTTCATTGTTTACGGAGTAAGCTAAAATCATTTAACTCCTTGAATTGTACTCAGAGAACGCAACGTACAATTCGTGTACCCAGTGTGCCAGGTTTTCTTGAAAATAAAAGTCGATCTCTTTTCACCTGCTAAAGGCTCGATAGCTACAACTGAGAGGCAAATTTCCGTTGTTTACACAATTTGTTTTTCGCCGACAGGACACTGGTTCAAATGCCTGTCAAAGCAGAGATTGAAAAAGGAAAAAAGAGATGTTTTTTTTTTGGCCAAATATTTCTTGCGAACTGTCCTTCATGACAAATTACTCGGTGCGCTAAAGATTAATATATGCTTCGTAAAAAGTTCATTTAAATTCCGAGTTGAGCTAATTTTCAGTTCATTCTTTGATGCTATTCACAGAAAACAATTTCATTTAATGAGCAAGGTGCGCGCCTTGCACGAGCCGATGGTAATAAAAATCCACTCTCGGCGCTGAATTTAATTGAATTGGCGTTTATAAACTTTCAACTAAATAATCGTTCCTTTCATTTATTAAAAATACAATAATACCTGTCTTTTTGGCAGGCACAAGCAGTTTAAAGGAAACAACAGACAAAAAGAATTAAAGTTTGCTAAACTTAAGCCTTTTCTCTGGCGACTTAAAAAGCTCGCTTAAAAAGTAAAAGAAAAGAAAATCAGTTTTGGGGTAGATTAGAAAACTTTGCAAGCTGTGTTAGTTAATTACTGAAGATAATTGAGTTATTCTATAGCTTTTTTTCATATATGAATACTTTCAGCAGTAATCCCTTTCAAAACGCGCAAAGAAACATCTGCCAGGATTCGACATTTTGTAGCTGCCTTAAATAAGCTGATATTCTACCTTATTTCAAGACAATAACAGGCTGGCAGATGTATGAATGGGTTCTTCCGAAGTGATATTCGGCAAAGTGCGTTTTGCCTTTCTAAACTTTTTTCAACAAAGATCTTGTAGGCGGATGGCACAATAAGCAACTTTAATTAACGGTTTGCCCTCGCACGTTTACACGGATGTTTCAATTAGAATTTGAATTAACTGACAGGTAGTTTTGAGACGACTGTGCCAATTTTTTCTGGTAACGCGAAAACACTTTTAGCAACAGCAATCTTTTAATTGGGAAGCTTTACTCGCTTGCTTTTAACAACAAATTGCCCTAAAACCACCATCAGGGTAGTTTAAAATATTTTTGATCTGTCTTTTAGAGCTTTATTGTCAGCCAGTAGTCTCCAAGTGAGTTGAGCATTTCCAAATATTTTGTTATCACCACGGGACATAAAAAAAACCCCACTGTTTGTGGCGCATTAAAAATTATACCTTTTTTAAAATAATTTACTCGTGGCTCGGAAAACGTGTGTTTTGTCTGATTATGCTGTTTAAGTAAAAGAGAATCTTATATTCGGAAAGTTACAAGGTTAGATTTGTTTTGATTTGCGCGAGCAAAAGATTAAACACGGCACGCGTAGCGAACACTTAAGAACGTAATTACCCAACACTGTTTATAGTAGTCCACATGGAAACGGGAAAAATGCCGGACGCTGCACCGCAAATACAAGAAAAATGATCTTGACGCTGGCAAAACCTTATTACATTTCCAAATCTTTTTGACTAAGCCCTTTGCAAAGTCCAAAATGAGAGATAATTTTTGACAATCATGGCAATTTGCTCTCTGGTTGCTTGCTTATGAAGCTAAATCCTTTTCATATTTTATGTAGAATATTAGGATTGCACAGCCACAAAAATAAAGTTTTTATTTGCCCCAGTCGCGGGTTTTTATCGATTTTATTTACTTTTTGATTGTATCGACAATTTCTGTGTTACTTGCAGCCGGACTCACTAGCTAAATATTGTTTACACTAACTTAGCTAATTTCCTGTAAAACTTGTGTTTAAAGAGGGAAGCAAAATTTGACTTTATCCCTCAGTAGTTAGTGCGAAAAAGAACCTTCCGGAGAGATTAAAGGTAATTAAATGGGTAAACACAAAATCTAATGACTTGTGTACGCAGCAAAATTAAATTTTGCCTGAATTTCATCATTTGATATTTGTACTTTTGGAAAACGTTGTACAACTGAGAAAGTAACTGTGAAAAGCGATACAGAATTAACAATTGCACCCGGTAATGCACCATGTATCTCATTGCATGATTAGCGAGTGTTAATAAGCCATACTAGTTTATATGATTCCCTATATTTAAACAGCGTGCAGTCTGTTAACGTATCTTATTAACCATGATTTTACGCACTTGTTAACGTTAATCGCCATGAGCTTTAAAATTGGATCTTGACCATTATTTCAGAGTAAAGCCCATATAAACGAAACCTGCAGGGAGTATTTTGTTTTCTGTGTTACGAGTAGTTTGCTTTGCGTTTTGAAAAACACTGGAAAGCTCTAGGTGAAAACAAAAAAACTCGTGCACTAATTTAACGCGCACATAGTTTTATTTACAAATGTTATTTACTTCGCTTAACGCCAAAGCCTGCCCACCGGTTTTCATAGCTCATTTTTAATATTCATTTTGCTCTCGCAAGGTGCAGGGTCGAGTTTTTAATTTTGCCACAAGTATTATTGCCACGTCTATTAAACAGCATTTGTTTTCTGCGAGTTAGAAATTTTGCAATTTAAATCTATATTTGCAACTGCTGGAAAAGGCGCGCCCGAAACTTCGCATAAAAGTGAAAAGAAAAGTAATTTCGAGGTGCTCAAAAAATTAAGACACTTCATAAAAACACCGCGATAAGTTTCGCCTCAAGCAGAAAAAAATGAGGCTTACTAGACAATTATTTTGCCTGCGGACTTTATTTGAAAAAATTCAATTTATTTTGTGACTGTTAAGCAAATAAATCTAGAAAATGATGCTAGCAGGGATTTCAAAAACAATCTTGATTAAATTGAATAGGCACACGGCGTTTTACACTGGTAATCTTTTTGGCGGTAAAAAGAGAGAGTTATGAATCGAAATTAATCGTTTGGTGGAAGGGAAAAAGTAGGGAATATCCACTCAGAATAAATGAATTTGAGCTTGTTTGTCTTTCTATATGGGTCTTAATTCAAGAACCGGAACTTCGCGCTCGATAGAAAGGGCTGTTTGCTATTATACAGGATGTATGATTGTCAATCGGCGAAAACTAAACTTTGCCACAATAGTGCTTGCAAGAGCATAGATGAAAAGTTAATTACAATGACACCAAAAAAGGCCGAGTGAATGGTTAACAATTGGAAATAGAAATGTCATCAAGAAAGTCGCAGGTGATACAGAGTAAAGACTAGTTTAAAAGAACATCATGGGGCCTGCTTGCTCGTGATTAATTTTGCTGGTGGACGTTTACTTCGAGCGATCACCTAGCCAAGATTTACCGGGTCTGTCGATCAAAGGATTGCGTTTTGTGAAGCATAATCTTCTGCTTAAAAAAAAATAAATAGAAGGAAGAGAAACAAGCACAGTTATACCACGCCCCCATCTAGGTAATCATTGGCTGAGTTTGAATGGCTGTATCAGTAATTAAGCGTGCTTTAAACTGTTTTTCTAAAGCTTTAAAATTCGTTCATTATTTATGATATTCCTTTATGATTCGCACAATGGTGAACATAATTTGGCAACATAGGCCACGTGCGCTTAACACTATATATGCCTCATTATAGCTCTGCCACGGACAGAACTTGCTACACCGTCACCGCGCAAGGATCACCATGAGTTCGTCTTTTTACATCGAGTCGCTAATCCAGAACAGCAAACCGAAAACTACGAGCGCGTCCATCGCTGCCGAGTCAAGGCACAGCTTCGAACCGACAGTTCCTTGTTCCTGTTGCTGGACGCCTTCCCAGTCTGAAGCGTCAGGCCTATGCCAGCTCTGTATTCCTACGAGTCCGGCCGTTCACCCGTTTTTGCACGTTCGCGGTGCGACAATTCCCGACTCTGCAAGCCTGTACTCGAAAGAGTTCCTGAAAGCCGAACATGCTCATTTACAGTCGCATTACGCGACCAGCGAGGAAGATCGCCTCCGTTTAGTGTCATACGGTAATTATCCGTAATTTTTTTATTCTCAATTTGTTACCTTTTTAGTCGGGGAAGCCACATTATCTAATCTGTTCATAGTGACAGGTGTTTTGCGAACGTTCTAGCGCACTTCAGACCTTTGAATCTTGAAACTTCATTTTTTTTATCTGTATACATGCTTGATTGTGTTTGGTGATAAAACCACATAAACTCACCTTTCTTGTGTTGTATTTTTGTTCCATCCAACAGTATCCCGCACCGAACCTAACAACTTGAACAGGGGAAATTCGAGGTCAAAGCGCATTCGCACCGCGTACACAAGCATGCAGCTCTTGGAACTGGAGAAAGAATTCAGCCAAAACAGATATCTATCCCGGCTTCGCAGGATTCAGATCGCCGCTTTACTGGATTTATCCGAGAAACAAGTTAAGATTTGGTTCCAAAATCGCCGTGTTAAGTGGAAAAAGGACAAAAAAGCTGCACAACACCAAGGACACCAAGTAACAGAGAGTACACAAAATCCACTGTCGCCTTCAAGTTAGAGAAGTTGTATTGACCATTTTAGCGCGAAGGACAACAACAAATCGTGTACATTTAAATATGTAGAGAATTGTAGAATAAGGATAAAACATTTTGTACAATAGTTCTGTGAAACAAAAAGGTGCCTAAAATGGCTGCGTTAATCGGATAATTCATTATATGCCTAATTAATTTCTTGGCGAAATGCGTCGCCTAAAACCGCAGCCATGAAGCACGAAGCGCCGACTGAGTTTAGAAATGGCTCTTCGAAAGGCTTTCGATTACAGAAGCGATTCAAACAAGTTGTAAATATACGGACGATTGATCATAACTTATATAGTATCTGTATTATAGCTTTAGTCATACATGTTTGTATTTTTAGCCAGCAAGCGAAGTTGTACAAAGTACTTCATGCGACATATGTTCTCCTTAATTGTTGTAGAAAAATTAACGAAGGTCTTAAGAAATTAACGGCCATTGGTTCTTATAAATAAAAAGACAATTCAGTGAAGAGAAAACGAGTCTTTCCGTTGCCTTAAATTGTAAGCATCTATCGTGCTTTAGAGACTGAACTACACTTGTTCGCTTTTATCGACATTCATCTCAATTCTCTCTCAGTTCGAAACCCAAAGTCTTACATTAAGACCAAGTTTTCGTTTATATTCTATCGTCGAAGAAAGCAATTTTGTTTTTACGTAAAACAACTTCAAAAGACGAAAACATCGATCGTGTAAATGCTTCCTGTAAATTCCACTCGATTATGCGTCCAAAATTATCAGAAATTAGTTTTACTTTTACAGAACGCTACCTGGGGAGATCAAATTAGCCAAATTTGTTGTATCGTATTGTTTGAACAATACCGCAAAATGGCAATCTTGTAGTTTTCGGCCCAGCGAGGAACCTCAATTTAACTGAAATTAATTGCTTTCTTTTGGAGTGAAAACTTCGCAAAAAAGATAACTTTGAACAGGAGCGTCGCCGAAGAATCTGACGATTCCTCTGTGGCTTCTTGGAAGCGGGAATGACGATTTTAACCGAGAAACAAAACATAATTATTTCATGGAGTCAAACTGTTAACATATCCACCTGTAGGTTTAAAACCGCAATTGATAGTGCATTGCTTTCGACTAAAACGTGTATTTCCTTCCAAATGTATTACGAGAAACATAACACCTACTTATATAGAATATCTTTAAAAATTTGAAACGAATCGACTTCTGGTTTTAGCGAAATTTCGCGCTGCAATTTTTGTTTTATTATGATTTAAGCTGACATTTCGTCTTCGATAATTCATCAATTTCGCATCTTCGACAATTGGCATTGCTTAAATGGAGATTTATAAGCGGGGGATTCGTTTGCACGCATTTAAATATCAATTTAATGGGCCACAAACTTTGTTTACGAGCGGGTACTTTGTCGGGTGACGAATGAACTATGGCTACAACCCAAGTATTGAGTTTGTTAATCTTTTCGTTGGCTTCTATACACTTTGACACCTACAATTAGCTATGAACACTGACGCATTTCCATGTGCCAAAATAGAGAATACACTTTTTTGGAATTAAGCTCGCCCTGCGAGAGTATGGGAAAATTGACAAGCGTAAAACAGAAGTTTTAATTCTTCGAAAAGACGCCCAACTGAGTAAATAACTTTGCAAATTGTAGGCGGGTGATACTGTTTTTTATGGACCTCAGATGATGGCAACTGCTGGGGTTCCACTGAAAAGGGTTGGTTACAACTATGGTTTAACTGATGTATATCGCCCGCTAAAACGTGCTACAAATTGCACATGTCGCTTGTCAATTGACACAAGCTTGCGTGTGTTTCCTGAGAGACGCTTGTTTGATCAATGACATTAGTCGCTTCGATTAGAGAGTTTGTATATAAGCCGGAGAAATCACGAAAGAAATTGATGTTTCGTTGGGCTTTTGCGACCGAAAATTAAAAAAACAAAGATGTCGCTCCTTCCGCGTCCCGAGAATGTTTGCTCATGTTTAAAAGCTTTGAAACCGAATCTTACAGGTAAAGGTGCCTTTTATGACCGTTAATGTCAAGAATTATACTGTATCGAAAATGGATAGTTCGTTTCTAAAACATGGTTTAGAAATTTCTGCAATCTCGGGCTCTTCGAAACCTTAAAAATAATTCGTAACGTTTAAATCAGATGATAAAAATAAAGAACAAAGAAACTTCGGATATCGAAAAAGTTTTGTTGTATCTTTTTTTAAACAAATTAGCATAGTATGACATGGTGTAATTTAAGCAGTGTTATTTGAGGATCTACAATTCTTCAACTACAAAAACACCTCAACCGTATAATGTTTAAACTCAGATACAAAAAAAGTTTCGCTTCAATCTTCGTCAAGGGTGTGAAGAAACACTTGTCGACTTTTAAGAGAGAAGCTTTTCGCTACATGCTGCTATCTTGCAGCGGTTTGGTTAAAATATAGCAAAGCTGGAGGAGTTTTAAAATCAAATCCCAAATAATCTTCCTTCGTCCTTCCATCTTATTTATAACGGCTTAAGTAGAATTAAGCAAAAAATTACGACGCCAAAAGAGATTGCTTGATTACTCGGCGAAGTTTGCCATAAACTGCCAAAACTAACTTAAGAGTGAGGAAAATTTTCAGTTCAAATTTCAAGGCTGTTTGCCAAGAATAAGAAAGGCACTTGAAACTTTACAAACATGTTACAAATTAAAATGTCGCGGTCTTTATCGTTGTATCAACCAACAACTGCGACGCGAGTTTGTAATATAGCCCAGTAAAAAGATATATAAGTCTGTAGGAAATGGAAAAACTTGAAGTGCATTTGATGTTATGTTTCAGGAGTAAATCGTGTGTAAAATAGGTTATTTCTCTTCGAGCTATTTAGTTTGAGCGCGAATTCTTTCCAATGTCGTCGTTCGTTTCCGCCGGCTATTTAGTAGAAAAATGATTAAAACACGCCTGTGTATAGATGCTATCTTTTAAGGTAATTACCTTCGATAAGGGCTGCCGCGTGCGGCTATAAACTAGTCTGTTTTTCAAGCTAAAGCTTTGGCAAAGAAAAATGCCCACACCTGCCTATTCACTGTCAAACTTCATGTCATTAATTTAAAGTTCATTTACAAAACGAAAACGGTGCGTGATGTATTTGTACGAAATGACCGCGATAATCGCACGGATTTCGTCTATTCTTCGACTTGGTAAAGAAGAATTTCTAACCGTCTTTTTTAATGAAGCCCCAAAGCGAGAGTGAGTACAGTGCCTTTTCGCTGGACGTGTTTTCCTTTTTTGGCAAAAATGGCTTTTAAATGTTAATTCATGATGAAGGAAGATGTCAGCGAATATTAAAAGCTCATCGTTGCTCGTTTTATCCCAGCTTGGTGTCATTATATTGCTCTGTGGGCATCGTATAGAGCATTTTCGTGTTTAAATATTGATTATTAATTTGGAAACAGTTTGGGATGTTTTGAAAGCTTGTGCTGACCTTGTAGTCACGAATTACCGCTACAGTCATAATTCAATAACCTTTCTGTTGTGTAAAGACCCACGGGAAGGGACGAAGTTAACGATATTTAATTCTTGTAATTATTTAATTTCCGTATTGTTCAGGAAAAAGAAAAGTTCCTTTTTTAGTCTATCTGCACGAAAACTCCAAAACGTTCTCTATGACAGTGATTTCGAGGAAAAGGTTTCTTTTCTTCTTCTATCCAAATTTCGGCTTTGAAAAAATTTCATTTCAGCTGCCTAATATTAAATGCAGTGCGTAAAGCTTTCAGCTTCCATAGTTTCAATCCCCCTCTCATTTCAATTAGCGAGACCATTAATCATTTCACACCCCTTTTTGACGTTCTTGCACTTTGTATGAGCCAATATGGGTTACATTCTCAGGTTTTCAACCTCTGCCCAGCCTCATCAAAATTTATTGCTCTTTCCATTTCAATTCTGTACAAGCGTGTCAGCTATAAAGGTTTGTAATTAGCGAACATAGGCAGAAGACGCCAGAGGCGTTTTAAAAGGTGCGTGTTAATCGTTCTTATTTCTTACCTTCGTTTTTCATTTATTTTGCGCCGTCGCTCTCACGCTGAATAAATCACTCATTCACTCAAAACATTCGGGTTTGTGTATAGTCTTTCAGTTTAAATTACGCGAAGGGAGTGTGCTTCACCATTTTGCTCAAATTAACTGGTTTTCAAATTATCTCTCGTCTCTTGTTACACCAGATCTGTTCCTTTGCGATTAGACAGGAATGCATCGTATAACGGGTAAAATAAGAAAAATAACTTACACGTTAACATGGTTAGATCGAAAGTTTCATATGAAATAAATGAATTGGTTATTTCGACAAACAAGCGACAACGACAGGTGAATCGGCTTCTAATTCGCAAAAGAAGACTAATAAATGTGAACATATTAATTTCCGGTAAAATAACTATTCCTTTTTAGCAAATAAATTCGTTTTTGGCTTGAAACCGCTTATGAAAATTCAAGATTTTAATTATAGAATGATGCTTAATCGGAAATGAATCTAAGTGCCAAAAATCCATTGAAATACGGCGGCCGGTGCGTTTATTCCAAACACTAAAATGTGCATGCATCCCGTCGGAAGGCCACAAAAAACCTCTTTTAAAAACTGCCTTTGTTTGAGTTCAAAAGGAATCAAATTTGCATCTTTGAGGGCCATTTAAACTATCAAAGAACATTTATTTAATTTGGTAATTTGAGAAAATTAATTTGTATCCCTTTTTGTTTGTATTTAAGAAGCCGACATAAGTTTCCTGTGTGGAGAGCAAATCCGCCCTTAGCGGAAAAATGATTAAAGGTTTAAGAAAGCCTTCGGGCATGTAAGCTTTTCTCTACAGAACAAATTTGTTAAAAATAGATGGGTAATTACGCCCAATAGCTTTTAGAAAATTGATTACTTTTTGAGACCAAATTTCTTTTTTGTTTGCGTAAAAAGTATTGACCGCGCCGAAAATAAGGAATATTTTGCTCCAAATCCTTTCTTTTGATTAGTGCGCAAATTGAATAGAAAACGTGGTTCAACAACTCAGTGCTAACGAAAATCGTATTTTTGAAACCGTCTAGGAAGGCAAGGTTAAGCATGGCCCGTAACCATGGCAAAAGCGTGATTAGATATATTGCACATAAGGACTACGTACGTAGCGCGCGCCTCGCGACCAAGCGCGAGACACGCGTTGTCCACGCGTCAAATCCGCCCTTTCGTGTGCTACACTTGCACCCACGGCAGAGTGAGATGTCTTGGGAAACGAATGTTGAAGGCGACGCGTAATACTCAGACAAAGTGAGAGATATTTGTTTTGTATATGTGCTGACATTTGTGGTAATCTCTGCTAATCCTTCTTTCCGCCAAAAGATCTAGAGTAACTTACTTTATTGAACAACGAAACATTACCGATTCATTACCATGAATTGTAAACTTAACCAAAATAACAATAAACTAAATGTAGCTGATTTTTCTCGGTGCAGTTGAAGTTTCTGTTTCTCGAAAACATTATTTGAGAGAGTGTTTCAGTTTTAACTGATTCAACAGAAAAAACGAAGAAGATCAAAAAAGGCGCGAGCCTCTAAGCAGGTGTAATTCAAACAATAAACCATTTTACTTTGTAACGTTTTTCTCTTGCTTGTTTTCATTGTAAGCTAACTTTACCACGCGTAACCGTGTACGAATAAATAACAAAGAATTTCTTATGTCTTCATGAAAAGCTTCATTCTTTCACTGTTAATTGTTCCCGCTGCCTTTTGTAGCGGAAAGCAGGGCTTGTAATAAAAGATACGGCGGCTGAACAAAACACAAAAACAAGATAAAATAAACACACGGCAGCATTTGTTCCATAACAGATGTAAGCTCGCGTCCGCCATATTTAGCTTGGTTTTCTTTTGTTTTTCGACAGGCTAGAAAAAAGTGAGCAAAATCAATAAATGTGATTATCATATCAACTTCATAGCACTTTTTCAAACGCTGTGGTTAACAAAAAATCTTTTGGTATTATTCGAATGTAACTTACTCAAATAACTGTACAATTAGTAGCAATACCGTAGTCTGCTAGCCATGCAAATATACCAAATGTACATTGTGTACTGTCGTTGCTTCGCTGTCGACTTTGCGAGCCGACTTATTAAAAGTGCAATCACTTGCCTCAGTTTTACAAGGAAAACGTTGATATAAAATACACTGCACCCTTTACTCGCGGCAATTCTTATCCGCAGAAGAATTGATTTAATTTTAAATCGTATCTACATTTAAGTGCAAAATCATTTCAACCAGACCGAAGCAAATTTCACAAAACCGGCACCCAAAACAAACGGCTGGCGCGGTGGTTAAACTACCCCTTGACAGGAATAAACACAAAATTCATTTCGCTCACTAACTCTGTCAGTTAACTGAAATAATCAAATCATCTCTGTCAATGAAATTAATTAAGTTTTCAAAAAACTCAAGAGGGACATTGCTTGGAGGGTACGAATAATGAATCGCACAAAAAACCGAAAAGCGCGTTTGAACTCTATTGCCAGTTGCTAGAGATCACATATGTTTTGCGGTGTTCATCCTCTGTAAAATCATTTCTTGCGTCAGTCAGGATTAGCGGTTTTAAAAATTAAGTTAAACATCCTTAAACTGAACTTTTCAATATTTTAGTTTTGCTGATACTCGCGCGCGAAGAGAATCTCGCGCGGCGTTCTGCCACGTGTGTCGTATTTATTGTACCTGGTCAACTCTTGGGGCTGCTTAGTATTTAGAATGTAAAACTTGTCCCTTGTATGCAAAGCCAAGGCAACAAGGAGGAAAACATTAGGCCAATATTTGGAATAACACATACATAAAACTAACTTAGCGCTATTTGTGAAAAAAAGAACTTCTTAGCTACGACAATTCTCTTTATCTGCCATGATTTTTGATTGGTTAATTAATGTGATAAACCGGTCATCGTCCAATCAGTTTCAAGATCAGGGAAAAGAAAATACTTATGCTGACTTCCAAAGTTTTTTTTTCTGTTTGTTTTTTTGTTTTGTTTTTTTCTGTGGGCTTACTTTTTGGTTTAGTCAATCTTTTCAACAGATCACAAATAACGTGTTTTGTTTTTGCACACGAGATAACAAAACCATGTCTATCTTTTTGTTTTTATCTCTTTGTTGTACTTAACTTCTACAAAGTCAATAAACACGAAGGTGGGAGATATCATTCGTATTTACCTTCCAGTGTTATATATTCGGGATGAACCAGCATACTGAATTAGTTAGGAAAAAATCGAGCAATTACTGAATGAAAAAGAAAACATAGAACTAATAACATTACATTGATTGAGTGAAGCACATGATGTCAATTATGCGCCCTTTGTCTTAAAATACGGCCCGTTGCCAATGCCTCTTGCAGGGCGGTCAGTGAACTCTTGGTACAAAGATTGGAGACAAAAATATCACAAGAAATAGACAATTCACGTTAACAAGGGTCTAACATATATAATGTAACATAAAGACACGAACAACACTGACCAAAAGTAGAATAATGAATGATTGATGCACCCAAAAAGATGAGGAAAACTCCCGGATAATAGATTAGAAATAATGAATAGTTATGGATACAATTGTATTCCTCCGGCTCAACCCCCGAATGAAAGGTACTGTCTAATGATCTTTTAAATCACCTAAATTGAGTATGTCGTTGGCTCAAACACGTGAAAGGGTTTGAAAAAACGATGAAAATAAGATAAACTTTAAAGTTTGGAGCACCTGTTCAACCTATGAGCCGGTCGGTCGTAATCCTTAAAATCGTCTTTTGTTTTTGTATCGTTGATGTAAACAAAGATATTTTTGTCGTTTGACTGAGAAAGGATTTTACACGTAGGTTATAAAAGATGAAGAAATGTTTTCTAACTTGTAAAAGAATATCGAACAATTTACAGGTTAAGATTTAATTATTTGTATCTCCGTTGATAATTGTACTGGTCGAGCAAAACCATTTCCATTTCAGCTAAAAGCGTGCTTTTTCCATGAAAACAAAAACATGCAAGTCCATTTTTTTGCATCAATTGTTTGTGACCATAAGTCACAAGAATGAAAGCAAGAATTACCTAGATTAGTTTAAAACTGTTAATGCGAGGCCCTTAAGATTAAAACAAATCTATATATCTGTCCAAAGTTTGCTACGAAATTATTGCTGTAATGAGGTGTGAAAAAATTGGTTGGACTTGAACAAAAGAGCCTCAGAGTTTAAAAGGCGCCTCAAGCATAACGAAAACAATTGAAACGCGAAAGAGTTTTAAATAGTGGCGACATTAAGTCTAGGGCATGATGTGAAACATAACATTAACACAGGTGACCAACAGGCTCTAAGACCGTTGCTTTTGGATGACCGCCATTCGCCAGAGGTGCCGCCAAAAAGGTACTAATGTTTTATTTGAGCGTTGAGCGATTAATTGGTTTTGATATCTGCCGTGGCTTCAGCAAAACCAAAGAATTGTCTGATTAAAAAGAACACAGAAACACTTGAAAAGGCACAAAACCGCGCTTGACCCGCACTATTAGAGGTGATCTCTCGAGAAAAATGAAATTAACTGCAAGATACTCTTATTTTTAATCTCGTGTTTGTTATAACATGTGAGTTTGTTTGCCGCTCGTGCACTGACGTCACAACCACGTGCCTGTTTTAGTTTCGGTTGTAAAAACAGAATTAATTGAATTGCTACGATTTTTGTAAAACAGCCAGAGGCCGAATTAAATTAGTGGTAAACTTTCGATCAAGTAAGCCAACTAATGCCAACCGGTTTAAATTCACTTCGCTTATCTTTAAAAAGATAACATCGGCCCCCGTTTCGAGGTTAGTATCCTCTAGTTTGCGCTATTGACGAAGGCAAATGTTGACTTAACATCTTAATGGTAGGAAGTATTGATAAGCAACGGCCGAAAGAATGATAATAAAGGGCATACCGTTTTGTGAGAAAGCAGGGGTTACGAGACCAAAAAACCGGCTCGTACAAAACAGGGCTTGTTTCACGCCATGAATTATGAAACGGATTTGTACAAATTGCCTTTAGCGTTAATTACGAAAAGAAAACTTTGATGGATTTAATCACAAGCCGTCTGATAACTCATGCGCGACAACAGAACACCAGCTCCTACATGTATATATTTTAGTAGTTACTTTACTGGTCTTTGAGCATGCACGTGTAAAAGTGACCGACGACAGTCTAACAGCATCCAGCATCACTTAGTAACGAGTTCAGTGACACCTGATTAACTAAATACCAACAAAATGCTGCTGGTAGCTGGTGGCACGTGCACAGTGCGAGCCAAATGTTAACCTGTAGCAACAATAACCGTTCGCTTTTTCACAGCCTGTATACATACAAAACTACAGAAAAAGTACATCACTTTAATTTGGTACATGTTATGTCTGAAATAACAAACTGGCAACATGACAAAGTTTTCTTTTTTCTGAGAACCGTTAAAGGGTCGCTTATTTTGAGGGTCGCTTCTTTCAAAATCCCTCGTAACAATGTTGGAGAGATTATAAAACAAGTATAAACTGGAAACGGTTTGATCAGTGCATAAGCTACACCGAAATATCATTGTTGGAATACTGTGTGTAGGTCAGTCATACCCTTGCGAAATAACTTTTAAAATTCCAAGGAATTCCCCAAAAGCTGGGAATTCGTTTCGCAAGGGAAGTTTCACGAGAAAAAAAATGGTCAAATTATCAACTTCGGCGTAATGTAACTGAAAATACGGCCCGTGACAATATACACAATAAAAACAAAAGACTTTTTGAACAAAAGAAATCGTTATTTTACAGATAACTAAAAGACGTCCATTACATCTGTAAATACTGACGGTCAATAAAATAATCATTCTCGTCCCCACTTCTCTTAGCCGGCTGGGGACACAGAATTTGCAGTCCTAGATTCTAGGACTTCTGGTCTTCATGTATGCAGTCGTGATTTCTAAAGACTGTGTGGGACAGTCATGGCGTTTTTTACTTCCGCTCAAGAGTTCTTTGTTTCAAACAGCCAATCAAAAAAATTCGAATTAATTCAAAAATCCTAAATCCCCAGAGCCCTTCGTTTCTCCTGCCAAGACCCCAGCCGGCTAAGAGAAGCGAAACGGGCTATGGGGACGAGAATGTAAAATAATAAGACTTACAAACAAACCCATAGATCTACCAAAAAGACTTCGGGCCCAGGCCTCATGCCTCCACCTTGGCCAAGAACAGTCACCAGGTCACGGCTGAATTTCTTTGCATAATCTTTTTCTAGTAACTGCTTTGCCGTAAATAGTGTGGTTGTATTCGAGATGCAAGTTTTTTTTCTCTCTTTTGATAAAAAAAAAATCCTTTGAACATGACAGCAAATTTTCAACCAGGCGAAATGCAGAATTATTATGGATAACAAACCAACAGTCATTCGTAATTATTGCGTTCGAGGAACGAGAACGCCACCTAATCTCACGTGTCATCGACCTCTGTGTACATGTACAGCCAGGAAATTTTGAGATTTCGTGTGAAGTTTGTAAAAAGTCCACCCCACTTGGTTTTTTAAGGGGTACTCGGCCGGGAAACTGGTACTCGTGGCCTCGTTTTCGCGTATCTCGTCTCGGCCGGAAACTGGTACGAACTCGACGTTGTTTCGACGTTTTGGGGGAGTTGTTGACTTTATGGTTGTTCGTTTTGCTGTTGTTTTCTTCGCTCTGATCGTAAGTTACGTACATTGAATATTCATTTGTCGTAGTATACACAATGTTATTCAAAGTTCTTCCAGGTTGCATTGATCGAAGTCTCAGGAAAGAGTGTACGACTCCTGATATACTGAGCATTAAGCCGCAGCTCTGTGCTGTATTGCAGTTTGTGTTGTCAACCCGCTTCCCCGAAGATCGCCTCGATAAATCACTATCCAGTGGATAAGTGTTGAGAAAACATACTGCACTATCCGCTGGATAGTGATTTATCCGGTTGATATAGCGTTATCCATCCTTTGAACAACCGGGACCAGGATTAAATGCTATTTTTACATATTCCGCTGAGTCGCTGAGGATAGTTCTAAAACCATAGGCAAAAAATGAATAAATCTAGATTTAGAAACCGGATATAAAATTATATTAAGTCGGCCATCTCCTTGGCGTGGCCGTTGTGGTTAATTGCGTAAACTGCCAATTAACGCATGATTAACTTCAGTATATGATCGCAGACGCAAGTTATTAAGTCATTAATCACTGGTCTAATACTGTGCGAATGGGAAAATCCATAACTGGTGCGAGAGATAAAGTCAGTTTAAAGAATCCGCGACGATATTCCTGTACAAATTATCTTGTGCTGATAGCAGTGTGGTAGAAGGATTCTAAATTAAGAAAGCGAAATGATTTTGTATAATTTCTATAGATGGGTGTGGTTTGCCCGCATTTTATGTCACCTTTTTAACGTTCCAAACCTGTCATGACATAACAAAACCCCAAGGGTTTTTCTTGAAGGTGCACGAAAATAATTCCCCCTCAAGTCTATCGCATGTGCTCGCTAAAACTTCATCTTATCGTTAAGCGGCAAGGAATTGGAGAATAGAACGGAATAATACGGAAAGGCCAGTCTAAACGTACATTTTTAGGCGCACATTAACAACAATAATAATAATAATAATAATAATAATAATAATAATAATATTTAAAACCAGGAGACTCCCTCATCGGAGTGATTATCCGAAAGGTCAATGAGGGTCGAGGGAGAGGCTCGAGAGGCGCTCAAAGACAGGCTGGCTCGATCGCGACAGCAAGAGCGGTACCTTCCGTTAGCATTCCACAAATTAGGTCTGATCTTTAGGTCTGGCTGGTTTAACGTTGGCTGTACCTGTCTTTTAGTTTGTAAAAATATATCAAAGACAAACCACTGGGGCTTAACAAAGATTTTATTTGTTTTCTGTCTTGAAAAGGCAAAATAAATCAAGTCCTTGAATTCCTTGTGGCTGAACAGGAAACACAGGAATTATGTCAAATTAAAAGTTATTTTTCGCTGTTTTTGAAAAAAATCTTGTTCAGGCTGCTCCAGGAAACTTGTGGAGGAACAAGTTCACTAAAAACATGCCTACGAATAATTGGTCGGTATTTTAACTAAATTTGAGGCTGGTGCTGCCAAAAAAATGTCATAAGAAAGAGAAAAACCATCAAAAATTCACGTGCGAAATATACAAGAGCATCTCATCTGTAATCCATTCCAGCACGAGCTGTCAAAAGGTATAATTAATGAGTTTTGATGAGTTACGCACTACGCCGCTATCAAAAACCGCTATAAACGTGAAATTGAATGATTGTGAAGCGAATTAAAGAATGGACGCTTTGCAACTTATTCATGCAAGTGCAAAATCTTAATTGGCTTTGTGACGCCAAGTGAACTGAGTTCAACACCATTTTGTTTTTCCATCGCTATGTTTCGCGTACACGCCTCCTTAAGTAAATTGCTATCTTGCTGTTATTAAATAAAACAAACGCTCTGACATATCCTGATTGTTACTCGCCCCGAGTCAGTACGGAGATTTATGTAACCTTCTTGTTCTAGTACACAAATTGACGATCATCATACATTGCCAAAAGAGACATTGCAAGAGCGAATGACAAAGTCTCGCAACCCTGAGGAGTTCGTCAAACTTAGGTCCTTCCGCGCGCCCCGTAGTCACATTGCAAGCGTTTGAGGTATTTCAATCGGGGGGTAAGAGTTTATTTTACCTTTTTTTTCTCCGGCGGCATTCTAGAGACTCTTGGCGGTTTATTAACACCTCATTATTTGTTATTTGTAACGTCTGAGGCGATTCATGTAATTGGATAACAAAGTGCGACACGTGACCCAGCTTCGTGAAAGCAAATAAAAAATTGCCGTACTTCAATTCAAGAAGACATTGTCATACGCACCATGTATAGCATATACATAACAAAACCCATGGATCGATTTAGCAACAATGGTCTCACTTATCCGATGAACTCGCATCCCACGACAGGGAGAAACAAAGCTCAACCTCAGCATTACAACTCAGCACACCACATTACACCGATTCCTTGCTACCGGCCAACGCAGACCCCGGAACAAGTGCCCGTAGACTGGAATATTCCGTTCCTTCAAGACCTCTCGGCTGGCTATCCCGCTGCTCCTCAGCCTTTTGTCCAAGACTTGAATTCACCACTACCACCGTTCGGCGCAAGAGTTTACCAAAACGTGGCTCGAGCTTCCCAGGGAGCTGACACACTCTGTTTGAAAAACTTCTCAGGTGGGTTTCCCTCTCGTGTAATCATCCACTTACAAATAAGCTGACGTTTTATGAGTGCACACATGTTTACACCCTTGGCGGCGCGCTCAAACCCATTTCGATCTACTCAACTGTTAACTCTGTGCGTTTGTTTAAAAAAAAGATCTTGCAAATTAAGTGAATTGCCCTTTGCTCCTGTCGTGAAAAATTTGAGTCAGACTGTCAGATCTAAGATAAATAACCATTTTGATCTTTAATTTTGCATGCATATACGGCGACATTGTGTGCTTTCACCAGCTAGCTTGGCTTTCTCTTCGTAACTGCACGAGCTGAGTATTTAAGTCGGGCGCTTTTACTCAATGACCCGTGCGAACTGGAAAGAACAACTGAGCTGCCTTTTGACGTGAAAAGAAAGTTCACGGTAAAGAACTGCTTCGGTATGCATTGTGCGCTCCGGCCTTGGTTCGAGTATTCGGCGAGCGGAAAATCTTGAAAATACTTGAACAGTGATTATCACCGTTAACATTCAAGTTAATGAAACTTTGATGACGATTTGGCCGCCCAAGATGCTACAAGCCTGTTGCACCCTTCAAATTTTTATAAAAAACGAGGAAAGAAAACTGGCTATTTGTTGCCATGTCGCTGAGGTTCCTTTTGATAGAGTCTTTGCCTTGGTCGGCTGCCTAACAAATTTTGTGAACACGCACTAGTTCATTCGACGGAGCTTGGTTCTTCGTTTATTTTAACGAACGTGCAACTTTCATTGTCAATACCCTTTGTTTACATAGCAAAGCAACCAAAAAAGGGCTCTAATTGGAGGTTTGTTGTAAATCCTATCAGCGTTGGTTCTCGATTTCTGTCATTCAAAGCTCAAGATTGGGTGTGACGCTTTCACGGAGAACAACACAAATTCAACTGTACTAACTCGCTTTGTTCTACAAATTTCAACAATCTTCAATGGTTCTCCAGATCTTCTGGTAACATTTCCACCCACCAAGTGGAAAAGCCGAGTCGTAAATGATGCGATGCATTAGCGGTCGGGAGTCTTGTGTCAGCTCGACGTAATAGAGAGATCACTTACATAACATCCCACTTCTGTTTATGAAGCTGCGAGTTGCTTCAACATGATTTATGGCTTTTTGGGATTGATTTATGTTCACTAAACGGTACGTGTTTAGAGTAAGAGTTCTACTTTACGGATATAATGACTCCGGGACCTTGTTAGTGCAGTCTATACAACAACTAACGACCACAAATCCTTCCGTGGAATTACCACGCTTCCAAGATTTCTTCACTAATCTATAGCTATGCTGTTTTCTGCGAGCAGTTGTATTGCGAGTTAAGCTAACTATAACTAATTCCTTGTCTTTAAAGAGGAGAAAATCGCTGATACTCAATTCATTTGGGAGGAAAACAGTTGGTTATATATGACGAAACAAGACACTCGTGAAGGATACGAACTTAGTGAAAAACAAAATGGACGGTATGCAAGGAACAAAAATTACCGCGGTTTTAATTTACCCCAGGAAGTATTTAATAATGGGACCCGAGAACAATATAAAGCTTTTAAACGTTCTATTACGAAGAGAAAGCTTTTTAATTAAATTAATTAATCTTGCAAGAGAGGGTATTAGGCCTTTTTTTTTGTTAAGCTTTCTTTTGTCCGAGATATTTGGGCTTGGAAGGCGAAGCCACAGATGTTAACAGATAACCATAGGCACTGAATAGAGTTTCTTTAATTTCGACATGGTATTTTAATCCTGGTTTGATTTACGAGCCGTCAGACAGTTAACCGAACGGATGTGCTTTGTCAGACAAATTTTTATGGACAATTTCAGTCATCTTCCATCTTCCTTCGATCAGTCATTACACATTTTCGTAAAATGTCTCTCCAAGGTTGGTCTAACGTGCATGGCCTTTCACGAAAATTGTACATGTTCATAATATCCATGCACTTGCCGCGGATTCTTGAAAAACAACTATTTACGACTGTTTCTTTTTTATTCTTCCACAGAAGAGAGACCTAGAGGTCGTGGAAGGGAATCGTGGAGTTCCGCAACTGTACGCTCGCGAGCAAGAACAGCCTACACAACAAGGCAGCAAGTTGAACTCGAAAAAGAGTTCCTCTTCAGTCGATACATTACCAGAGCACGCAGAATAGAGCTGGCCAAGACTTTAAGTCTCTCGGAAAAGCACATTAAGATCTGGTTTCAGAACCGAAGAATGAAAATGAAGAAAACGGAAACACCATTTGAAAGCGGCAAAACAAGCCCCAATGAAATACGACGATTGTACAGTATGGCGGATGAATGAGTTGTATTAGCTTTGATTGTGTTAAACGTTTTTCTTTTTTTATCATTTAACAATGTACTTTTGTCTATACTGTACATTTTGATATAATTGTATATTGAAGATGTATAGTTATTTGTTGGAGTCAATACGAAATTAATCATATAAATATTGGTATTTATACTACTTCATGCACGAACTTGACTAAAATTCCATTCACCGAATTCAACTTATCTTCCAACGACAAACAGTTTGAAGCTTGATCTTCTCAAATGTACAGTGCGTGGTTTAAGCAAATTTTTATGAATTTAATCCTTCGATATTTTGTGCTTTAAAGGTGGAATATCAAGTCCACATGCAGAGAAAACTACTACGTACGCAGTTTTCAATCAATCAACTGGTCACTGGATTTCCCTTCAGGAAAAGGGTCGTTGTTTAGAATTAAACAACCTTTTATAATCACGACGTTCCTCGCACGCTGTCTATATTCAAATTCCCGCCTAGAAAATTCACATTTTCCATGGAAAATCAAATTTTTACAACTTAACGACCTCGGCTTAATAAGATTTGCATTTCCATTCAATACATGACTTGCAGAACATTTCACTGTACTCGACTTCAATTAGTCGTTAATTGGGAAACTCACAAAATGGATTCTGGAGATATTTATAAATCTATCTCGGCAGTGAGAAAATTGACTTGTTGAAGTTCCAAATTTACGTCTGACTTGGAATTTGCTTGCAAAAGGCAAATATATTTATCGTTTCTCTTGGTTATGGGGAGAGTAGCATCTTTCTTTGTTTTATTTTTATTGTTATTAATTGTATACTTTGTAACTTTATAACTTCACTGCGAGCAGTAAAATACATTATATACTACATTTGCATTATCAACTGTTAAAATAATATTTTAAGTATTGTCAAGTCATTTCTTCATTGTAGATTTTTAATTAATAAATCGCTATTTAAATCTTTCATTTAATCACACGACCTTAAAAATGTAATCGAAAAATTTAAAGAACGATATTCTAAACTGACCTTAGTCGCATCTATTAAGATTGTACGGTTTTCAAATTGTTAAGAAAATATTTGTGCGCTCTACAGCTATAAATTCTGCAATAAAGTTTGGGTTTAATCCATTCATTCCTAAGCTTGAGATGTTAAAACTGATTCCGCTACAAGCTCGAACAAAAAGTGCAAAAATCAATTGCCAAAAATCTGTTCAAAGCACGGTAACATTTTGTATATTATTTGAAACATTTCACTGTGTATCATTTCTATAAGTGACCCTATAGTTAAATTTTCAAGCATTCTCGAGAAAGTTAAAATGTCAAACCTCATCAAAATGTGTAACACACGAGTTATTTTGTTTTAAACTGACATGAAACGTCCTTTTTAACCAAAATATGGAGAACTTCAAGTTCATTTTACTCTCGCGGGGTCAGCTTGATAGTTGAAGTTTCGATAAGTTCTTCTCAACTGTATTGAAACTGTTACCTTGCTACGAGTTCTTTTTTGGTATCTTTATTTTTGCCATTATTGTTTGATTGTTCATGGCCAAGGAGAATTTTAATTCTCCTTGGCCAATGTTTGCATTTCTCTTAATGTTGGTTCTGAGAAATTGTCTGTACATCAACAAGATATCCTCTAGTTGATGATTTTCGATATTCTCGACACCTGCCTCTTGGATATGTTATTGGTAATGTGAGGAGAAATTATATGTACGAATATTTGTACAAAAGAAATTCTGTTTTTTTTTATACACTCGATCGAAAAGTCACAAATTCCAATACGGTTAGATAAACTGTGTCGTGTACATTATGATCACTGACAGCAAAAAGTAAAACAAACAAAAGGTTAGCACAAGTATATATATTTACTAAACTGAATTCAGTAACAGAAACAACAGCTTAAGGCGAGGTTCGACCTGAGTTGGATTGAAATTTTAAGAGGTTTAAAGAAGGGAAAGAAAAAGAAAAATATTTTTTGGAACACCACCAGACAGTTGACCCCAACGCAAGAGCATACCAGGCTGTCAGGGGACTGTTTTGGTGTCTATCTACTAAATTCTAATTTTAAAATCACATTAAATCTTCAATATTTCTTATTTCTCTACATTTCACTAATCCTTTGAGAAAACTACCTCCTCCCAAATAATCCCCCAAAATCACCCAAAAAAAACACCGCAAAACATGGATTCCTTGGATGAGTGGACAGTTTTTGAATTGCCTGAAATGCGAACGACGAGATATTTGCTTTAAACCCGAGTTACGCGGCAGAAAAACGACCTTCAGGTACGTACACCCCCGCCTTAAACCATCCAACCCTTATGTTAACAAACAAATTCTCCTTGCCGGCCTCCCAACATTTCTCATAATACTAGTTGGGAGAATTTGATGACGTACTAAGCCTGCCTTGATGTCAACATGCAAATTCACTTTACTGGTCTTCCTGCATTCCTTGAGTAACTTATTAGGAGAATTTATTTCTTATCGTATCAGATGAAGACAAATTCCCATGTTAGAAATATCAGGCCGCTGAAAGGGTTAAATGAAAGCGGATATTTACATTGCCGGGTTTGTTTTTATACCCCCTCAGCTGGTGAAAACCAACCCACTCAGTTTATTTCCTCCCTCGACCTCCGTGGCCTTGACAGGTTCTTACAAATTCCATTTTAAGATCTTTCTCCCCTCCTTGGCAGAGTTGTGCGACCTGTTGAATCAAATTACTGAACCGTTACAAATGAAGGACGTGACGATGTACACGTTTTCCATTCGTGTCCCGGCTATGGGGCGAGTGGGGAGGGGGAGGGTAAAATCATTTTTACAGTCATTTTGACCGATTCCGGGAAGACGTTTGATTAGCTTCGTCTTTTCTTTTTCTTTTTTCCTTTTTTTCGTCTTTTTGCTGTTCGTTTTCTGGGGTCGAGAAAAACTCTGCATGGCGGAATGTTTCCAGAAAAAATTTTCTGTCTTTGGCGAGCATCAAAATTTTACCAGGTTTGCTAAGTGCAATAAGGTTTACGTTTATTTTCGTCTAGGAAATGAGGATATTTACAGAGTGTATGGATGAATTTCCGTTATCGTTTAAAGCTTCCGCGAATTCTCAGCTATCAGTAAAACTTCAGTTAATTTCTCAGCTAAGAGCAGTTTTGTAGATCTCAGATCTTACCTCACAGTAAAAAACAGCGTTATTTCTCAGCTGACGAGTAACATTTTCACCAATTTTCAACATTCAGTCAGACCCTCTTCATACTATGCTTTAATCTTAGTAAAAAAAAGTTGAGGTTTCTTTAGAATATACTTTCAACAAACAAATGCAGTCTTGCAATTGCAAATTTCTCAGCTTCTTCGTACGAGCACCCTGGCATAAGCTACTGCATTGCCTGACTAAACATTGATGTTTAAAAATTATGTGGATAATTAAATTCCAGTTATTGTGTACTTCCGCCCAGACTTGCTTCCGGTTGTCTAAAGCATTTGAAAATCATTCAACGAAGGATGGTGTTTCTCAGTGTCAACCGCGTTCGATAAAAGTTAAGAAGTTCAATTTATCAGGGAAGATTTAAAAGCACGGTCATCAATCAAGTTTAAAATGGTGACACTATGTGGCATGCACCATCAAGCTCAATTTTAGCCTACTCTGATCAAAATTAGTTGTAGCTTTCCCAGGAAAACAAAATATCACTAAAAATGCAATGTTCGATCGGAAGGCACAGCCTGGTGGTGCCCTTACCATTTCACTCCCTTGGAAAACAAGTTAAATCTTCTTATGAAACTCAAATCAAACAGGATTAGTTGGGGATCCTGAGATTTGACAAGACAATCGGCCACACTTGGATTTGAAGAGATCAGTTCGGGTTTTAATCTTTGTTATTAAAAGCTTAAAATACCAGACGAAATTTAGGAATTGACGACAGCCTCTGTGATGCACTGTCTGGAGTTCGCACTTGCCAACATTGTAAGGCTGACAGATAAAACGCTTCAACGCAAAATGATTTTGTTGTTGTTATGCTTTGCGCGTTTTTGCGGTACTTTAATTCCAGGGCTTCAACTTATCTCAACAAACATATTGTATAAACAAGCCTAGATGACGCCAATCTAAGTTTCACATGGCTTACTGCTACAACGACTACATGTAGTTCATCAAGATCTCGACTAACAATAGCAATTAATATCTGTCAGACTTACATATCCGCTCGTCATTCGCAGGTAATTGCTCCAGGGTCCCAGTCCGTCGAACGGAAGAAACAGGCCCGCGATGAAACATGAGAACAACTCACGGCATGCACGTTTTTCCACAGGTGACCCAAGCCTTACCTGCGTACGCAAGCGTTCTCTTGCGAGCGAAGTACTAGTGAAGATTCTGGTCGCGCAAAAATTGGGGCGAGAGCAAAAAAGGGAAAGGAGCGGGGAAGGGAGAGGGAGCGAGGGAACGCTCCCAGGCAAACCCAATTTTCGGGCGACCAGAATCTTCACTCGCGCGCGACACATAGCACTTCGCTCGCACGGGAAAGCTTCCTACGCAGGCTAGCCCAAGCACGACATATGAATATCACCGACGAGCTTCAAATAAAAAATATCTTTCCTCCCATCAGTCGTTTGTCTTCATGTTTCCTGCGCGCCCTCTGGGTCGATTTGCTGCCATTTAGGGTTTTGCTTTACCCTCTTTATATGGAGGGCAAAGCAGAGGAACTATAAACTGCCTCAATAGCTATAGATCCAGAAACCTCACCCAGAACTTTATTTTGCTAGGACAAGGTACCGGAATAATACTTGGCGAACAGAAAGATTGGGGAGGGGGGATGCAAATTTTTGAAGGAGAAGAGGTGGGGATATGCAAATATGAAGGTGATAGGTGATCTGCAAATAGGTGATATGCAAATAGGTTCATACAGTATCTCAGGGTTTGTTTTCCTTTCATCACCTGATATGACGTTAAATTTTTCTAGCATACTCATGGTATACTTTGGTTATTTGGTTTGACAGTGCTTTTTTTACAACTAGTTTTCAACACTTGAATGCCTCTGGGAACAAGATTGAGAAATAGTCATTCATTTCTTTAGGGCAAGTTTCATGATGGGCTCTTGGGTGCTACAAGTCAATAGTGACATTGTTTTTAGAAATTATCTTCGTTAAATTTAAATTGTACCTGTGTTTAGCTTGTATGCATTTTACTTTTCACGGCCAAACAGTTAAACGGTGTTTTCCAACACTTTTACTTTTAGCATTTTTCTGTTAATAAATTTGACCTGTTCCGAGGTAAAACCATAGTACCCGTACTTTCAAATGTTTTTCTTTCTTTTATTTTTCGTAGAGGTGTTAGTACCATATGACTACGTCAGTTATACATGTAATTAATATTAAGAGTATGTGTCGCAACGGTGTATTAAACTTGTAGGTTTATCGTAATAAACGCATCTTTTCACGCATGTTAATTTTAAAGTATTTGCTGATTTTCGAACATCTTTTGTGCTCAGGAAATAGTGTTCCCTAACAGCCACCGCATGTAAAACAGAAATGGACTCTAGGCCTGTGTGCAGACGCTTTGTATATTTCCATTCCTGTGTCAGAGGAGTAAAATTTCCGACACAGGAACTGGAAGGAAATAGCAAAATTTTACATGCAGGTTGCGAGTCGTTAACCCAGCAGAAAGGTATGCGCAAGAGTTCGCAGGAACGCTGTGAAGCGCTAAACAATGTTCTTACACTTGGCTTTCTCAGCTGTGTTTTTATAGATCTGTGGTTACACTGACGCTTGCACCACTGGTAAAAACCAGGGTTTACTTTACTTTCGCCAGAACTTGACGCGCGAAAATATGTGAGGCGGGAAAGTCACGTGATCAAGATGGTAGCTGGCTGAGTGAAGCCCTATTGCGGTGTTCCAGGTGAACCTCCACAATCTCCGCGAATTCGTCTCTACCAAGCAGCCGGTAACCCAACGGCATAAGCTGTAGAATGACATTGTGAAAACGCTCGCTTCCAAAACAGAACAGATCCAGGCCCAACTCGAGCCCCATGCCGTAATCACATTCATCATTAGCAAACTGCACCAAGGTCATGATTTCTTGGAGATCTTCCGAGCCTTGCTCTTTTTCTTTTTCGTCTTTACCTTCTGTTATGCGCTTGAGAATTTTCTTTAGTTCACCTATTTGCCGTGAAAAACAAAACAAGAACAGTGAGGGTTACGGCACAGGCTTACAATCCTCTGTTTGCGTGGTCACAGCTCGCCAAGATATATATTCAAATTTCTTCACGATTGCTATTATGGCTGTGTATATGTAAAAACCTAAACTACACTTATATCTTATTGTTTAAGTTCTTCTTTCTGCGATTAACTGCATGCAAAAGCGATTTTATGAGTTTAAGTTTTCAACTCACTTCTAGCATACAACGGTCTCCTTCCCAGCCATTTTTTGGGGGTATCACGCAATGCTCCATCCGTGAAATCCCAACAAAACGGCTATGAAGGAAACTAAGCACAAAATGCATCCATCTTCAAGAAGGAAGAATTAAGCCGAAAAATAAATATTTCCTCGATTAGCTTTCATCAAGGCAATACTCAATAACCCCAGGGAAGAGTGCCCTTCTCAGCAACCCCTGGGAGGTGCCCTAGTCAGAAATTCCAGGGGGGGAGTCCCATACTCAGCAAACCTTTGAGGAAGTCCCGTACTCGGCAATCCCAGTTGGAGTACCATACACAGTTAACCCAGTGGGGTACGCTATGCAATGTTAGATAAATTAAAGTTGCTTTACTGGGATCTGGGAACGCCTAACCCTGAACAATGAATCAAGCAACCCATCCCCAAGAGTCAGGTTTATGAGAAAACCGTGATGCAGGGAACGATGGTAAACAGCAAAAGAAAAGGAGATGACAACAATCAGACCCTCATTTCCATCATCCAGCACAGCCTGAGATGACTCGGGTGAATCACGGGTAAGGTAAGAAAAGCAGATCCCATGCATGTTGACACATTCCTCAGCTTATATACCAGTGTTCCAGAACTAGACAATAGTTTTTTGGTTGGCACATTTATTACGTCATCTGTGAGGCATCATCTGTGATATATTTTATCGTAAAAAAAAACTTTTCACTCACCATCAGTTACAGTAAGAGGGCGATACCCAACATCATTTGCATCCACAGGGACAACAATTCCAGCTTTGTGAAAAGTCTTGCTGACAACTTTCTTGTTTCTGGCCTTGATGGCTGATGTGCTGCTCTCTAGATTGTATTTCAATTCCTTTGCTTTGGACATAAGTGAGGTTTGAAGAGTCTTCAGTGATTTCTGCTTGGATTTACCACCTGGCATCTTCATGAAATCACCAAGAAATTTGCTAGAATGTTTAAACAAGCAAATACACTAGGTTTAATTCTTGTGGGGCATTGCTAGGTCACTTTGACCCAATAATAATAATAATAATAATAATAATTATAATAAATATCCAGAGATGTGCATATTTGTTGGGGTCAGCAAGAATTCTTAGTGCTGGAGATGTACATGTCGAAAAAAGAGAAAAAGCAAACAAGGGGTGTTTCTTGGCTTCCCTAGGCAACTTGTTGTTACCCGGAGCCAATGAAGAAACCAGCTTCTATATTGTCAATAGCTGTGTGAATCTTTAATAATATAATAATAATAATAACTACCGGTATTATTATTATTATTTATCCTCAGGTTGATGCGACTGTTTCAGGGCTCAAAATAACGGCCGGTCAACGGACAATGTCCGGCCAAAATGACAATTTGTCCGGACAAAATTTTGATTCGGCGGTCATTTCGACCGGTCACCTCTTCCCGACGTATCTAGGAAGATCGAAGAAGACTCTGCTCGCAGGGTAATTTTGTTAATCCCCTAGCTTGAAATGGGATATTGGCATCGCATGATACAGGAAAGATATCTTAAAGTCGAGGACGTAAATCCTTTTTACTGGACACAGTTGACATGAAGCCGTTGGCGTTTCCTTTCTTCCTACATGCTGAGCAAAGGCACAGTTATCTCACTTGTAGCATGGGCATATGTCCTATTACTATTTAGTGTTCGGTAGTAAAGACCAGTAAAGTGCTTACAACCAAGATCGCCTCCACCCGTAAGTCGTTAACTAATGTAAAACTATGCAGAGTAACATAACATTACGGCTACTGAGCAGTTTGTTTTATGTAGAGTAGAACGTAGAAGAAATGGAAATTCAAAAAGCGAACATAATAAAATGACACTTTTAGCGATCAAAACATTTAAGCTTAAACCTTATACTCTTTAACAACGAGTGTTTTAGCTTATGAGGCGAAATTTTTGGCAGAATAGGCTATTGCTTCAAAGTAAATCAATATATTGACCGGTCAAAACAGAGACATGACCGAGCAAAAATTGATTTGGCCGGTCAACATGACCGGTCAGTATTCAAAAATTATTTTGAGCCCTGCTGTTTAGGCCCCTAGCAAAAATATGTCGAGAATCAAAGAGGCAATAAAAAGAATATACAATGCTGTGAAACTATTTACAATATACACATAATTAACGTTAGCAGACTTGTGATACGGAGAAGGACAGCTGACGTACCATCTTCCTAAATGCCTTAACTGATGTCAGCATCTGCTTTGTTTCAGGGAGTAAGGTTTTTACCCAAGTAAGGTTTTCACATACCTTACTGCAGCAAAGAGGTTTTCGCCATGTACTGTAAATTCACAAGTCTTCTTGGCCTGGTTGGAGGCCACAAACACAGGCAAACTTTTGGGGTCATCTCTGTAAAACAAGAAATCCCTATTATCTCTTTTACTTACCAAGAGTGATCACCATCTAATTTCTCTCCACAGTAACAATACCTTGTAAAGCAGACAGGTGAGGAGAATTAACAAAATCATCAACTAGGTTATAAATATTGTCTTGATGTATGTGAAAATACAGTAGAAATTCTTGAACCTCCAGGGAAAACGAAAATTGGTTCAAGAAATCGAGAGGTTTGAGAAATCAAGGGTAAAATTACAGAAAAGTACTATCCAAGGGAAAAATTAATTCGAGAATTGGAATTTTTGAGAAACCTAGGGTTCAAGAAATTGGATTGTACTATATAGTAATCATATAAAGAGAAATGATTAATATTTCTACTTGGGAATTTGGGTTTTCTAGATGGAAATGAGAGAAAAAAATACAAATAATTACCCTATTACTGGCAGGTACTACTGTAAGGTTAAGTCTGCATATTACGAGCCTAGGGGCTCATCAAGCTGGAGCTTATCCCGGTTTCCGTAGCATGAAGCGACTAGGAGTATAATTTTCTACTCCCCCCTGGATGGGATGCCCGGGGGGTTCACTCCGATATATGGGCTATATAGGTATGTGCCACGGGATAGGGTAGGGTTTTTGAGGTTCTCGGTCCTTAAATAGGGTATCATTTCTGCTCCTTTTGGCATTGTGTTCCCGGTGTTATCCTTAGATAGGGTACCTAAATTCTATCAGCTAAAATAAATGCCCAACTAAATGTAACTAAAAAAATGGTCTGTTTAAACTATCAACTATCAACTAGTAGCAAAGCGATTTTGTAAAGATTTGTGTTTTG
The DNA here is from genome assembly GCA_963693305.1 of Meandrina meandrites. NCBI lineage: Eukaryota > Metazoa > Cnidaria > Anthozoa > Scleractinia > Meandrinidae > Meandrina > Meandrina meandrites. The sequence goes on along the minus strand of OY855910.1, from coordinate 4,602,880 downwards.
CCGTGAGCAGTTAGCCGTTATTTGGATCGTCACCCAACGCTTCTCCTCCCCTTGAATAGGGTGTCATTTTTCGGATTTGGGCCTTAAAAAGGGTATCAATTTTCGTTTTCTTTATCCTTAAATAGGGTCAGGGATTAAGAACCTTCGCGGCACACTCCTATCCGAAATTTATGGGAGTACCCCCCCCCCCCCCCCCCCCCAGGATGGGATGCCAGTCCATCGCAGGGTTACCCCCAGCAGTAAATTCACCGGTACCCATTTGTACACCTGGGTGGAGAGAGGACTATGAGAGTAAAGTATCTTGCCCAAGAACATAACGCAGTGCCCCGGCCAGGGCTCAAACCCGGACCACCCGATCCGGAGTCCAGCGCACTAACCATTCGGCCACCGCGCCTTCCATCGTACTACTGTACTACTGTAGCATTACTTATTTCATTAAATATCAGTTTGTTCCAACACATGATTTGTTAAAACATGTCTACTCTTATCCACATCTGGCCCTATACCCACCTAGGATTATGGCCATAAGTGAAAGTCACTCTTATCCCCAGGGGGGGGGGGACTCCCATATGGAATGGATGGGGATGCTTGTCGGAAATTTTGAATTTAACCCCTAAAAGAGACCAATCTGGGCATGACCGAAGCTTATGCAGACCCCTAAAAGAGTGAATATAACGAATCAAATTCTTTCTTTATTGTTATTTCTTCGTGTGCAACCCTAAACGAGATCTTGACGGCTAAAAATAATGACATTTTGCCCAGAACACCCTAAGCGAGACCAAAATCCGAAATTTACAACCCTAAGCGAGACAACGAGCATCACCGTCCATTTCATATGGGAGTCCCTCCCCTGGGCTCTTATCCACATAATTGCCTCAAAATTTGTAAATTATGACCATATGTTGATTTTTACCTGTAATAGCCTAAATGGAAACCTGTCTTGTCATCGCCCTTTATTACAGTCAGAAATTCTGGAGGATCATAGTAATATCTCCAGTGCAGGTGATAAGAAGTGATGTCTGACTCACTGATGTCATCAAAAGATCCTGACAACAAATCATACGGACCAACCAGCTTTAAGCCAATGGAGTCAGTCAAGGCATCTAGCAGTGAACAACAAAGAAGAGATCATTTTAGAATGGTAATGGTTTCGCACCAATTTTCCAGCCTTCCATTGCATGTGACTGTCTTGAAGGGGATCAACAATACATTCTTTGCCCACATTTTGCAAAAAATTGGAAAATACAGCTAAAATGCTAAGATAAAATAAAAATTCTGGGAAGACATGAGCCCAGAAAGCCCACTCAGTTTTCAAATACTGGCAAAATGCATTAACTGATCCAAATGTGAATCAAAAAGCTCTTGTTCCTATTCCATTTCCATTTAAGAAGAAATAAAATGCAAACAGAGGCAACAAACTTGATGTATAGTCCATGTGTCATGTTTGTTGCCATTGTTAAGTTGGCATTTTCTCAAATCCAAATCATAGACAACCAACATGCACTTTTCATATCCCAGCAAATAGTTTGTACTTGTCTAGATTCAGTGGTTGCTCACAATTACTCAACAACTTTAAAAATGCCTATTTTCCTAATGATGAAAATCACAGCGATCACCATTTGACAACCAGCTTTGCATAAAATAGGATTTGACCTGTTATGTTTCCTTGACAACATGCTGGACTTTCAGAAGAAGACAAATATTATTGTGGATCAGACTTACCACAAGGTTTCTCTTTGTTTAGCTCTTTGCAAAACTCCCAAAAGTCAAAGAAGTCTTGAGGAAGTTCAACTTTGAATACTTCTTTCAACTTCTCCTTGACATCTTTGGTTTTATTCTCAGATTTACCTGCAAATAAGTGCATAGAACATCACATGAAATTAATTCATGCATAGGTTATGTCCAGTTTTCTCTGTGTGAATCAGCAGGGAATCTTGGTAGTTGTAGTCAATGTTGGAGCATCTTGGAGTTTTGTTGAAATTCAACAACTATAACTCCCTGTAGGTGCCTCTTATAGAGGGGACTGTGTATCATTGCCATGTGCTTAGCACTCACAAAATCCAGAAGTGTTCAAAACAGGAGTAGGTGGGGTGGGGGGTGGGGGGCTGGGGGGAAGGTACACAGATCCATCAGGCCTTCCCCAAGATCTACTACTGGTATTGCTGAGTTCTTGTATGGCTTTTTCCCCATGCCTTCGCAGTATTGGATGAGGTCACTACTTGTTTCGGTGAGGTATCCAGGGCAAACAACCGTGCCTCATGTCCCAAAACAGGTTGACCATGACAAAAATAAAGGCCTAGGAACAAGGCAACCACTGGTAGATACCTTCCCCCCCCTCCCCTCCCCCCCAAACCTCAAGCTACCAATGATTTCTCTACAGGGCAACAAAGATCATAATTTTCTCCGACATTTGTAAAGAAGTGGGTAAGCCTGAAAGTACCTTACATCACTGCGGATTCTTAACTCCCACGATCTTTATTTTTTCTTAGGCATTTTGCAAAACCTGTGGACACCTTGTGAACTTGAATCGACGGATCATCTGTCGCTCAGCAGAGGTAGCATTGATCTCAAGCTAAAAAATTATTATATAAGCCTACGTATAAGTACAATGCAGCCTGTCTTCTCTGGCTTACCTATTCGCTTCACTGATTTTTTATGTTTTTCAATTTCCTCCTTCTCGACTGAGGCTTTTTTCTCTGTTTTTCTTCGCTTCTTCGGTGGTGAGAGAGCTCCGTCCGCCATTTTCTGCATAATAATCATTTGGCGGGAAATCCTACTTACATTCGTCCCCAGGACTTTTCATCTTCAGTTTCTTATTTTTCGCGTGTTCTGATTGGTTTGATCGACTCTTGAATTTCTGCAAGTTGGACCAAATATTCCTCTGTTTATTGGTTAAAGGGGCTAGGTCACGGTGGGCGCTTTCCATTTAGAAAAAAAATCCGGAAATTTTGGTGTGAATTTCCGGGAATTTCTCAACGGGAAAAAGTTGTTCCATTTGTCGCAAATTTCGCCTGTGATCGGCCCATGAGGTTATTAAGTTCCTAACATCATGATCTTGCCAAGTCTGCAGCTTGTTGCTGTTGTTGGCTGTCGCACTTTCTGGCTGATATGGCGATGGAGAACGACTGGAATCTAAAGATTCTAAAGAAAACAAAGAAAATAATTTGAAACCATTTTGCGCGCGAAACAAGCATCGAAGTGCAGGCACCTCATTTAAATATGAGCACTTCAAAAGTGTACACCTTCCCAATTCAAATCAAATTACCTACCACTATTGTAATAAGTGCAGTCGTGTTTTAGTAAATGTTCCATCGAGTGCGTTGCCAGCAAGCAACACGAACACTGGTACATCATGACCTCTGACGGGGTCGACGCCATTTTGTTACAAAATGGCGATGAAAACTTGGCTGCGGTGGGCCTGGAACTGGTAAATATTACCGGGAAATGCAATAGGCGCCTTGCACTAAGAAGTCACGTGATCTTGTCCGCCATGTTGGAGGGCAAACAAATCGGTTGCTATGGAAAACATGGCTGCCGCGTGGGATCACGAAAGGTCAGTTACGCAACTATTTACGCTAATAGCTTTTTTCTTTCAAAACAAAACGATCTTTATTCGCTTTTCAAATATGCATAACATCTTAAAAGTTATTGTAATCGTGCAATTGTAATAAACAAGCTTATTTAAGCTTACTTTTAAGCACTTACCTTTGGGTGTTTCGTCGCCGGGTGCATTCTATAAGGGGATTTAAACTCCGTTTCAATCCCGAGTTCAATGTTCTATTGCCAAGTGATGATAAGCGAGGCGATGGAGTCTTCTAGAATTGTGGCGGTTGAAACAGTACTGAGTGAAAGGTAAGAATCGAACAGATCATTGTTATGTTTACTTGCAATTGTTAGATGAGTAAGTTTCATTGCTGTGTCCCACGCTGCACAAATGATGCTCGCTACAATGCTGCATTGTCATTCCATCGTTTCCCGAGTAGCGATGAACTGCGAAGGCAATGGATTGCTAAAATACGTCGGGATGAAGGAGAATATTTTCAGGTGAGGAAAGCCTCTTGTTCGTGATCATTTCGAATTTCGTTTGTCAGTGTTAAAACTCAAATAATGCGCCAGCTAATTATCACATCGAAGCTAAGAAGTTCTCGACAATACATGTAGATCACTTCAAACACCAGGGTATGCTCTGAACATTTTCAAGTGACGGACTACCTACCTGATGTGGACAATTTGGGTAGAAAACGGCTCAAAAGTGGGGCAATCCCGACGCAGTTTCAATGGCACAACAAACCTCCCAGACGAAAGTTAACACGCAGTTTCCAACAGTTGGAGGAGTGAGTACAGAGTAGACATGCAATTAGTAAACAAATCCTTTCGTGGGTTGAAGGAATTTAAACCCTTTATTTGTACTTTGCCTTTTAGTAGGGCTAAAAGGGTTAGAAAGGTTTCTTTTGTGTCATAGCCTGCATTCATTGATTTTGTATTGTTTATTTATATTATTTATTAGTAGTAAAATCATTAATGTTGCATGTTGCATTTAATATTTCTACTAATCTCCCCCACCCCAATCCTTTTACTTCAGCTAAAGAAAAATTCAATCTTTAACCCCTATGAAATAAACAACAACAACAACAACACACTTTATTGTGCCCATAACAAATTTTAATTTGAAAATTACAAATGACAGAACTAAATCGACTTATTAAAGAGTACCAGCTCCCTGAAATAACTAGAGCTAAAAATGTCAGGGAGCTTGAATAAATAAAAGTAGATAAAATGTTGATAGCTATGGTACAAATTATGTTCAAGCTTACTAACTTACACATTAACATAACACTACTAAACATATAGAGTTCTTTTAGACTAAACTGATTTGGACTACACCAAGATGTCCTAATATAGTAAATATTATATTCAACAGGCATCCTACAGATACTGGCAGAGACGATAGAGAAGCCAAAGTTGCCCACCCCAATGATTCTACCATAGATGAACCAAATATCAAGGAACAACTTTTAATGGCAAGAGCTGAAATAAGGGATCTCAGATCCCAAGTTGAAGCTTTAAAGCTTTGAAAATTTGGTCTCGAGCGGTTTTCGACAGATAATGACAGCATCAAATTTTATACTGGTTTCCCAAGTTACAATCACCTTGTAACATTTTATGAATTTGTTGAACCTTGTGCAGAAACCATGCAATACTGCTACACAACTAGCACATCTTCTCCCTTTACTCGTCCTGGTGGTCGAGTAATGGCCCTTATAGATGAGTTGTTTTTGTTTCTAGTTAGAATAAGGTTGGGCCTTTTTCAACAGGATTTAGCTCACCGATTTAACGTACATGAGTCAACAGTTAGTAGGAAAGTTGTAACCTGGGCAAATTATTTGTATTTTTTTCTTGGTATTCAGCCCATTTGGCCCTCCAGAGAAGTTGTTGTGAGGTACATGCCACAGGCATTTAAGGATTTGTATCCCAACACGCGTGTGATAATAGACTGTACAGAGGTTAAGGTTCAGGTACCATCATCCCTTCTTTTGCAGTCTCAAATGTACAGCACATACAAAAGTGGTACTACTTAAAGTCCCTCGTTGGTATTACCCCCCATGGAGCAGTTTCGTTTGTATCTTCATTATATACTGGTTCTATTTCTGATAAGGAAATAACAAAGTGTTGTGGCATTTTAGATCTTTTGGGGCCTAACGATAGTGTTATGGCCGATAAGGGTTTTAATATTGATGATCTTTTATGCAGTAAAGGGGTAAAGCTTAACCTTCCACCATATCTTTTAAATCACGCACAGTTGTCACCAGAGGAAGTTATAGAAACAAAAGCCATTGCCAAAGTACGGATTCATGTGGAGAGGGCCATACGCCGAATTAAAGAATTCCATCTTTTTGACACTGAAATTCCTATGTCACTTTTGGGCACTGTTAATCAGTTGTGGACAGTGGCATGTTTGCTTGTTAATTTCCAGGGGCCATTGATTCTGAAGAATAATCTGTGTTAGGTGCCACAGGTGGCTGTATATGCATTTCAAAACAAAAATATTTGTTAAAAAGGTTCCTCCTTGATGAATTGTACACTGAAAGAGGTCTGAAAATATGTACTTGTAGCCATGCAATGACCTAATTACAAAAACATGTTCCAGTAGAAAAATGTAATGAAGTAAGTGATATCACAAAAAGTAGTTAAAATAAAACAAATCAACCTTGTCTTTACATTCTTGAAAAAATGCAGGATCAAATACTATCCTCTGGCAAAAAAACAGATCATCATTAATATAACAGAAAAAGTCACACCAATCCAGACCAGTGGTGCCTAGTTGGCATTGTACTTGTAAGTAATACAAATGTTTCTTGTTTAGGGTTAATTCATTGGAAATGGGGTCGCGCTTAAGGTAAGCCACATCATCTAAACTGGTTGTTCCTTCCTGGACAACCTTTGTCTCAAACAAGCCATAAGGACTTGACAAACCAGTTTGAGCTGCCTCAACATCATAAACCATCCTGTCAGGGGAACTTCCCAGCCAGGGGCATTTTGGATTTATAACCAGACCACTTGGGTACAAGTTCACCATCCCTTGTTTTGCTTTAGTGGCATATATGGATGCTGCTCTTCCCTCCATTTCTATTCCCCGCTTCATAGCAGCTGTCTGTACAAGCCTAGATGGCTGAAGTTGTTTAACCAGATTATCAAAATTAGAAATTCGCTTTGCCACCATTCCAAACTTACTTGCAGTTATTCTTCTTTTGCGCAGTGAATGCCAAAGGTCACTTTCATTCTGCTCTCTAGTTTTTTCTTCCAAGTTATGTGCCATTTCTAAAGTGACAGACAGAGACTCTAGCTTCGCGGATTTGTTGTTGTCCAAACAAATTGACACATTGTTTTCAAACCTTTCGCCTGCATCAGGCAGGGGCAGTTTAGGGAATGAGGTGTGGGCATAATCATTTATGATATACTTCTCTGTGAGCCTCTGTTGATAAGACAATACAGACCCCTTTGGTGCTGCTCCAAATTTAGTTTGTACAGAAGGTAGTTGTGAGATTGCAAGGTTCTCTAGATCTGGTAGTAAACTCCATAGCAAAGGCTCGGGGTTTAGATTTTTTAGTTTAGCTTTTTGTTCAGGGCCCAGCAAATGATACTGAGATGCAGGTGAGTACAGGGTACTTTTAATGAACTTATCATAGTTTGCTCCCTCTCGAGGCTTCTTCACCATCAATGCATCTACACATTGAGGACTTATGTGCTTCCCTCTGGGAACACTCCATCGCTGTGACATCATAGTACATGTCAGATCATCAGGTAAGCTGTTTAACCCAAGCTGCTTACAGTGTGCCAGATAGAAAAGGAGGCCAACAACATGGTGACAAATCCCTCCAGCACCAGCTACACAAGAGCACTTTCCAGACACTGTTGTTTGTTGCATACCAATCATCACTTGAACAGAGTGTGGTGCTTCATTTTTCTTCATTGACCTGTAGCATTTGGCTGAAACTACTGCCTCTGAGTCACCATATGTAACTGACATGGGTAACATAAAATTGGACTGGTCAGTATCTAGTGAAACTAGATTTTTTAAAAAAAGCAGATTTCAATGGGTAACACATGGTGCCAAGTGAAATTAAGAATTTGAGGCCTAAGTTGCCACTAGGCACAACGGGGATGAGTAAGTGAGAGGGAATGTTTTTATTTCACAATGTATGGCATTTATTTCACAAGGAATTGCATGCAAATTGTTGAATAACATGAAGGGCAAAATTACTGTCATAAAAACATCGGAAATCTTCGGCAGAGTATTATTTACCAGTACACTTACTTTTGATTTTGTGAAGATATCCTGGTTCTGCAAAATACTTGTACGCTTTTGCAGTACTTTCAGATCCTGTTGCTTTTGCATACTTTTCAACGTCAGTAAAGGTAATCCTTAAACGTGACAGGTCCACGCCGGGATCACTGAGAAAATCAACGAAACTACATAGCGTTTCGCATTCCATAGACATTTTGACATTGACGATCCTCAGCAATTTAAATTTATCGCCCGTTTAACTTGCCCAAAGCGAAAAAAATGAATGCTCTTGTGAATATACCAGGGAAATATACGAAACTTAAGCCAGCCATATTTCTTCAAAGTAAGTGCTTAAAAGTAAGCTTAAATAAGCTTGTTTATTACAATTGCACGATTACAATAACTTTTAAGATGTTATGCATATTTGAAAAGCGAATAAAGATCGTTTTGTTTTGAAAGAAAAAAGCTATTAGCGTAAATAGTTGCGTAACTGACCTTTCGTGATCCCACGCGGCAGCCATGTTTTCCATAGCAACCGATTTGTTTGCCCTCCAACATGGCGGACAAGATCACGTGACTTCTTAGTGCAAGGCGCCTATTGGAACGCGAGAAACCAGTCGGGACGTTCCAACCGGGAAAACGGGACTACCTTTTGAGCAGTTCCACTTTTCCCGGAAATTTTCCAGTCGGGTGAACCGAAAAAACGTTTTCCATTTACCCCCAAACCGGAATTTTCGGAATTTTCGACCAAATGGAAAGCGCCCGGTATTTTAGATAATTCTATTTATTTTCGTTAATTAAGAGTTCTAAACTTCAAATTGGCAAAGCAAAAGTCTTTTATTGGCAAAATCATGGCCACATAACAATCAAGGATGATTTTCGAGCATTGTAAATGACACTTTCATACAAATTGAGAGAAACTTGAAAAATATCGGGCCGACGTTTTTCAAATTTACCCGAACGCAATCCGTTTTAATCTTCTCGAATTTTGCCCATCCATGCCTCTTTTTGGTCTTTCTGTGTTTCTTTTGAGTTCTTCTACAGTTTTAAGCCGTTATTTTTATATTTCAGTTAATTTTCTGCATAATAATCATTTGGCGGGAAATCCTATTTACATTTACATTCGTCCGCAGGACTTTTCATCTTCAGTTTCTTATTTTTCGCGTGTTCTGATTGGTTTGATCGACTCTTGAATTTCTGCAAGTTGGACCAAATATTCCTCTGTTTATTGGTTAATTCTAACGTTTCAAGCATGTAGTGACTCCGAATCTTAAGGCGAGGGTACACGTCAATTTGAGTGAAATTTTAAGAGGTATAAAGAAAGGATAGAAAAAAGAAAATTATATTATATTTGGAACACCACGCAAGAGCACCCCAGGTTGTCAGAGGACTGTTTTGGTGTCCATCTACTAATTTTCAACTTCAAATTCTAATTTTAAATCACATTAAATCTTTAATATTTCTTATTTCTCCAAATTTTACTAATCCTCTGAAAAAACACTATCTCTTCCCAAACATTCCCAAAAATCACTGAAAAATTTCCAAAACACCGCTAAACATAGCTTTGTGAAATGAGCATAGGGTTTTTGGATTACTGGAAACGCGGACGGGATATTGGCATTAAACCCAACTTAAGCGGTAGAAACTGAAAACGGGCTTCGAGATCCTCCCAGGATTTATTGGAGAGCTGGAAAAGACGAGGGTGTCAACGCTGACGTAACGTAGTAATTGAACTATGTAAAGAATTCATGATCAAGGGACTTGCGGTACTTTCGTGAACGCCCAAAAGGAAACGTAAAATAGCATGTTTAGATCAACTTTAATTAAGTAGTTTAGTTCTACCCGAGATCTTTGTTGGACACGTTCACTGCAATTTACCGCTCACCCGTTGCCTGGTTTTATGATTATCCCGATCAAGAAAAGTTAATACTCGCAATAGAAGTAAGTTTATGAACATTGTTTTGTAATATTGTCAATCAGTTTTGTTTGCTTTTATATGTAGATTTTGTGAGTTTTTAGGATCTTACGTGGGATTGACTACATGGCATGATGTATGTAACAACCGTTTATATCAATGTTAATTCCGCTTCGCTCATTTTTATTATTAGTTGATTTAGTCAAGTAGATTACATTATACATTCTGATTTCAGATCGAAATCAAAAAGTATCAGTTATACGACTGCGAGTATTCTTCGGTCTCCGTTTTCTTGCGAAACAGAGGGCATGATCACAAGTTACATACTACCCCGATGTGGGTTTAATCAAAACTCAAAACTCATTTGAGCATTGAGTATGATTTTCTTCATAATAAATTTCTCACTGTCACCATGATATTCAGATTTTAAGTTTGGACTTAATTAGTTCATATATAAAAAATAAATAAATAAATGTAAATAAATAAGTAAATAAAATGAACAAGGGCAAGAAATGATCATAAATCATTTTCTATTTCTGATTTATTAAAACCAACACAACAACCAAGCTACATTTAACAACTACAAGTCATAACCAGTACAGAAATTGAACCTAGTAAAAATAAATTAATGTAACTGTTCTTTTCTGGCGCCTGCACCGATAATACACATGCCAGCACGTGTGAATCTAGAAGAGATAAACTGAAATAGAAAGGATTGAAATTTTTTATAGAAAAAGATCTGATTTTAACCAGTCTACTTTGCAATTGAGTTGTCACACAATACTTCGCCAAGGTGTTGTGTGACGACAAAATTTATAGCTGTGTGGGAGGTTGGTTGAACCTCTGTAGATGACAAAATGAGTTGAAAATAAGGAACAAGGTAATAAAAGCCCTGACTAAAAGAACAACTAGCTAGGGTTGTACGTATTCTAAAATGTTATCACGCAGTAAAAATGTTTGAGCAGTAAGAAGCTAATAGTGATTTAAGAGTAGCCATGTCTTTGATAGGGCTCTGAAAAAAAAAAAAGAACCCCAGAATGCCCTACCATGTACCCCCCTATACAGCAACTTTGATAATTACTTTAGAAAAACAAAAATACATAAATAAATACGCAGTTTCCTTTACAAACTGAACATGTAACCTTACATACAATAATTATTATAAAAAGTCTGATTTATCGCACATTTTGAGATAAAGACAGTGGTCACCCTCAGATTGTAAAATAAATCATACTGCCTTAAAGGGCCACCGTCAACCATAACGCTTTGCGTAATTTCTGTAACACAGAAATTACGGATCTTTTGTGGAAGGGATAACTTTCATCAAACTGCATGTTGAGTTTTTAACTCCCAATATCTCCAGAATTGAATTGTTTCTTTAGCTGATTTAAATGTCTCAGTTTTGATACGATTTGGCTGATATGTTTGTGCAACATCAAAAACAACAACAACAGAGGCTCGCAAATGACGCTGGTTGACGGTGTCCCTTTATCAGCTGTTGCTGACTGCATGGTGACAAGTGCAACATTTACATAATTTGTTTCGATAATCTACTAAAATTCTCCTGTACCACTGTAATGGTATTTTAGGAGATTCGGATCAGTGGAGATTGTGGTCAATGAACATTGTATGACATAAGGGGCTTAAATAAAGGAAACAACACCAACAAAAATTAAACATTGCACAATGAACCCCATTTGGTGATGGAAAAAGAATCTATCCTTGAACTTAGCATGATATCCAAACTGAATACCACTGAGTGATAATATTTTTGAAGTTACACTACATTTGCCACTAAATAAATCCCAAAAATAACACTGTGTATAATTTACAAAACAAAGGGAGCTGACTTTAAAAACATGATAAACCTAATTTGCCCACTTCTGCAATTCTCTCTATTGAACAAAATAGCAAAACAATTTACATGAAATTCTCAATGCTGAATTTTATATCTTACATAAAATATAATAATTTAGTAAATCTTAACATTAACACTATTCAATAACTACAATCTGAACTGTGAAACGAGAAGTGTTTTTAAAAGGCAGTTCCTCCTTACCCTTAATGACCAATGATTGTGTGAATAGCATAAAATCTGTGATCAAGACAGGGATGTTAAGGGGTGGCAAATGGCCCTTAAAAAATATGGATCTCACAAAATTTTTGCTAATTTTTATGGCACTTGCCATCTTGAATTTTTGCAAAACCTTCTAAGAATCTTACAAGGGTATGGACATCTTGGGCTTGCAGAAAAAATACTGGTCTTAGCATCTAGCAAAGTCTTAAATTTATCATTTGCCACCCCAGGAAGTGGCAACACAATCTCCCCCTCTCTTTACCGTTTTTGCCCATCCACAGTTTTCTCTGGAGTATGATGCCACGATCACTGTGATTCTTGGGAGAAAATGGCAACGAAATAATTTCAAAGTCTACAAAGACATCAACTTGTTTTTCATATAAAAATAAAGTCATTTAGAGGTCATCTAATTTGCCAGAAAAGTGATGTTAACTTCAGACTTTCAAGGAACCTGAAGCAATGTGTAACAGAACGTCACAGGACTTTGATACAATATCATAAATTTGCAATTTACAATGGTGTATGTTACAGGCATGCTTTTCATTTTTCAATACAAATTATCTCAAGAAATATACAATTATAGAATTCCTATACACAATCCTGCCATGCAAATGTCTTGAACCATCAGTCAGGTCGTAGAATTTGTTCCTTTGGTAAGAACTCTACCAGCAGAACCTGAAAATATAAAAGTTTGCCATATATTATAATAATATGTAGAGTCAATAAGTGGAACAACATAATAATTATGTCGTTCCACTTATTGATTGACTCTACAAAGCAAGAGCTTTCTATTCTCCCTCACTGGCTTGAAAATGTCTGTTTTGTAGCCACAGTGTACTTGACAATACAAAAATAACTTGGAGTGGGCAAGTCTAACTGGAAGACAGCTGGTTATGATTGACAGAGCCAGTGGAGCAATTAAGACTCATAGTTTCACTTGGAGAAAAGATAATGTCTACATCGATCAAGGTGTCCCAACTTGCCAGAGCTTATCCCTTAAGCAGTAAGCGGTATTTCTAATCCTCCCTGGATGGGATGCTTGTCCAGGCCTCTGTCTATTCATTACCTAGTACACGCTATCTTCCTACTGACAGCTAGAGACCAGCACAAATCCAGCATACTTACATATTCCATCATGTTACCGGAATTGCATCGCTGTTTATGTAAGCGCCAATGAAGCCCAAGCTGTGAAGTAAAGACAGTTCAAACTTAACAGTATTCTTCCCTGAGGATCAAAACTGAGAAGCAACAGATTTCTTCTTCTTCCAGACTTGATGTAAATGATGACACATTCTACCACACTTCATAACCTCACAACACATTAAGAACTTAGGGCACATTCATTTGGGATCAATCCGAAATAAGAATAATTGGAATAATGCAAGTTAGTGTTCGTTTGGCTGCTCTTCCTATTCCAGAATACTTGGATTTCCATTCCGGCTTTTCTGCTCCCAGGAGCAGAATAGCCAGAATATATTCCAGATATATTCTTATTCCAGAATATTCCCAAACGAACACGCCCTTAATGTGGCTGGGGTTATAACAAGGTAAAGTCTGCATACAAGCCTAGTGGCCAATCAGGCCGGAGCTTATCCTGGTTTCCGTAGCATGAAGTGACTAGGAGTATTTCTAGTCTCCCCTGGATGGGATGCTAGTCCATCACAGGGTTAACCCCAACAGTAAATTCGCCGGTCCCAATTTATACACCTGGGTGGAGAGAGGCACTATGAGAGTTAAGTGTCTTGCCCAAGAACACAGCGCAGTGCCACGGCCAGGGCTCAAACCTGGACCATCTGATCCGGAGTCCAGTGCACTAACCATTAGGCCACCACGCCTTGTGGGTTATAATTAAGTCTCAAAGAACTATGTAATTTCCTCCAATTATTGGATGTGATGCAAAAGTTCTTTGAAACCTTACCTTAGTATAACAAGGCCTGGAAACCATACCTGGTTGAGTGAAACTATCAGAACAATTTTCAGCATCTAAGATGCAGGGGCCACCCTAGGAAATGACCGAGGAAGGTCAGTGGTTAGAGCAGCATCTGACCAGCGCGTGGAAGGTCAAAGGTTCAACTCCCATTGGAGATGCATATATTTTCTTTGTCCCACACTCATGACATTATTATTTTAGTAGAGGAAATGTTATTTTCCGAGTTTGTGTACAACACATTAAGGAACTTAATGCACAGATGCTTAACTTAAGTACAGATGTTTTTTAGCCACAGATGGCAACCGGAAGTCACATTTTCTCTTCTTTGGCATCCTAAAATGATAACAGTCCTCTTCTGGTTGTCATCTGTGGCTCAAAAACATCTGTGCTTACACGCTCTATTTAATACCATTATTTATCAGAAGAAAAGCAGTCGCTACATACACAAATACTAACAACACATTACCTTATGATAAAGATGACAATTTTCAGCATCTAACACTTTGTTTATTGAATGTCTTGTCTGTGATGAATGAAAATATTCAAATCAATGATACAAAAACCTCTCATGGACATGCAATGCATACTTAACACCGGGGAGTCTTATTGTTGGTGTAAATTACCAGAAAAGTGGGAACAGGGACATTGTATCTAATCACAGCTACACAACTCCTACAAGTGTTAAAAATGTTCTTCAGAAAGACGGGCTGTTGTTCAGGATACATCAAAGTTCCTTACTCTTTTATTTAGGCAGACGACAGGCCACATGGACATTCCAAGAGTACAGCAACAACAAATACAACCACAGAGTAACCAGCGAACATTAACAGGCATTGTTTTACTTAGCACTCTGTTCACTCTTGTGACAGTCGCTTTGTATTCCTCAGGTGCTACCTGCAAACATCAAATTTTTGACCAACTATTCAACAAATATTCATACAAAATTACACTTTTCTAGTTTGTTCTTCATTCATCCCTTCAATCCCATGCTTGAAAATCAAGAAATGTACCATTCGATACTTATTTCAGACAGAGACCTAGCCATCTCAAGCAGTAAAGCACTGACTTTATCAATAATATTTTCTGTTGATTCTCTTTTTTTTTTCCTTTTTGAAGACAGAAAGCCCGATGAAAAGAGAAAAATTTGTTTACATAAACACACATCTGTGGTGCCCTTGAAAACTATACCTACTTAATTTCAGACCGGAAGACAAAACTGTACCCAATTTTTGGTCAAAAGGACAAATTATGTGACTGAAATTTAATGAATAAACAACTACAAATAATACCTTTTGGTGCAGTGAGTACCTCCCCCCCGTCCCCCCCCCCCCCAGCCCCCTTCTCTCGTGTATTGATCAGCCTGATATCTTGGTCAATAATATACAGTTCCAGGTGATGTCTGACAAATGCAGATTGAGTTGGCACTTTGAATAGCGCTTTGGTTAGCCTAAATATATACCGTTCAGGTTAGCCTGAATAGCACTCCAGTTAGCCTTAGCATTCTGGTTAGCCTGTTTATGGTTAGCTCTCAATAATGGTAATGGTAACACAATATATACCAAAAAAGTGCAAGTCTGCATTTGTCAGACACCAAGTTCCAGCACATCATAGATGTTTGAGCGACTGTGCATCTTCAGCAAGGAAACTTCTAAATAAATGGTAACAGCACCATTGCAAAAACATTTACGTTATAAATGTTTATGTTACTACTAATCACCACAGCAAAGCAAAAGTGAAACTTCAAAATTACATTTAATGACCATGTTTTAGACTGAACCTTTCTAGTACTAAAACAAAACACACTTGTGTAGAGAGCACATTTTCACTGCCTAACCCAGCTGAATAATGAGAGACAAGGCATCTGAGTCAAAGTTTCGAATAAGGGCACAACATTCTCCCTTGAGTTTTGTTTTACACAAATGCCTGTGCTTGCTGGTGGCCAGTCTATGAAAAGAATTAAAACGAAATTTCAATAGACCCGAGAAACGATGGTTTTTCTTTAAAATACCGTTCAAGTTATAGGAGGGCAGAAGAAACAGTTTTTATTGTTTTACTGCTTCAGATGACGAAAGATCACGATTCCTCGCGCCACGACTTGGTAAACATAAACAAAGAAAAGTTGAAGGACACAATAGGAACAATGATTGTTCACAAAAAGTGAGGATTAATTAAAAAAAATTGCGTTTAGTCAAGTACAAAACATGCCGGCTTTATACTTCAGCATTTCTTTTAGTCAAACGCAGTAGGTTTACACATGAAAAGGCAAAAACTCCGCACAGATAGTATATTTAAGGTAGTTATTTAACTCCCCTATAAAACGACCACGCGCGTGCTCTCTCAACACATGTCCAGTCGAATGAGAAACAACAAGCTTACCTTTGCACTTAGGCCTTGTTGAAATTCTACATCAAACTTGCTATTAAGCCCGAACCTAAAAGCCACAAGGACAAGCGGAGGGAAAAGGCAATTAACCCCTTGTGTTCTAAGATGTAAAGAAATTAGATAGGCGAAAGCAGGGCGACTTGTTAAAGCCAGATAGTAATACGAACTTCGAGACACACTTGTAAACCGTAAACACAACTCACACTGTCATGTGGCCAACTCCACGAATAACTACTGGTTCCGGCGTCACCTGGACGTGTTCGTCAGAAACACGTGAGCTTCGTTCATCCTCTTGAAGATTCTCGTCAAAAATAGCGTCAAAGTTCGCCATTCACAACAACGTTTTGGCCCAAAAAATATTACCGCTCGAGATGGAAAATCGGAAGTGAAGGGATATTTACTACAGCCCGCAAGGGCCACTGGGAATAAAAGAAGAGAAAAGCTTGGTAACAGGTTGAAGACGAGTTTTGTCACCAGTGCTCCTCGCCCCTTAGTTGGACTATACTGTTTAGAAAAAAAATTTCGAGTTTGCTTTGTATTTTACATTATTAGAGAATGCCCAGAATGACTGTAATCCTATTTTCTCGTTTCACTATGTGGCTTGTAAGCGCCATGAAATTATTTCAGTCACAGTACCCCCGCCGTCCAAACAGAAACCCAAACATTTTTGAAACACAAATTTCCATCGTAAAATAAGTCCTTCCCGAAAATAAGTCCACCTGAAAGAAACCCAGGGATTATTTTAGAAATTATATTACGGTTGTAAAGCAAGAGATGATCTGATTTCTTCACCTCTATTTTTTAGGTCTTTTTTTTTCACTTGAATTAACCCTTAAACATGTTTAAAATACTTAGATAATCAACTGTTCGGTCGGTCTGAAAGGCTCTTTAAAAAGCGAAGCCTCCCGTACAGTCCCGACTATAGGGAGTAGTCCCGGGTTGAGCATTCAAGGCGTAGACTTTATTCGGGTCGTAACGCAACGCCGCGGGCGTTACCTGGGGGAACTTCCACAGCATTAAATGGCTAGAAGTATGCTACTTCATTATGAATCATCCCGGCAGCTGGAGAGTTACACTGCGAGCAGTCTCTCTTTTAAAAGTATTGAAGGACCGTAGCCAGGGTTAAACATATTAAGAATTTAAGAACGATCTCTTGCTAAAATATTTAAAAGTACGAGCTTTCGACTGTTACATCTACAGTCTTCAACGGGTAAAATTGAACTGAACGAAATATGAATATAAATGTATAAAAATAAAAAAGAATGGACTATGTAAATTCATTATGAATGTGTGTAAAAAGACTGTTGTATTGTAAAGTTTGTCTGCATTTTGAGTCACCATGGAATGCGACGATCCTAGCGTTTTTCTTATTCGAAAATTGCCTTTGTCAATTACGGAGGCGTTGTTGAAGTCAATGGAATGGTCATGGGACCATGCATGGTTCGCAATTCTGGAGTCTTTAGCACGAAAAGCAGTTCACAGGTATCGCGTCTTGTGCCCGTCTTTATACTAGAGACGCATAACCGGATGAACTACAAAATGTTTGCCGAAACTCGTCCAGAAGGGTAACACGTCTCTAGCATAAAAAAGGCCAATCAAGTTAAACAACAACAACAACCTCAAAACTCTAAAAGTCAGCTAATTGGTTTTTAATGTGTTCTTTCTGGCTTTACAAATACACTTTACGACATAACGGGCCATTTAGCCATTCAAAAAATTATGAACTGATGAATCAAATGAAACTAATATGAACATATATGATCATACATATTGGTCGATCGTATACTAGAGACGTGTTACCCGTCTGGACGAGCTTCGGCGAACATTTTAGAGTTCGTCAGGTTATGCGTCTCTAGTATAAAGACGGGCACAAGACGCGTAACGCGTCTAGATGAGTTACCTTTCGCAATGCGTCGTTTAATGTTTGCCGAAGCTCGTCTAGACGGGTAACTCGACTCTAGTATAAAAACGATCATTTTCATAAAACAATCTCTGTTTTCTGTCGTCACAAAAGGAAATTATTTCTATCCTCTCAAAAAATAGGTGACCGTCATGGCAAATAATATCTTATCTATTTATAAATTATTTAATTAGTAATGATCATCGTATGGAGAAAATAAATTTAGCAAGCACTGAAATATATACATGAAACATCATTGTAAAAGCAAGTGAAGAAATATCCTTGGCACAAAGGCGTGACTCGCATAATACATCCCCAACCATTTAAATTATTTTAACTAATTTTTTTATTCATTCTGCGCTGAAGCAGAGAAATATAGATGCAACACTGTTGCAACAAATTGACGGTGGGAAAACCACGGAATTATAAACGTACTGACATCATTTACGGGCCACTGGTGGCTTAAAAAAGTATATAAATATGTCCGAATAGTTAATTTGGCAGAGTTATTGCATTCCATGCTATTCATTTAACAATTCTGAACGTAGGAAACCACTGGTTGCATCCTGTCCGCGTCCCGTCTCCATTTGATGTACCACAGCGGAATCAGAGTCGTGGTTACGATTGGAACAAAAGCGCAAACAACTCCAACGATGTTCGGGACCTGGGAAGAGTAGGTGAAAAAACTCTCGATCACGTACGGAGACCACGTGATCAAAAACATGCTGATGGCGAGTTGCAGTCGGCAATGCGCTTTGTCCTCCTCGGTCTCCTCGACTTCTCCGCCCTCCGTCTTGGCCAGCTTCGCCTTCTCGCTCAAGTTCTTGTCCGCTTCGGAATCGCTTCCGAAGAAGTTGTATATCAGGAGTGAGACCGGGATCAGGAAGATGCAAGAGGTGATGAGCGTGAAACTCAACCCTGAAGGCGGCCAGTCCACCTCGCAGAAGGCCTTTCTGCTGATAAACACATACTTGCTCCATAAGAGAGAGAGTGAGTATGAGAGAGTAGTGTGAGCGATGATGTAGCCCAGTGGAATTGAACGAGGGGCATTTCCCGGGACCTTCTGTGGATCGACCATTCGGAAATACTGTTCGGTCGTGATTGTCACGAGCGTTGAAATCGACACGATGATGTAGATAACATTAGTGAGACCATAACTTCGGCACCAGTGCTCCTCGAAATACCATCGTCCACTCGTACTCACGGAAATTAAAAGTGGCAAATCTTTGATCGAGACCAAAACATCCACAGCCGCCAAATTCGCCACGATCAGCGCTGTGCAGGACGTGCGAAGACTTCTCTTGCGGTAAATATAGTAGCAAACGAAAATATTGATACCAATCGTCAAAAGGCAATAAATAGCAATCACAGAGGCGACCGGCGAATGAGATGTGATTTCCACACTAAATCCAATTTCACCATTGTGGGCCATTTTCGTAAGACGGGAACTGTTCCGATGCCTTTTAGGATTCTAGTTTCTTAAAAACGCGATTATCCACAGAAACACGATGGCCAGTTCACAGTTCTTGCGATGCGCACTTCTTTCTCGCGAATGAAAGCCAATTTTATATACTTGCTGATCTTATCCCGGTAAACAATGCTACAGCCTCCTTAAATCATTTAGGAGAAGAAAGTGCTTTGAAGATCGTCTTCCTAGAATATCTCAGGAAATCTTCTCTCCAATCTGAAATCTAACTCTTCGGTCCTGGCCGTAGAAATGGTTGAACTAAAAGAAAAAAAGGCTGTTTTGAATTAATGTCCTCCCCAACAAAGAGCCTTTTTGACAGGGAGATTACAAAAGACTTTTTTATCACTGAGGGACCTGTTACTAAAGGCAAAAATAATGTTAAATTTATGATCAAACCTATCTCTATAGTCCACCTGTTATGGCGCTATGAAATCTACCTTTTGATTGGCTGGCAGGTGGTTTGCTTTCTCTTCCGCGTTGTGATTGGCTAAAAATGTAGGGATTTAATGTTTCGCGGGAAAACATCATATTTGCTTGGCTCTTCCGTTGCCGTGGAAGTATGAATAGCTCGACTAGTGATCGTGTTTTGATAATTGGAAATGATATTGAAAATGTTGAATAGCCGGGTTTTGTAGTCGTACATATATAATTCTTTTTCTTAATTTCTCTATTGACCCTTTTTGCGGCTTGTCTTTTTCAAGGCTTTTCATTTGCGCAGAAAAGCGATGTATAGCGCCCTTTTGTTTATTCACGCTTGATTGAACAGCTAACAACTGAGCAACGACGAAACAATGACACGGGAACAATATATAAACTGACGAAACATGTGTGAGCCCTAGCAAACCACGTGTTTCGTGTTCATAATGAGCTCACCATAATTCATAAGCCGAGACTTTTAAATCTTTTGTCTACGAAGATCGCTCGCGGTGCGTTTAATAATAGAAGCTAAAAGGCTGGGAAACTTTCTCTCAACGTGGTTCCAGGGTTGCCAAAGAAAGCATCGCGAATCGCAAGTATGAAAATGCATTAAACGGGCTTGCACGTGTTGGAGACACAGGATTTCGAGTTGTCCGTTCCGAGCCAGTGGCTCCAGCTGAAAGTACTGTTTGAGAGAGCGGAAATGTCACGGCGGCAGGTTTTAAACTCTTATAGAGGAACAGGTACTTTTCTGGTGGCTTCGACGTTGTTTTAAAGCACTTAGTGTTTTCATCTCGACTTTTAAAATGGAAGCACGTGTTTCTCAAATCATTTTCCAATTTAAGACAAGTAAAGCTGTCTTAAATCAGCAATATGCGCTGAATATTTGGTATTGTGGTTGTGCGTTTTTTTTCCCAAACGTATTGTTCTTTATAACCGTCTTGCTTTTTTGCTAAGTAAACTGAGCAGGTAAATAGCTCGTGCTTGCATTGACTGATAATGATAGCTAATTGACGGTTGGTTGGCACTCTTATGAAGAGCAGGGATAAGTCGTATTAGAAGCGGGGGTCGTGTGTTCAAAGTTTGCCGCTGGTATCGATTTTATGCAGGTGACTGCTAGTCTTTGACAAGCAAATAAACGATTCCATCGGCTTTCAAATTTAAGCTCGACACAACCCATTGACGGCAGTTAGATTTTGTGGAAGTTTGTGAAACTGTTTTAGTTTTGCGTTCTGAGAGGCTCAGTCAGCGCGTAAAAGGGCTTGACCGTTGTTTCCTAGTTCAGTTGCAAATCATCCTCTATTCCGGCTTTCAAAGACCTTCAAAACTTGGATTTTGTTAGCGGTAAGCGAGTGCACTCAGAGCCACGAAGTGCTAAATTCATGTAGCAGTGCGCAAGTCCGTATGGTCTTAACGGTTTTATCTTTATTCATAGGTACGCAACGTTCGTTCATTCAACGATCTCAATTCTATCGTAATAGTCACATTTTTCAGACACTCTGTTTATGTTTTGTTGTCCGAGAATATTTACAGTCAAAGATTTGCAATGCAAATACATCTTTGTCGCATGGACTCTCATCGACAGCAGGCCTGCTCTATTTCGACCCATCCCCCTCCCCCCTGACCCGCACACTCAAATATCAGATGAAACATCTGTTGCCTGCAACTCTTGAAAAGTCACAACGACGAACGATTATGAAACTCTAGTTTTCCTTGGGACCACAAGTTTGGCCAACATTCTATCATTCTATTGTTGCTTTAGTTTACCTAGTTAACTTGTTTTTAATTTGAAAAGAAAAATAAAAGAACTGCTCATTTGACTCGACTCGCAGATGTTACCCAACCCACCCTACGCAGTACAAACTATTGTCCATGCACCGGATGCGCCCGCGATATCAAGTGCTTGCCGACAAGAACCATGGGTAATAATTCCCTTGGAAACGTAAATCATTGCTTTGGTTCTCTCTCACAGAGGGAAGAAGATTGCAAGTTTACACACATTTTTTACAAAAATGAGTGGTTTACCAAGGGAAATATTGAAATGGATACAAAGCCTGGATCTTTCTCACCCTGTTAGAAATACCAGAAGGTAGAATTGTCGCCTATTTTAGGCGTTTAGACGAGAAATGTCCTGTCATATTGTGCACTTGATATTTATTTAACACAGTTTCGCCTGAACTGTGTTTATTTTCTTACATTAGGGATTTTTCAAATGGATATTTGGTGGCAGAGATATTTTCTTGGTATTATCCACAAGAAATTGAAATGCACTCTTACGATAACGGAAAATCACTGCCAAGCAGACAAGGAAACTGGTCTCAACTACAAAGGGTACGTAAGAATCAAATGTAAAAATTAGAAACAAGACTAACTTTTATTCGTATCTAAACAGCTATGAAATCTACCTAACAATTATTAATATTATTGGGATAAAAAGATAGCCCTTTTCCGTGTTGAAGAAGCCTGTCCTTGTAAAAACGGTTTAATGAGATGTTTTTAAATCGGTTAGTAACGCTGCTGCAATTTTAATACTGAGTATTTACTAATACATTCAGAAGTCCATATGGAGTCTGTATAAGCCCTTAGAGATGCGGCTGTGATAAAAAGCATTAAGTCTCATGTTCATACATTAAGAAGATTTCTAATAATTTTAGTTGCAAGGTTTGAAATAACAATTTGCGTGCACACGACTGGTGATCACTGATAGCTGCTCAAATGGATGGGCAAGTTTCTTTGTAAGTGCATGCAAGTCAACAAAAATGCATTTCAATACTACCATACATTTCTTGAAGAAAACACCAAGACTTGCATTGGGTGACCAAATTCAATCTTGTCCCAAGAGCTTGCAATTCTTTTGGTCAGCAGAAAATCCATGATTCACATACAGGCTTCTGGTCATTTATGCTCAAGTCTGTTTGGCTGTTAATTGAAAATGAGCACTCTCTGCATGCTCAAAAAATCAGGCCTGGCCAAACTTCACCTTCTTGGTTCTGACCAAAAGAAAAGTGGGCTCTGGGTACAAGATTGGACAATAGTGGAAAATTTGCATCCACATCAGTTGGTGCAGATTTTATTTGAAATAAAGCAGACATAAGTAATTGTAAGCAGGACGTAACATGTCGATCAAAGTCGATCATCGAAAACGTAGTCGATCAATCAATAGTACTCAATATCTGTTGATAATTGTCAATCGACAAGTTTAATTTGTTGATAAAAGTCGATAATCACAAGATTTTCAACTGATTATCGATTTTATCGACAAAAAAGCAGACTCATTTTTCAATCAGCCACGAAATTCAAGTAAGTGTGCACGGCAAACTGACGTCTTGCCTCCCGCCATATATTGTTTTTTGTATTTCCGATCAAAATCGATCAAAATCGAACAAGTCGATAATCAAAAGGAATTGCGTGATCGACTTTTATCGATTTCCGATATTTGCCAATTGATTAGTATTGAATTTGATCGATAATGATCAAATTTTATCCTGTTGTAAGTCAGTGCAAGTGCAAACAAGACCTGGCCAACCAAAGTCACAAACTTGTCAGGCACATAACTTGCATCAATTTAGCCAGCAATTTATACAGAGTCAAAACATGTAGGAACATTATAGAGACACATTTTTTTAAAAAAAATAAAAATGTGAATGCAGTGTCACTTCCCTGGAAATAACATTTTGTAGAAGATCCTGCATGTGGCTCATAGAAATTTGTAAAATCATTTTTCCATTGATTCTTATTCTTGCTAATAACTTATATACCGTTTTAGATATCCATTAATTTTGACAATATTCTCGATTTTTAATAGTTTTTTCAGCGGCATGAATTTGACATTCCTAAAGAGGTGATAGAAGGAACTATTCACTGCAAGCCTAATGCCGCAGGTCTTTTGATGGAAAAGATTTACTTTCTTTTGACAAATAGAAAGTAAGTAAATTATTAATGTGTTAATGTTTTGTCTGACAAGTTATCAGTAGTAACTGTTATACATTAATTCTCAAGTGTTCTAATGAGTCAAAAGAAACAAGGATGAATTGAAGGAAAAATATTATTCTTCAGTTTTGGCTTAAAAATACATAGACAATAAATGTTTCGCACTGTGATCCTGCAGATGCATACATTTATTTCACGCCCCCACAGGGCTTTTCATAGTCAGTGAGATCAGAGTGTCTTTCAAAGCAATTAGACTACCGTAAAGTTCCATGTATAAGCCGCACCCATAGATAAGCCGCACCCCCGATTTGGAGGCTCAAATTTCGAAAAAAAAATAAACACAATAAAGTTTGAAGTTCCTTTGAAGTTCTATTTGTATACAAACAAGGGCAAACAAGCACGATTTCAAAACACCATACACGGTGGTTGTGGCAAACTTTTATGCAAACAAAGTCTTTAAATGGCGAAATTTCACTTATCATACCTTAATTTCTGTTTTTATTCGCCATATCTTATCTGTTGATGCCACTTTGTCAAGATTATCACTTCAAAAAACTCCTTGAAGTTGAAATTCCGACAAATTCGTACGCGTTTGGAACGAAACGAACGAATGCTTAGCGGCCAAGCTTTCAAACGTGGAGAGGAGTCTGGGTCTCGGCGAAACAGCAAAATGGATTGCAAAATGGCTGAATTTACTTTCGATTCGGCTGTTCGGGGATACCATGTTTGTCAAGATGTTTGGAAACCCGCAGTAGGGGAAAAACTTCACGCTGAACAGGAGTTTCACAATCTGAAGGATAAATCTGCAGTGAAAGTCACGAAAAACAGCGAAACGGTCGGCCATACGCCTCGGGAGTACTCGCGAATATCCTGGTATTTTCATGATGGAAAGATACGTGTTGAAGTGACAGGCCGCAGGCTCCATTCCAAACAACTTTATGAATATTAATTAGGCCTTTAAGAACTCCAACCACAGATGTTTCCGTAGATAAGCCGCACCCCCGATTTTTGACTTAAATTTTGAGGAAAAAGGTGCGGCTTATACATGGAACTTTACGGTATTCACCCTTGTTTTCAATCCATGATAAATTGCTGCAACTCCTTGACAATTTCTTGACAAGCTCCTACCTGTCTTTTCATTACAATTAATCAATATTATTAATAATATACATGTGAAATTAGTTTGGGTGCTGTGGAAGTAACATTTTAAGGTGATACAGTACTGATTGGGACAAATCTGTTAACGAGAAAGGAATTGTTTTTTTTTCTGTTTGTTTCTCCTTTTGGATAATATTTTTTGCTTTTTTGTCCATAAAGAATCAAGAGTTCACCAGTAGAAGAAGAGTATAACTTCACTGATAGCGACTATCAAGAACAGCTTCCAGCTCATGCAAGGTCCACAGCATCTATGGTAAAGACTGTCTAGTTATTGGAATATTTTATAATAGGTAGTCTAATATTCTGGGCCGGGTTGTTCAAAGGGTAGATAAGACTATCCACCAGATAAATCACTACCCGGTGGATAAGTGTTGACAAGACATACAGTTGCTGTCAACTGGATAGTGATTTATCCGGTGGATAGCATTATCCACTTTTGAACAACCAGGGCCTCACTGATCGAGCTAGTACACCCATGACAATGTTTATACCCTAGTGCGTATGATGTATTATTTAAATGCTTTGAAAGTGACACAATTTTCACAATTTTTCATTTCATCTTTAGGCCATCAAAAACAATATCGCAAATACAGAGTTGACAACTGATCCTGATCGCATTCTTTGTAGACAAAAGGTAAGATAGAGCAGCATTGCTTCCTCACAGCAGTTTAAGACAGAAGTGCAGCCTTATGATAGTTATGCCTTCTTTACTGATGCCACGAGTCTGACAACATCGATAAGTTGAGACTATAATACCCCAGGGGAAATACTCAAGAATACATTATATGAGAGGCTGGACTGCACCAAGGTCCTAACTGTTATCCTTTTATAAGTTGACAGATAAGGTAATCCTTTTACACATGCACCCTCCATAGAAAATGGTACCCCTTTCACATTCCTACAGTAACGATACTGCGTTTTCTCTAAACTTTTCACTTGATGTCTGAATAACGCCATAAATATATTGCTTAATAGATGAACCATTCAGTTGGTCCATTCAAGATATTTTGACAGGCCCTGTCTAGATACATAGACGACACTGTTTCTAGCCATTTCTATAATCCAACATGAGAAATGCCTACCCTTTTATAATACCTCCAGCTTGAAAAAGGTACCCCTTCCGGGTAGAGCCTCTCCATGTAGTCCCCCATAGGGAGTGCCCTCTCCCCTCCCCCTTCCCAGGAGCAATACCATGTAATCCCTCACTTATTAACCTAGCCAGTAACAATAAATAATCAATGTTGAATTTATCCAAAATTAAATTATGTCAATGTACTGGAATGTGGGATTCTACTATCCCTGGAATTACATTGTTAAGTAACAATTTTTTTTCTGTTTTTTTTTTTTTTTTTTCAGGCTCAAGCTATCATAAATGTACATTTAGAGCATAGAAGGCAGGAACGAGTTGAAGATCCACGTAAGTAGAAGAAACGTGTGCTGTGTATTTGTCTTCCTATAAAAATAATTAGTTTCAAAAGTTATAGATCGTTAAAATTATACCAAAAAGCAGCAGCCTTTTCTTATTTTTGCTACTTTTGGAGATAATACTTTTGGTAATCATTTCATTCTGCGGCATCTTCCATTCATAAGGTTGTTACATGCAGTAAATGTGTGAAGGACATAGATCTGTGTTGTTGAGCATTAGTGACTTGTTTGTTATTTCTATTCCAGGTCGTTTTGGTATTCGACCAACACTAGGTCAGTTGTGTCCTAGGAAGGTTCCTCCTCCAAACTACAGTGAATCTTTACAAAGAAATCAAAGAGATACAGCAGGACAAAATGGTTAGTAGAATCACCATTAAAATTTTAAACAAGGTCTACCAGATCATAACAGATCTGTAATTACTGTAAGTAGTTGTTAGTTCAGATTATTACTGTTTAAGATACACGTGCAGAGATATGGAGACTTATCAGGGTCCGCCAGGGTTTTTAGGTATACGGAAAAGGGTGATACTTTAATTTTACTGTAATTTTACGCTAAAATCGGGCCTTTTATGGGTATAAAACTGTATTTTGCATCAATTTGAAGGGAAATTTTGGGTCTGCTTTCAGCCAGGTATATTGGTATACCTCTTACCCACCTGGGGTAATAGCAGTTAAGAATTACGTGATGCAGACTTAACGATTTTTGCCCCCGCAGGGTTTTGGCCCAGAGGCCAAAACCCGAGGAGGCATCATTGTAGTCCGCGCGTATATAGACTATATATATATATATATATATAGTATATACCAGACAAAATCTCGACTTGGCCAAAGGGGGACCGCAAGTAGTATCGGTAGGTGTGATAAAATGCCCGCAAGTAGTATCGGTAGGTGTGATAAAATTTCCTGTAATGTGATTGGTCAATGATGACGTAAGATGAACCATGATTGGGTGATGATGACAAACCACGTGCACAAATCACAACAATAGTCAACAAACGACGCTTGCAAACGTTGATTGCAGTTGGGTTGCTGCAGTTTCCTTCGGGTTTCCTTCGAGCTTTATTGATTTCACAAGGTCTAGAAGCCGAAACTTACGCAACTGATATGATCAAAAACAAGAATAGTACGTATTGGTCTAGAAATTTCTCTTGTTAGCGCGTTGCGAGCAGCTCTCGTTCGCTCGCAGGATTGACAGACTCAATCCGAAATCAAGATTTGTCAGACACAAATCACACTTTACACGAGGGGTTTGAAAGACTCAGGCCACAACCAAGATATCAAGTTAGCAGCTGCGATAAGTTCAAAAAGGGTTAAAGAAAGAAAGTTTTTAAAAGATACCGCGAGCATTGAAACTCGCAGAGAAGTGAGAAAGTTTTCACTTGAGACATGCATATATAACTAGCCCACTGTCGATCCAGTGTTTTCGGCTTTTAGGCGGAACATAATATAACATTAAATAAAAAAAACTCAAGTGGTAGAAATAAGATATAAAAGAGTCGATCAGTCTTCAGGCATTCAAGTAAAATTTGTAACTGAGACTTGTCGAGAAGGAAAGAGAATTCAAAAGAGTTCTTGAGATAATCAAATCTCACGGCAGGCGCTTCTATTGACAGAGGTGAGAAATCTTTTGGCATCCGTTTCGAGCTCCGCTGTCAAGTTTGTCATTGTTGCTTGAGCTCCCAGCCCTAATATATTGAAACAAAAAATCTGAAAACAGCCGATCCTAACTGGTAGTTTTAAAACGTTTGAATTTGAATATTACCGAAGCGAAGTTTATCCTCGCTGAGATCACTCATTACAGCAAAAAAAGGAAAATGATCTCAGGAAGTTGGGGACGCGTTCGTGTAATTACATTTACGTGTTATTAGTCATTCAGAATTTTTTCATAGTTTGGCTTTGTTTTACTTATCTACTTGGCTTCAACAATTCATACTAAAAGTTTGTTTTAAATGGCACGTCCTCGTCCCATGATCTTGAAAAAGAGAAGGCCAGAAACAAGTGATACTTTCTGAGCAGAACACGAGAAAAATTAGTGTTTTCTTCTGAATTATCGCAAGACTGTTCAAAACAGAAATCTGATTTTCAATCAATTAAGAAAATAGAATAGCCAAAATATCAAGCGAAATAATGGACTGAGAAAATAATTGCGCTGAGAAAATTAACAGCGGGGGCAGCTGTAGTGTTAACTATACCTAGTCTAAAACATTGGATCCTCTTTATTTTTCAGATGACAGCACTGAAGGCAGCCAGCCAGCTAAATACACAGAAATACAAGTTAATCAACTCACAGACACAAGTGAAGGCTTCCTTCCTCCAATCCATACCACTGGAATCTACTCAATGGTACATTAACAACAGCAGCAAAGAAACATTACTTATACTCAAGCAATAATAAATTAAACTTAATAATGTGGTAGAGCCTTAATATGTTTCCGGCTCTTTAGGGCAGTTCACATATTAAGTGTTTTGTCGTTAGTTTTACGTAAATTTGCAAATGTAATAGAGTTGTTTCGGAAAAATAGACAGAACCGTGATTGTGACTGAGGTGAATCAGTCAACATGCAGTGGAGCTCAGATTCAGATTCATATTGGACAAAGTCTCGTACAACTTGAGTTTCACAGCTCGTAAATTTTGTTCAGCATTTCTCTTGTATATATCTTTCAGCTGTATTTTTCTTCTGTTCAAGAAACTTTAGATGGGAGATAATGCAGAGTGCCACCACTAAACTTGGTTTCCTCTTGCTGCAAGCTCCATAAAATTGAGTTACTGGCAAAGCAGATTTTTTTGTTTTCTAATTTTTGTTGTCTTGTAAATAAAAATTAAACCTTGCAACTATGGCGAATCAAACTTGATGAACCTTTATTGTTATGAGTGGTGATAACACTAGTATTATGATATAATTACACCTCTTTATAGTTGAATTCATCATATACCTTATGTAATATAACGTGAAAGTAATTAGCCAGGTGTCAGGTCACAAAGGCTGCTTTTGAAGAAGATGAAATTTCTTGTCTTTCACTACTGAGACAGCACAATGCTCAGCTCCCATTTTCTTTCTTATTATGTAATTTGTTCATATTTTACGTTATTACACGCAATTCTGCGAGCCGTTCAGTAAATCCTATACATTTGCTATAAAAATGCTAATATACACAAAAATGCTAATGTGCAAACAAACAGTTTGTCCGGGCTCCCTGTGGTTATTGCCTATAGCTTATGAACATTAAATTTCATTTTCTCAGGCTCTGATAAGAAATTGTTGTACCAAAATTATTTACACCTTATTGCAAACTTTTGTGTTACTGCCTCAAATATCTTATCAAAAGAAATCTTTTCTAACAACACCAAACACCAAAAAACAAATTTTGAAATTTCCCTGAATTCCACTGAATCGCTTAAAGACGATTTTACAAAATGGCTGCACGTGAGAATTTCCCTATAGCTTGTGAACTTTGAAATTCATTTTCTAAGACTCTGATAAGAAATTGTTGTTGGTGTTATCAGTGATAATTACTTACATCATTACCTTTTATTTAGGGTAGAAAATAACGCAATAGGATTTAAATTATTCTGGTACTCGATTTTTGTCCAACTTAAATATTACTCGACTTCCTGGTGGATTCCGTCTTAAAACGATTTGCATTTGAAAGTGCGCGTGTAGTGATGTTTTTGTGCTCGTGCGGGGGAAAATGTCGCAAGAAAACCGTTTCTTTTCCCCTCCATTTATCGGCACAAACTGCTTCCCTACGCATTCATTTGTTCCAATCCCGGTATTACCATCCTTCCACGACCTCACCTCGGCACACAAACATGTTTTGCAGCCTATCGCGGAAACATTTCGCGTGTTGTTTTTTAGTACAATCCAGACCAACCACAATAGCCAATCAACAACGTATTGTTATCTGGCATTACGAGGGGCGTTGGAATGCAACTTGTCATGACTTGTCCTGCCTTGAGGTAGGACATCGGCCCCTTTGAAGATTTGTCCGTTTTGACAAATTTTTCCCTTGTCCAACAAGTCGTTCGCACTTGTTTTTGCGATTGTTTGACAAAATGTATCGCGCTTGCAACGCGGACCAATCATAAGACAACTGCTTCTTTGTTTTCCTGAATTGTTTGACAAGTTCTAGGTCTCAAAAAACGTATTCGCACTTGTTTTCTGTAACAAGTGACACATTAATGATGAAATATACCAATTGTTACAAAATTTGTTCGCTAGTGCGAATTGGCCCTTACTCTAGCACATGACGATTTTGAAAGACGCCGCAAGTATCGTCATCGCGAGTTTTATTTGAGCCCCAAATAAAACAATCAGCACGAACAAACGTGACAAAAATACTTGGTTGAACAAGGAGATCTGTGTGAGCATACTTATATTAGTTAAGAGAAAATAAATTATATACAGCTATGCTATGTGAGCAGGTTTGTTGGATCGCATTCCGTATATTTTTCGATTCTAGGTGCTGACTGTGCAAACGTTCTGGAAGAAGGGTAGATAGACTTCGAGTGAAGATAACGCGCGCAAAATCTAGAGGAAAGAGTCGACCAGCACCTCATTGAACATCTCACATGATTGGCCATAAGAACAATAGGACAAAGGGCACAAACAATGCCCCTATCCCTGAAGACAATGAGCAATATTGTTTTAGAATGCCTCTGAAATTAGGGGTTCACAAGAGGTACTGGACTACAGGAAAGGCACGCTTACTGCTCCACGTGCGTTTTTTCTTTTTCGCTTCAGGCTCGATGCACTAAAGAAGGGGGGGGGGGGGGGGGGGCTGCTCGTAGTCAACAATTATGGCCGTCCTTATTGCTTGGATATCTCAATTATCTTCTCTATACCAACGAATTGCAACGGCGTGTTGGGGTAATGTAATGGACGGGCCTTTAGCAACAAACGGTCACTTGAAACAAAATTCACTATGCTAGATGGCAAAAAAATGTGACATCCTCTTGAACAAAGTGATTTCAAGCAGTCAAGTTTGCCTTTTCTTTGTCTTGATGTCCCAATTCGTAGCTCGCTGACCAGCTAGATGGATTTTGCGCCATGTGGCGCTTGCTGCAACTAATTTTACACACATGACAGGTTGTGGAGAGAGTATGTTTTCAGTCATCTAGAATTTCATTTTTATTAAAATTCAAAGAATATACACTAAAAGTAAGTCAATGCGAGGATCAAAATCCTTACTCCATTTATCAGTTTTGCTTATTGAAGTTTTTGTACAAAAATAACCAACAAAATATAGCCAAACAATCTGCAATATTAGGTATTAACAAAGAAAATTTCGCTATTTTAAACAACAAATCACCAAAATAATTTTGGTATATACCTAATATACGTAAAAAAATCTATTCCAAAACTATGCTATGTTAGCCAATAAGAGCAAAAGAAACATTGCTTTACTGTGTTACTACTCTAACGGTCATTCATCATAGCATGTTTCCTTGTAGATATAAAAAAAAATGTTAAGATTATGATCTTAAGTCATTTTACAACGCAAAATTAGAGGGATTTTACTTAACCCGTGAAATAGTAAGTACACAATTATTTATAATTCTATTGTTTTCTTTCGCTTAGTTTTGACTACTTAGCACTAATTGCTAGTTGTTGTTTCACGGGTAAATAAAATCACTCTATCTTCCAACTGAATTAATGCAACATTAAAAAAAAACATTTTGTCATAAAGGATAGTCTCCTTCGCAGCCGTTGTTTGGGCTCGTAAAGGAGGGATTTCGGTTGCAGAAAGTAAGTTTACGAACTCGCAATTTGACTTTTGTTCTAGAAGACAAGAGTTAACTTTAAACTATTTTTGCAAACACAAAAACGGGATTTCACACTCGAAAACCGTTTTTACGTGTATGCCGTAAAACCATGTTGCGAAAGGCAACGCTTAGCTTAAACTCAAAAATGTTGTAAAATGACCTCAAATCGTGACACTGCCATCTTCGAACGAAAAACTTAATAGCATACCCTACTCTATTAAATTATCACTGTAACCATTTCAAATAGGTTTTCTAGCCTGCAGGTCATAAGTATAGTTCTAAACGCAATTCTCCGAGTCATCAACGGTAAAATCGCTTTGCTAACCAAAGCGATACTCCCTATATTTTGTCGTCCTCGATCACACGAAGAATACAGGAAAAACGTCCATTCCAAGCTAAATGCTCCGGCGAGTGCAATCTATCGTGAGTGAGTGACAAGAAAGCAAATTAAACAGGGCCTAAAACACACAGGCTAAAAATCCAAATTAACGTTCCACTTAATTAATGGCGCGGAAATTAACGCGCCATTAAATTAAGGGCGCGGAAATTAACGCTCACAAAAATTAGCGCGACTTAAATTAACGCGAATTTAGAAAATTCGCGTTAATTTCATGAAGCGTTAATTTCCTATAATAAGGTATTAATCTCATTCTTATGACTATTTCTCATCTTTTGAAGATTATTTTTGCGAAAACAAGCAGACACCTGTTCTCTGATTTTTTTTTACATCCTGTTGTCATAATTAATTATTGTTGTTGTTATTGTTATTGCAATACAAAAAACAGCAATGTATCACCACTAAACAGTGCCGTGACATTACAAAATCCTTAACTGCAGGTTCTTTCTGTTCTTTGCAAAATTCTATGCATTGTAATCTATTTCAACTATTTTTACACATAAATTCTAATTTTCCTTTTTGAGAAATTTCTCTTTCAGTCTTGTTTACTAAGCAACACACATAAAAACATTAATTCTTCACGTTGGATGGCCCCTAACCACAGGGCGTTTTAAGGATTTCTGTCTAATTTTGAGCTCTTCCATGACGTGCTTTGAGGAGCCTTTTCGTCGAAGGTGGACCGACTGTTGATACAGAGCGACATATCAGTGAGACATACACAGAGTATTTTACGTGACCGTGCCGTGGAACGGCCATTTCTTAAGACCAGTAACTTGCACAAAATCACCGACATAGCGAAACTATTAAAACACTGTGGTATAAGGAGGGCACGATAGCAGGTAACAACATTTATATTAGAAGACGAATAACATTTTCTGGCTTGATACAGAACATTCACTCTATCTGAGTTACACCTAATAACGAACATTAGATGTGACAGATTCACGATTTTGGCTTCTAGCATGTAGGTAGTAGCGTTAAGTAACAGACCAACCTGTCTCCCGAGGTACATGGTGTCTTCTGCCTGTGTGTCCTGTTGAATACACAGAGCACATTTCAGCTAAATACGAGTGTATGTTTGTGTTGTGTTTTGTGTTTTATTTTTATTTTTTGTTTTTCCGACACTAATATTGTAATTTATTTTATGTTATTTGACTTCCTAGACCTGTTAACTTCTTAGTTATTTTAGGAAGCCAAAACCCTTTTAGCCTTGTATAATTTCTTATGTGTGTAAATTTCTTTCTTCTCTGTACACGGGTTAATAAAGTTGTTGTTTGTTATTGTTGAATAACCAAAAAACTTCATGTTACGACCTCGCTCACTACGATTCTGCCATAGCTCAGTGGTTAGAGCGACCAGCCGGTATCAGGGAGGTCATGGGTTCGATTCCCGTTGGGCGCTCAGAAAATCGTTTTTTTTTTTCTGCGTAATTTGACTTGAGACCGCTTCTTCATTTATTTCACTTTATCCAAGTCACCATTCCACAAATCATTTATTCACAAAAAGTAATATTTACCCTTGGGCCAACCATGGAGTACAGGGCCATCGACTCTCCCTGTGAGGGATCAGACCAGATTCCTTCAGGATGCTGCAATACAACAAGGTTCCAGTTAGTGGGGTTCATTTCGTTATGTCTTTTCGAGGCAACAACATTGGTGCTAAGGCTTTGCGTTACGTTGCGTACACTGCTGGGCCAATCAGAATCAAGCGTGGTTCTCACATTTAACCAATTAAAAAGCGGGCAAGAATCTCGTGTCGTGACTGGGCTGATCTGTCCAGAAAACTAATCACTTTGAGCACAAAATGACAGTTACCCAAGTAACGAGGCAAACCACCGAGTGATTTCCGAGTTCTTTAGTTCTCTTTTGTTTCGTTTTCTTCTCGTTCTTTTCTCTAAGACTAGACAAAACAAGAGAGAAAGGACCCCAAGGATATATTTTAACGGTTCTACCAGGTTTTTGTTTCACGCTCAATAGTCCAGGGAAATTTAAAAAAACTGAAAAAATGCAAATAACAACCATCTTGTATACCTTCATGTTAAGTATTGCTGCCAGCCAGCGGTTTCTTTCAGCTTTGTCCTTTACACACATATACCTATTTTGACAAGCAAAATAGTTTGAATTCAAGAGTAACCAACTAACATTATAAATTAAAAAGCCGCAATACCAAGTTGTATGGTGAATAAAGTCCAAATTCCAGATTCGAAAGTAAAAAAAAAATCTTTAGATTTATTGCAATCAAAACTGAAGTAAATTAAGAAAAAATCCATCTACAATGACACCCCCTTCTTTTTTGCCAATAACCCTGATTTATCAGCCCAAAGAGCGACCATTCTCTCTCCCTCCTTTCCAAAATCAGCGGATGACCTCGGACCGTTTCAAAGTCTGGCTTACTCTAAAAATGACTAAGGATTGTTCTCGATCGTTCTCCACTGACCTGACGATATCCTCTTGGTCTGTTTTCACAACAACAGTGAATCCACAACTGTCAAGAGTAAAATAACCACAAACCAACTCATTGCCAAAAGTGGTCAAAATCTAATTTCTCCTCACAAAATCAATGCACTATCAAGGAGACAGGTCATGAGAATAAATAAAATCATCAAATAGGGGGCATGGCATTGATGTGCCACTAAATTCTCAAAACTCGTATTAAAGGAGGCATATGAAAGTCAGTAAGGAGAATTACACCAAACGATCAGGTTACCTTGTGTCCACTCCCTTGGTAGCTTTCTCGGCTGGCACGCCCACGTACAGAGTCAGTTTATGTAACGGCCATTGCTCAGCATCAGATTTGTCTGACTTGATGGCTTTAAAGATCACCTGGAAAAAAAGATAACGTTGCTCCATATGAGGAAATGCTTGTAAAATGCGCCATGGCAAATACCGTAAAAGAACTTATAAACGCCCAGGGCGTCTTTTAAATTAAAGGGGTCCTAGGAGGGGCGTTAAATAGATATGAGGTGTTTATTTCACTTTAACGTCAACAAAACAAATAAGACGCGTAGTTTGCTCACTGAGTAAGATGAAAAATAGAGATTGCGAGTAGGAGACTAACCCAATCTGCGCGGATGTCGTTGGCATCGTTGGCTTCTTCAATGGTTGAGGCGATTCTTGACGGGGGATGGGGGATGGGGGAGGGGGGCGTCTATTTGACACGGGGCGTTTATTAGAGGGGAGCGTCTAATACAAACATTTTGGGGTCGCTTATTAGATACGAGGCGTTTATTTGAGAGTGGGCGTTTGTTAGATTATTTAGGGCAAGTGCCCAACTTCGCAGCTTCTGAAAGCTAGAAACTACAAACTTGTCTATAAAGAGAAAAGTGTTTTACCCCACGCTCTTTATTCACCGACATGTAACCATTCTTCAAGCACACGTGACTCTGCTTCCAGCTCTTGCTTTTAGGATCCCGGATGTGCAAGGTGCCCTCAATCGACAGCAACGAGCCGACCTGGGACGAGGGAAAATAGACAACCATAACTTCAGCAACGTGAGTAGTGAGAAACTTAAAGGAGAAGTTCACTCCAGAATGGCCATTTATTTTCTTTACGCCAATTAAAAGTTTATACAAAAATATGTTATTCACCAAAATTTCAGCTTCCAACGAGCGCTAAATCCCTACGAAATCTTTCTCTAAAGTAGCCCAAAATTCGACAACTGAGCGCCGCCATCTTGGAGCTTATAATGTATGCGTGACGTCAAAGAGCTCGGCCTGAAGTTTAGCGGGAAAATTTAAATACTTCAAACTCCTTGTTTCTTTGAAGTGGCTTTTGTTTGTCAAAATGCCTGTCTGAAAGGAAAGAAAGGTGAAAGGTTTTATTTGTATCTCTTGGAGCGCTGTTTGAGAAACATGGAGCTGCACAAACAGGCATTTTGACAAACAAAAGCCACTACAAAGAAACAAGGAGTTTCGAGTATTTAAATTTTCCCGCTAAACTTCAGGCTGAGCTCTTTGACGTCACGTATACATTACTAGCTCCAAGATGGCGGCGTTCAGTTGTCGAACTTTGGGCTACTTTAGAGAAAGATTTCGTAGGGATTTAGCGCTCGTTGGAAGCTGAAATTTTGGTGAATAACATATTTTTGTATAAACTTTTAATTGGCGTAAAGAAAATAACTGGCCATTCTGGAGTGAACTTCTCCTTTAAGAGCACAGTTCGGTTTTGTAAAATAGCACTCGAGAAATGTTAGGAAGCCACTAAGAAGTGAGGGGGATTAACGATGGTGCGGATGTAAAGGGATTACAATATTAACAAACTTGACAACGGGAGGGTCGCGTTTTCAAGTTTCGCACGGATTTCCTCAAACGTCCTCTAACTGCAAAGAAATTCCTTCAAAAAAATCATACAACTTTCTATCCTTTCGTTTGAGTCCAAAGAGTTCCAAGCTAAGAGACATGTCTTCATCTCAGTTACGGTTGAAACCAAAAATTAAATCCAAACTAGAATATTTACATGTGGGGCGATCTGTTCAGCGATGTAATTCTCTTTGACAATCAGGTAGTTACCACTCCCCCAGTTTGCCGCGGCCATGACTTTCTCTCTGACTTGAAACGCACGCTCTGATTGAGATAGTGAAAAGGACAAGAATATTTTTACTAACGTACAAACATATCTCATATTACAATGGTCATGCACGTAAAATATTAATCGGCCAGGGAGGTGGGAAGTCTAAGAATCATTCAAGAAATTCAATATTCAACCAAACTGACAAACTAGTCAAATATATGCAACGGTCAACAAATTTATAAAATCCAAGAAATGCCGTTTTCAACATGGTCGACTGATTTTGTGCTGAGTGCATGTGAATAGCAACTGCTGGAGCGCGTTTTTCTACTAGGGTATATCGCACGCAAATTGCCGAATGATCTGAATGAAATCATCCATGTCCGATACTGTCGACTGAATTCCATCCGAAAAGATAACTTTCTATGCGCTGTCGATGGAAAATAACATCTCATGAGAGGTTAGACTCACCCATGGCGCCGTTTTCGATAACTTCAAAGAGTACCCAGTCCGTGTCAAGTGATAACTCCTTCTGGGCAACAATCTCAGCACATAGCGTTCCCGCCGTCATCTCTGAAGAAACCTGACAAGGAAATCACTACATTTCAGTCCCAAGCAGCAACTGGCGATGGTAATTTGGAGAATTTGGTGTTTCATCAAGACAATGTTCCTCTGTTGATTTCTTTCCCTTGTTCTTCTCACCTGCCAACATTTTTTTAAAAGTACAAACAATATGAAAAGAAATTACCTTTGGTCGGCAAGGGTTGTCGTCCTTTTGTTTAACATAAATATCCAAAGTGAATTCTCCACCGGAATTTTGGGATTTTTCCTGCAAAAGAAAAGAATAGTAAACTTGGAGAAAGCTCTGCGCACCAAAGGTTATGATAAAGACAGTAACAGTTTGCAGCAGCAAAATCAGATTTTTTCTTTGTCCCACGCTCGTGACAAATGGTCATTTCATCTTTATCAATAATGTTGTTTTTTTAGCGCATTTAAAGATGCTCGATGTGCTTACAAAACATTAAAATGTCAATGTGAATGCCTATTACCTTCTGTTCGACCATTTTTCTTATCTTCTCCCTGGCATCTTTGATTATCTATTAAGTAACAATGAAAATTCGATCAACAAAACTTTATGCCAAACAGACAGCAATTCTGAAAACAAAAAACAATTTAACGAAATGCTCCACTGGTACCCTGTCTTTCTCTACTTCTTCGTGACCAACCTGGAGAGAGACAAAAAACGTGAACAAATTAACATTATTGTACTGTTGTAAATTCTGCTACAAACACTCACTATTGAATGCTTCAGGTTTAATCTCGAACGAACGAACGAACGAACGAACGAACGAACGAACGAACGAACGAACGAACGAACGAACGAACGAACGAACGAACGAACGAACGAACGAACGAACGAACGAACGAACGAACGAACGAACGAACGAACGAACGAACGAACGAACGAACGAACGAACGAACGAACGGTGTTAGGCTTGACTCATATTGGATTCAAATTAGACTACAGACAGTCGAGTTACTACTTACATCAAAGAGCCACTGATAATAATTGATCATATCTCCTACTATTGAGAATTCCTGGTTAATTGAGGCATCATCCATTCGACCAGTCTAGCAGCAAACAAAAGTACACAGCGCAGTTAACCTATACTGACAGAAAACTTAACCAATAAGAATTAAAGGAGTTTACTATAGCCTGCCTGTATTTACCGGGTGGGTGCGCTGACTGCATATTATGACCGCCATCTTGGATGAATAGGCGCGCAGGGGGCTGGAATGAGTCAAAACTTTAAAGTGTCCCCAAGGGAGAGGGTGACCCCCGGCCTCGTTCTCTCGTCTCCACCCTCTACTATCCAGTGCTCGCCCATCAAAAACGCCTGCACTGCAAGCTAAGTCTACTGTGGTAATGACCCCAACAGGAACAGGGATGGTTAAGATTGTAAAAGACTAAGACATTTTGAGACAGTGTCCTTTTTATGTGTTACGTGTGGCGGAAAACGAGTTGAGACCTCACCCTCGCCGTCTGAGGGTTTTCCTCACGTACAAAAATTTGAGTTCCACCTAGTAACTTGCCTTAATAGCAATAAATTATATATTTAAATATTTGCGTTCACTCCTGTACTAAACTAAGAGTAGGTCATTGCTTACGTTCTCATTGGACATCAGAGTAGGTCCGAAAATCATCGCAATATTAGGTACTCCCATCTTGTTCACAGCAACTAACTCCACCACCCTGAAAATGGCGCCAGGAACAAATAAAAAAAAGTAAACTCATGGCAAATAGAGACAAACAAAATCAGAACCTGAGCAAATGACAAATATAACTACTTTTAAGTTCGCATGGATTTCGCGTATCACATCCTTCTAGTTCTTCGTCCAACCGTCGTCGGTGGCGAAGCGGCCATCATGAAGAACGTGACAAAATAATGCAGGGCCTAGATTTCGCTCGCTACGAAAACAAAGATGGCTGCTCTGAATAAGATGCAATCCACTGAAGATAAGATGATGTGATAGCTCTTACAGTGTTCATGTTTTTCGAGACAGAAAGGTTTCTTTCTTACTTGGTCAAATGAAAGATGATTGCCTTTAGAGTGTCATGATTCACTTTGGGAAGTTGGTTGATCAGAGCTTTTAACCCCTGTAGCCTGATATTGTGGTCTTGAATCACTGAAGCAAACAATGATATAAACAAAACGTAAATAAAAAAATATATAAAATATAAACAAAACGCGTATAGTCTATTTTCATTTATTTATTTATTTATTTATTTATTTATTTATTTATTTATTTATTTATTTATGTATAATCAATGTAGATAGTCTATTCTTATTTATTTACTTGCTTATCTATTTAAATTTTAGCCTTAGATATTACTTAGTCTAGGTGTCCCCCATTAGCTGTATTGCTAAACAAATCGACACGTTAGTCTAATAAAGTTCTCGTTCGTTCGTTCGTTCGTTCGTTCGTTCGTTCGTTCGTTCGTTCGTTCGTTCGTTCGTTCGTTCGTTCGTTCGTTCGTTCGTTCGTTCGTTCGTTCGTTCGTTCGTTCGTTCGTTTATACAGTCAACTAATTACCAAGTCCCCTTCCCTGTTATGACTGTTGCAAAACCAAAATTAAAGAACCTCATCAGGCCAATGAGAACGTGCCCACGTGATTCCTGGCTATGAACCAATCAGCGCCCACAGAAAAATACTGCAGCCCGTGACAAGCGCGGGAAAAGTCGAGAACCCAATTCACGGCTGATTTTGGGTTCGCAGCTGATTGGCCGAGAAAACAAAGTATTCTGGTTGGTTGCACCAAGTCACTCAAAAAAAAACATAAAGTAGTCAGCGAAAAATTGCTTTAAACAAGTCGCTTGATGCCCATAACCCTTCATTTTTATTCTCTAAACTGAAGTCTTAACATCAGAATAAGGGTAAATTCCTTAGTACTCACTTCCGGCTGCAATAAACTGTTTGTACATTGTGCCAGGGATGACTGGGTCGGGCAGCTGTCGCAGATACTGCTTCAGCACTCCAGTGACGTCATGAACGCCGCATTCATCCAAAGTTAGCAACACACTGCGAGCGTCTGAGAAAAATCAGTACTTCCGTATAAGCATACACAGAATGTCCTAATGTCCAGTAAACTGAATTTTATGAGACGCAAAAGTCGGAACAACTCGGTCTAGTGAAAATACATCAACAAACACAGTTCACCTTGATCAAAGGACGTTCTCAGTTTCTTCATTGTCAACTGACCGCCATTCACTCGATAGACCCCTTCCATCTCAAGACCACCTGGATTGAAATATAGACAGAATCGCTCAGATGCACATCAACCCGCATGTGATCATGCATTGTTCTTTGAGTCTTGAATATACACAGGTCCCTTAGTTAAAGGGCCTACGTCACGGGGATGTCGCATATTTTTGGTCTTAACTGTTCTGAAATTTGTAGTAGACGACTTAACCCAAGAAAAACATTATCTTTGAACATCTAAAGGAAGACATGACCTTAATTTGCAGATAGAAATCAAACTAAAGCTATAAATATCGAGTTTTCGACGACGCTCGGAAACAACTTGAAAAGTTTAGCCTTCATTTTTCAAGCTGCAATCCATTTCTATCCAAGCCATCCGCAGCCAAAGATGCGTATTAACAGTTTCAGTGCTCTAAGATAGCGATTGTAATTAAAATGGCCATTATTTTTGTGTTTCTTACGCCACAAATGTAAATTTTGGCTGTTCGAAAATCTGTTAAAATTCCTGACAAAGCCCCTTTAAGAATTCCACGTAGTGAATAACTGTTACACATACTGTAGGTTTCGACGAACTGTAGACATTTTGCCACCAAATGCGGAATGCCATCAGAGCCTAGTTCTTGCTGACTCAGCAAAACACCAAACACCTTTGAGGAGAAAAGACAGTGAGATTTTTAATTAGAAAGATATAAACTCTCCGTCAAAAGAAGCAATGTTCTTTTACCTTCATATCGAATGTTCTTCTTCGCGCGACTTTGAAATGTCGCGTATCAATACAGCGCAATGTTCCAATATTGATTAGCAGCTTGCTCGAGCAACTTGCAAATTCCATTCAAATTTGCTCGGGCAACTTGCAGAGCTCCGTTTCAGTTTTGGCAAGTTACAGATTTCATTTTTCGTGTATAAACTGAAATAATGTTAGTTCTGAGTCAAAGAGGTTGATGATAATTGTCCACTCCTATAGCTACAGTTGACTGTGTATCAACAGAAATTAGCGAAAGCTTGAGTTCACATCGCCAAACTAAGAACCGGTCAGCAAGCTGCGGTTTACGTTTTCACTTTTGAAGCGCAATTTTGGCGATGTGTACTAAACCTGTCGATAACTTCTCGTAGTCTTTTGATAATAAATCGACCATATAGCAGTTATTTTCTCTCTCTCTCTCTTTTGTTATTTTCTGACAAAAATGTGATTTCATTTCAATTTATACACGGAAAATAAAACCGGGACAAGTCAACATTAAAGCGAAACTTGGCATCCTGCTTCAGCAATTTTGAATTGAATAAGCAAGTTGTTGAAGCAAGCTGCCAACCAACATTGGAACACTACGTCGCAACACTGCAAAGTTGCGCAGAAAACAAAACAGACGGCACCAGTCTCCTACCTGTTTGCTTCTCAGAGCTAAGTACCAGCCCTCCAGCTCTTCCTCTGTGTCGGCCTTCAGACTGTGCGTTCTGAACATGTAAAATATTAGAGATAAGCATGCTACATATAAAAGCTCCTCACGGTGGAAGGAGTGCGTTCTTTTCACAAACATGACAGCTGCATACTAAATACTGTAATTTTCACAAAAATGAAAATTATTTTCGTAACAACTCGGTTATGAAAAACGCTACAAAGCTATAATTTGGGCAAAACATTTATTTCTGCTTGCTCTATTTAACAAATAAATAGACTTCTGTACACTTCAGTATCGCTATTATAAAAGCGCCGCTACCGGTGAGCCTGGGTTGTTTTCATTTCGAGATAGTTTTCCGTAATCACGAAGCACTGTTAAACTGATTTTAAAATACGCAATATGAAAGAAAAATGAAATGTCAGCGAAAGAAACTGACCTTTATTCCCTTTGTAGACTTTGTACTCTGTAAGCTTTAACTAAGCTAAGCGTTCAACGGCGTTCAACTGCCATTCATGGATTTCCCGTAGCGTCGTCAAACTACTCGAGCATCGGACAAACAATTACAACTTTCGATAATTTTTCAGATCAGTCACTGTCTACTTCAAGCTTGTTTAGACTAAGAACTCTGATCAGGCGCGCGAGTCACACCACGCAGTGACGTCATTTGTGCGTCTGTACTCTAATAGATGACAGGCATCAGCCAATCACAATGCGCGCAGTAACTCGGTTGTTTAAGACAAACAAACAGTCTTTGTAACACATGAAGACCATCAGTTAATACCAGTTAACAAATCTCAAGACTTCTTACTTATCAACGGTAACGACATCCAGCTGAAGCAGTTCTCCCTTAGGACACTTCAC
The DNA here is from genome assembly GCA_963693305.1 of Meandrina meandrites. NCBI lineage: Eukaryota > Metazoa > Cnidaria > Anthozoa > Scleractinia > Meandrinidae > Meandrina > Meandrina meandrites. The sequence continues at coordinate 4,559,806 of OY855910.1, read as the reverse complement.
CAGTGACGTCACTGTTCGGAGATCAATCGTAACAAGATCGTCCTTCTCATGGGGCTGCAAACAAATCAGTCAGCGGTCTAAGCAAATTCGGTTTACTCTTCAAACTACATAAGCAACTAACTATAGACGGTTTTCACTCACGTGACAAGGAGGCCACATTGGTGGACCAAACGATACAAACTTTTTACGCATAATTTGTATAAAAATAGAATTTAGTTCCCAACGATAGGAATTCTATTGTTCTGGTCCACCAACATGGCCGCCGTGACGTCACGTGAAAATGTTCTGCTATATATTTTATATAATTATGTAGGACGAATAAATGGTTCATAAAAATTCTACTCACCCCTCTGGCGTAGTTGAGGTGTTTGTCTTTCAGCAGAAACCATCTTTTTCTCCAGCTCTACAAACAAAACAAAACAAAACAAATAAACAATTATAATAAAAAAACACTTAATTTTCTGTCACGATCACGAAGCTATGAACGTTCATTTGGTTCATGATGAGAGAACAAACTTACTAAGTTAATAAAATCATGGACATTTCTCTGTATTTAATGTTCAATCGTCTGCAGACAACAAAAAGATTCGGCCTGCGTCCTCGTACTTTCATCAGTTTTTCGGCGTTTCGAACATCTGATTAAATACTCGCAAGAAGAAATTACTTTCGATACTCATGTGAGAACCACTCTATGCTGCCTTTAACTTTGTACTTACTCCTTCCTTTTTGTACAAGAATCCTTCCTTCTCATAAACTATGTCAACGGTCATGCTTTGTGAAGCCTGTCAATAATACATTAAAAATCAGAGTGAAAATGCGAACCGTTACATTCAGGACAGAGTAAATACTTCGTTGAACTCCCCGAAAGAGCCTCCGAGTCTCCGTTATCAGTCAGAACCTTACGAATTATTATTTTTTTTTACAATAACTGAGAGAATTCGCTCGCTCATTGGTCGAGAGTTAAGGTCGATGATAGTATACACCATGAAAATGACGTAACCTTCAACGCAACGTAGGACACATTTCAGAAAACTTGATAAATTGTCGCGACTTGTCCAAAAACAGAATCCAGGTGAGTTGTGATATATCAACTGCAACGTTTGGGACGAAATTTGCCACACGTTCGTCGGCTTCAAATGCAAAACTGCGATCCTACGAGCAGTCGTATCTAATTCAGCAAGTACTTTCTCTGTTTTATTGTATAAAACGAAACGATAACATTTTTCCATGGTCTATACTTCTATAGACCATAAAAATGAATACGATGCCATAAAATGTCGAAGACTTTGCAACGGCTCGTGGTTCCACTTGAATTTTTTGACCTCATTTCATTCCATGACCTCATTCCTAATTCCATGAGCGCGCGTTGGATATGAGATGGTAGATAACCAACGAGGCGCGTAACTATCTGATATCCAACAAGCACAAGTGTAATAATTGTTTTATTAAAAACACACCAAGAATTGCAATATTTGAGCTCTCCGGCTGTTCCCTCTGATACGTACACCTACCACTGATTTGTGGTGAATGGTATATGAGCTCATATACCATGATTGCCTGTAAACCAATCAAAACTCAGGAATTGCAATATACCATGGCTAGTTTTTAATAAAAAAATGTGGTCGATTTGTTAAATAAATGAATAAAGCGCAATTTTTGCTTACCTCGCTACTGGCGGCTGTCGCTGACAGGTCGTCGGTAGAATTTGGATCCAGTTTACCTTAACGGCAATGTAAAATATCCGAGTCAAAGTATATTTCTTGTTACAGCTTCCAAATAATTTCAAATTGTAAAACAGAAATTAAAAACAAATTGACACATACCTCCTTCCCCGCCATTCTGACGAAGCAGCTCCTAAAGAACAGGTACAAAAACAATAAATAAAAACTCTGTACTTAACGTTAAAGAAAATTGAACCGAGAAAGCGAAGGCCGTGGAAAACGAGGACACAATGTTGCGGACACAAATGTTTCCCTGTTTGCTCAATGACGCACGCAACATTTGTCGCGAGCACAAATTTGTGTACGAGACACAATCAGAAACCTTTTTTGCGTCTCGTGCGGGCACAAACAAACAGGAAAACATCTGTGTCCGCAACAGTGCGTCCTCGTTTGCCACCGCCTTTGGCAAAAAATAACAACCGTGCTGTACTCACTGCTTGAAGAGTTTGTCCAGCTTCTTCAGCAAGCTCAAGTGCTACAAGAAGATAGAAGTGAACGAGTTACAGTAAAGGCACGGACAGACGCTGCAACATTGCACGTCACAGTGTGCGACTAGGCCACGCACTACAACATTTTGCGCGACATTGCTGACCCAGCAAACATGCAAGTTCCGATGTTTACAGCTACCAAAACGGCGACGCTTGCCGGCAGTAAGACACTACCTCTCTGGAACCTCTATTTCATTCGCCCGCTGTAAACACTACCTAGGGGCTAGGGGCATCGTTATGACCTGTTATCTATTGTTTTTAGAACCAATGAAGTAACTCGTTCCGAGAGGTAGTGAGCAACCCCTCGCTGGATCAAGAACACAAGAGGAAATTAACAGCAGATGTTTCGTGCTTTTGATCTCAGAAGAGAAAAGTCGAAACAAAATAAACTGAAAGTCTTATTTAGGTTACAGATTAAATGGTCAGAAGGCAGCAAATGGCTGACACTTTGTGGACAACATTCGAACTTTTATTTTCTAGCTCTGATGAAGGTGAACAGAAGTCACCGAAAATTTACAAACAAAAAAAACAGATCGGCTTTAAATTCTTTTTATTGTAAATGTCTTATACCGATCGCAATACTGGTTCCAATATTCGAATGTGAGACTTCTTCCTGATTCAATGCTTAAAATAAAGAGTTTTAAAGCTTGAGGAAGAATTAAGAGAAGCGTTTGTTACTTTAGGTTACGAGTGTCATGCTTACGTGTTTTCTCGTCCTCGGCATCCGAAGGAACGTAGCGCACCTAGAATGGCACAAATATTACATACAAATCAGGAAAAAGTAAAATATCTGTTACCGCTTAATAAATAAAAAAAGGTTGAAAACTTAGTAAGTCAACTTTCTAACTTGGTACTTAGGGAATAAATAAAAACTTTATTATTCATGCTTTGAAAGCAATGCAATGGTTTTTTTTTTGGTTTATACCCCTGCCCTGCATAAAGACGTATTTTATTTCCTCACGCAACAAGCAAAAGAAAGAGTTCCTGTCTAAACGCAGGCTCCTAGGAGCCAAGTTAGAACTTTAATATATCAAAATACGCCCAATTAACTTTCGATGTGTTTGGCCTAAATCATTTAAGAGGACCATGATTATGTAAACTACTGGGCGACCAGTAATTAATGTTTAATTGCTTGCTGTTTTCGTTCACGAGGTAGAATCTCGCTGATTCCTTTTGAATTACAAGCTACACGAAGAAAGCAATAATAATGAAGTATTAGCTGAATTTGATTTCTGTACATTCGCCAGAAATGAAGACTTTAAAAAATAAGCTGTTTTTTCAGTCCTTACGATAAAAAAAATATGCAAACACGAGACAAGTTTTGTGGCCATTACACTTACATCTACTTTGTTTAAAATCAATTCCATTGTAGTCATGATGTCATCCGTCATCACTGTTTCCCGCAAGAACTACAAATGAGCAAAATAATATTCAAAAAAAGTTGTAGCTTATGAAGAAACAAAGTTGTCATTGATGCTGTTCTCAGTAAACAATTTCTTTGACTTTCTGATTCCTTCACGTTGAACGTGCTCAATAAAATTAACATGACATATGATTGAACCAATCAGAAAAGGGCGTTTGTTCTTTCACCCAGTCTCGAGCCGCATAGCGGTCAAACCAGCAACTCGACGTCACGTCCAGTTTTCAATGCGTTGAATTTAGTTAGAAAACGTTTCAAAAACTTTTATAGCAACAGACTAAGACACGCGAAAAAACTGGTGGAGATCTCACAATTTATACATTGAAAGCGGAAGTTCAGTAAATGAGTTACTTTTTGGCTTCAGAATATTTGCATTTTGTAGCGGTAGTTTTGGCAGGAACTGCAAACGCGCCTTACAACTACTTTCCCGCGCTTTTTTCTCCCAATTCAACTCGCTCGGAACTCGCCGGTTCTTGTTACCATGGTAATCGCTTCTAATGCTTTGTTATTCTCTTGACAAACTTCTGAATAATGAAATTCACCTTTCCTAAGAAGTCAGCATCTCCAAAAGCTTGGTGGTACTTACAGTACTTCTTTTCCCAGTATTTAGAATAGATAAACTCACGTCTTTCCGAGCTGCAAAGCACAAGAAAATTACATTTTGCTGAGCATGTTACCATCAAAACATAACTTTTATTTTCGCGAGGGTTTTGTTTTCATTAATGCATCAGTCAATTCCAGCAGTGCCCATCCCCCCCCCCCCCCCCCCCGGGCAACCGCGGGGCATTTCCTAATGGTGCCAGTCCCGATGGTGGGGCATTTGCGTACCTCGGGTCGACCCCCGGGCATTTGACAAGTGATTTTGAAAACGTGGAGTGAGTCGCGTATTCGTGATGGAGGCGTTTATAGGCCAAGATGTGGACTACGTTGCAGATTAGCTAGTCCAGCAAGGACTAGAAAAGCTCGTGGATGTTTTTAAAGGTATATTTTCTCAATTTTAGATATTTCTTCATTGCTAAGAAGCAACAAATTGTATTATAGTTTTATATCACCTATCGAGAGATTGAAAACAATCAACCCGGGAGCGGGGCATTTGTCCGGTTCCTTCATCCCCACCCCGGGGAATTTGCCAAAATTTTTTAAAGAAATGCTGCTGGAATTGACTGATGCATAAGTTCGTGAGCTGCCTGAGTAAGATTTATGAAAAATAAACGTCTGCAAATTCGCGCTTAGATAGAAAAGTTGGCTGCTGATCGCAAATCGCAAAACTTTTTCCAGCGAAAAAATACAGGCATTTAATAGCGAATATTAAAATTTTCAACTGTTACCTTTATAGTCATTCATGACAAATATAATTATTTTTCTTTTATAAATATACTAACAAGGACAAAAAGCCAAAAATCCAAAAATTGTCTCTTGACTGCAAGCATTTACGAGTGCGTAGAGGACCTCAGGTTTATAGTGTATATTTGACTGAAGAAATTTAACAATTGGAAACTGAGTGCTTCTTAACAAAGATTTGTTAAAAACAACACATGTGCACAGTACTTACACATCAGATTCCGGAGTTATTTTGTCATCCTCGGGTAGTTTGTGCTCCAGAAGCTGGTTGGCTTTATCATTTCCAATCTTTATCATCAGCTATAAAAACAACAGAAAGTCAACAAATTTGATGAATGGATGGATGGTTGGACAGACGTCGAATGAATGGATGAATGAAGAGATCAATGTTTGGTGGCTCTTTCCGCTTGCTCAAAACGATCTTCAAGTTAGTATCAGCATTCTACCTTTTGTGCCATTTATAGCTTTTTCGCAGCATTTCATACTGTAACGTTTCTCCATATTTTTAAATTTCAAATTTTAACGTTTCTTTCTGCCGTTACTTATCTTTTAGCCGCGTCACTTAGATTAGTACGTTATCATTATTTGCTTGTTATATCGTATTTCCTATATTTTAAATTTGTAACGTTTAACTTTTAGAGTCATTCTTTGTAACACCCTGAAGAAGGAAGGCCGTGCCTTCCGAAATATTGGAAATATATATAGTTCCCAACTGTTCAATCAGCCTTGCTTTTCTTCGTTCAAGGAGAATGTACGGAAAACTTAAAGCCTGGCTGTGAAACCAAGACATATATGACTTACAAATACGTTTCTGTTCAAAAACAACTATTTAAAACTACATGTAAGCAATAAAACTCAACCTCAATTTTCTAAAAATGCCATGTCTACAACACGTTACCCAGAGGACCCTGGTTGGGACAGAGACTTGCCTCCACAAGAGGTGGGTTCCAGATCTTTTCATCCATCAAAAGAGAGCGTGCCCGGGAACAATGCACTCCAAGGTTCCGATGGATACCTTTTTGAGAAGAAAATGTCATCTATTAGATTTAGTGGTGGATCCAGGGGGAGGGTACAGGCAGTCCTGACTCCCCCTCCCTCTTCACAAGACAAGAGTTTTTTTAATTAATTATTGATCATTTCTGCACAAGAGAATGTTTCAAAGTTGCCTCATGAGTCAAATTTCATGTTTGGTGTTAACAGCTAAGCATTACTTACCAATACATTTTGCACAAACACAAACACAAAAGTTGACTGATGCCCACACTGGATCTAAAAATAGACAGAGTCATCCAAAGTAAATAACATTTAAAATCTAAGCTGATCATTCCTAGAGTAAGACAAGGGGCGACTTTTCTAACCTGGAATCTGTGGACTACTTTTGTGCATTATTTTTATTATCATCATTTGGTTGTACAAGGAGACTTTTACATTTGTGTAAATGAAACGGTGAGTGCATACACCTGTACATGCCAACTCTCCCGGATTATCTGGGAGTCTGCTGGATACAGAACGAGTCTCCTGTTCTCCATTATAAAGGTCACCAAATCTCCTGGATTAGAAGGAAAATTCTTAAAATTGGGACGATTTTTGAAATATTTGACACATTTTTGTGGGTGAATCAGCAGTGCTCTATTTTTAACTCCATTTTGAGGATTGAAAAGAGGTATCTTGCAGTCTCCCGGATATCAGTTATTTTAGGTTATTTTTGGTCTGGACACCCTAATGACTGATCATTCCAATGAAAGATTTTGAACAGATCTTCCATGTGTTTCAAACCCTTACCTTTCATTCCACAGTCTGCACAGAATCGATTACTGGGATTCTCCCAAACTTTTTCAAGAATCTGCAAAGGAAGTTACAATAAATTTTAAAAAATGAATTAAAATTTCAGAAATCCCCTCCCACCAGAGAACATGTATACCACCCTCTCTCCTCCACTGGGAAATGGGGAGAGGTGAAAAGTAAGCACGTGGAGCCTGGGGCAAAGGGAAATGTCCCCTGCGGTCAGGCTATTTTTTTTTTCATGGTTTTACGCCTCACCACTCCCCCTCCACTGGAGGAGCCTCTTGTCATAACTGGTCACGGCACCTTTGTCAGTTAGGTATCTGTCTCCAAGAGCTGACTGAGCCAATTATTTCTACACCTGTACTACACAAGCTTCATCAATAAGACTTTTGTTATTTTTCTAACAAATATTATGAGTCGACCAGCACCTCATTGAACATCTCACATGATTGGATTGACATCTCACATGATTGGCCATAAGAACAATAGGACAAAGGGCACAAACAATGCCCCTATCCCTGAAGACAATGAGCAATATTGTTTTAGAATGCCTCTGAAATTAGAGGTTCACAAGAGGTACTGCTCTACTCAATATTATAAGTAAAGGCCTCTACAAATGGCCAAAATCGCTCGTGGTTCTGATGTAAGGCAAGCAGTCCAGATGTACCATACTACTCATCAAACAAATTTATTCAGATTGCTGATTCAGCTCATCTGGTCCGTGCATGGACAGGAAATACCGGTAGGCTTTTCTTACCGCTCTATCACCAAGTCCTATCTGGATGGCTGTTTCAATGGCAACAGTCCAGGAGGCTGCATCGAATTCACTATCTCCCTGAAAACTAACACAAAAGATCACACAAAAAACTCAATGACTTTTCGTTAGACATGGCAAATACTAATAGATAATTAAACTACTGAGAAACACGCCTGGGCCAAAAAGAGACCAAGTGTCCCCATAGTTAAAGACTGAGAGTTGCACAAGACTTAATTCTCAGGAAGTGTGGTCCAAGAACAGAAAATTCTCTTAAGAAAAATTGGGACAGGTTCAATTTGATGAGAGCATGTACAGAAATAAATTAGGAATCATCAAGAGAGCATGAGAGTTTCAGACCAATCAAGAGTGAGTGTTTTGAACTGTCAAATCTTGTGTCGGTGGAGAGTGCAATGCACACTAACCTGTAAGACTTGTTGAACGTAATAATCATAAATCTGTTTTTGTGTCCTTCAACCATTTTTACTTTGGCGAGTGCAGCATTTATGCAGTTTATTGGTGTTGCATAAATGAAGTCCTTGAAAAAAAATTAAATAAGGCTACAGTTTGCATATGACAAATGAAATTAAAACAAACCACTTAAAATATCAACCAGGTACTAATTAAAAAAACTACAAATTATTACATAAAATAAATTATAAAGAAACACACCTCATATGTGTCATAATAACAGATTTTGTCATCTTTGACAGCAACATATCTAGAAGTAAATGAAGTTAAAAAAAACCTTTTAAATTACCGGTACTCTTTTAAATTTCATTTTATTTTTCTGGGTTCATACTCTTTTGAGCTTCCATGACCTAAATTTGGCCATTTTCATAGAAATCATCCTTGATTTTGGGTATGCTTTTACCATTTTATGAGAGATGAAGTTGCAGAAACGAGAATGATGATGTCGCTAAAATGAGCGAAAAGCAAGCAACGAAGTGGCAAGTGAACTCCTTGTTGTTGTTTATATGTTCACCAGCATATCTTCAGGTTGAAAATATCTATCATTTTAAATTATGCTTTATTCAACAAGGAATGAAATTCAATATTTTTACCTTTTCCTCCAATCTGCAACAACATTATGCCCCTGTTTCTTCAGCCATCCCTGAAAAAGATGCAAAATGACTTCTCTTTAGACAAGAGCTCTTTAATACTGACTTAACTCTTTCAAGTGACAAAAAATTTTGCTCCTCCCTCTGCTCCACAGGAGGTGGGGAAGGGGAGGGGGATGAACTTCCAGCTCTTTGTACCTCTTACTATCTCTTACTCCTGGTTTCTGTCCCTTTCTTAATGAATATGCTTTGGCAAATTTTGGCAAGAAAGGTTGTCTGTTGTCACAATTTCATTCTGTGTGCTGTCACTTGTTTTTGGGCCATGTCACTTGTCAGAATTTACCCCGCCAGGCCTCAGTCCAGTAAAAGAGGGTCGTACAGGGGGGGGGGGGGGGGGGGGGGGGTCTCTGGCACGATTCACGGATGAAAAAAACAACGAATCACGGATCACAGATATTGAAATTTCATTTTCCCGAATCACAAAAAGAAGTACTCTTTATCCTGTTCTTACACTACAAATAGTGTTTGACGAAATCAAAATTGATTAAGAAATTACAAAAATAAGAAAGAAACATACTCTTTTATCCTGTTCTTACTCTACAAAGAGTGTTAGACGTTACGATAATTATACGGAGGTCACATTTGAGGTCTCGTGTCCCAAAATCACGCAAAATAAAGTCAATAAAGCGGTGAAATCATGAATATCGGTTATTAATTCAAGCTCTTCACGTGTCACGCAAAACCTTCCGGTCACTGGTCATGAAGAATAAATTTATTAAATTCATGTTTCACGGAAAATACAATCAGCTAATCACGCATCACGAGAATACCCCTGTATGACCCTCGTAAAAGGCATGCCCAACTGATCATGTTCAATTGTAAAGCAAACATTCCTACCTCCTTGTCTGGATCACACATTTCTCCGCCACTTCTCCATATTTTGTTATCTCCCTACAAAACAATAACAAATGGACAGCCAAATTTAATTTCATGTTTACATTATACAAATGGTTAGTACATAATATAATTATCAATTCATAGCTAGGAGTGATGAATGATCATTTCAGAGGCCTTGTTGTCTAATTTTTATGGGATGCCTTCTCCCAGTCTCAATTTCTTTTGCAAGGCTAACAAAGTCACCAGCTTATGGAAAAGAAATCTGTCTCACAAAGCCTAGCCTTATGCTGTGACAAAAAGCTCCAACAAAAGCTTGAATATCAACTTTTCAAATTTGTCATTTGATGGTGGTTAATTTAAATAAATTACTGCTTGCCTGAATTAAACTACAATGCTTGGCACAGCCCAAAAACTTTTGTTTCCACATAAAACTTACTCCACTATTAACAATAATAATAATAATAATAATAATAATAATAATAATAATAATGTGCACATTATGAAAATGTAACAATTATCATTTGCACTTAATTTATATCAAACATTAGAATTTCTTAACTTTACCTTGTAGCCAATGATTGCCTCCATGACGGTTTGAGACCACAAATTCATTTCCGCTATTAAAAAATACAGATTAACATCAAAAATTTAATCTGAAAACCAAAGGCTTCAAAATTAATCACAAAAACAGCTTACTGATGTTTTCAGATGCAAGTATAAATGTCCTGTTTGGCGTTATTATTTTAAATGCTGCACGTTTATCCTGAAAATAAAAAAGAAGATATTTTAATATAAAAATAGCTCACAATATGTGAGAAATCTCACATGCTCAAGGCTTTGAGGGAAACAAAGTTTAATGCTGCATGTGCACAGTTGATCAAAAGGTTGTGATTGGGCATTTTATTGTCTTACTTGAAAGGCATGATTTCAAACGAGCCAGTCATGCAAATTTTAAGAAATGTTACAAAGTTGTTAATAATTAAGGAAGCAAGAAAACTACTGATTACAACAAATCTGAAATTTGACAAAGGACTTTTTAAACATTCTTGGACATTATGGGAAAACATAAAGCAATGAAAAATTCAAATTCCCTCTGTTGTTATTACTTCAATGTTAAAATGTCAGAATTTTTCGTGACGAGTTTGTTGTACATGTTGTGGTTTTTTAAATTTTTTTTTGGTTTAAAATTTTTCAAACCAGTTTGATTTTTAGTTTTCATTGTCTTGTATTGATTATCATAGTTTGAAACAAAGGAAAATAAAAACCAAGGAAAATTTTAAACCACAACATACACAAACAATGAAAAAATCTAATGCATGGATTTCTTGAAATCGAGCAGAATTCAAATTTTTTGATTGATTTATATTTAGCTGGGTTGCCATGGTAACACAACATAGTCTTAAGCAACACTACAAGTACGGTAGCTTATCTTGCAAGCTGCCAATTTTGAGCTCGTCAGCTGCAGCGGTTTGGACGTGAAAGCAAAATAAAGGTGGGTACTCCAAAGATTGGAAAACTGTGTTAGCCACCTTAATGCCAATTACTTGTTTGTTTGACCTAATTGATAATAAATGTAAGGGAATGATGGCATACTTACATCTTTGACAATTTCAATGTTCTTTATTTGACTGATGGGAATTATATGAAGAGATTCACTCAGTGAATCCTGAAAAAAAAATTTGGATAGAATGATCTTAGATTTATCAAATACAGAGGAAGTACTAATGTCAGAGAAAGAAACTCTATCATAGGGTGAATACAGCCTGGATAGTTTTGTTGATTGACGGAAATAAGACCCAGGGGGATTCCTGCATGAAAGAGGCAGGGATGCTTGTTGGAAATTTGGAATTAAAACCGTAAAGCAACCCTCCAAGCTAAGACCATTTATGGCGACTAAAATTTTGGAGCTGGCAACTTAATTGGAACTGAAGTTGCCAGCCTGGTGACTAAAATTGAGAAGAATGATTGAAAGCGCACGAGCTTAATTAAGCGACTAAAATTTTTCACTGACAACCAAACTTGAGCAGTCGGTTGCCAAAAGGCCACTAAGGAAAAAAAATAATAAACTTGGAGGTTTGTAAAGGAGAGCAACCTGGGCATGGCTCAAGTTTTTTTTTTACCACTTAAGGATACCATTTCAAACTACTTTAAAACATAATATTTCTATATATTCATCATGTGCAACCCTAAACAAGACCTTGGCGGCTAAAAATACTGGCTTATAAGCCTGGGACACCCTACATGAGACCAAAATCTGAAATTTACCATCGCACAACTAAAACAATAATTATTAGACTACTCACCCTTGTTTGCTATGAGCGACAGTCAACTCTGCTTTGCCTCATTCACTATTCTCCCAAAGAAAACTCAGACTTATAGTCTAATTGATAAGAATTTCCCCATTTACACTTATTCTAGTCTTTGTTGGAAAGGTTTAATTTGCTCCTTCACAATTTACCTTATCTTTAAAGTATCTTAAGTCCTTCCCATCAAAAACAAACCAACGCTTTCTCCATCCTTTATTGTTCTTTTGCCTGAGATAAAGAAAACAAGAACTTTACTTTGAGTAATAAACAACTCTCCCCCTACATCATCAACTTCACTGTTCACTTAAATCACCAGGCTTAAATGTACCAAAAAATATACTATCTTTACTCGCATCATCAAGCAAAAGCATCACATTGATTGATTGCCAAATCCTAGGAGTATACAGGATGCATGAAAGGTAAGGGAGAGTAAATTAAGGCTAATTTACACACTGCAATTTTTCGGGCTGATTTGTTGGCCACGTAAATTGGGAAGTGAATCAAATCAGCGCGTGTCAATGGCGATTCCATTGTGCATAGGACTGCAATATGACACGTCAGCTGATATGGAAAAATCTGTGACCACGGCACAGAATTTCACACCATTGTCGGGCCTGACTTTATGAACAAAAAACACAACCTGCAAAAATATCATATCTGCAGTACTTTAACTTAAAACAAACTAACTCATATATTACCTAGTATCATTTCGCTTTCCAAAATGTTTTTCCAAAACGTTTTGACTATAGAACATCTATACATAAATGTGCAGTGCTTGCCTTTTAATACACCGATTCACTTCCCAGTTAATCATAGCCAACAAAATGGGCCAACAAATCTTAGCATGTAAATTAGCCTTAAGCAATATCATAGCACATTATCAAAGATAAGTTCAAGGACCATCTTCACAAGTCTTACCCTCCTTGTTTCCATAGGAATCCTTCGCTCTTGCGAACCTGTGGGTGTGACCAAAAGGATTATCGCAACCCCACATGAACTAATATTGTTACGACAAGTGTACTTAAAAATTAGGTTTAAGTCTGCATTCAAGCCCAGTGGCCCATCACGCCAGAGCTTATCCCGGTTTCCGTAGCATGAAGTGACTAGGAGTATTTCTACTTCCTCATGGATGACATTTATCTGGCAGAGAACAGCCAAAAATGTACCAACTGAAGATGTACAGTGAACAGAGAAAAGCAGTGTGTCAGAACTCTTCATTAACCTTCTGTTTAAGCAATTTTCTTATTACTGATGTGTTTTGCTTAAACTCCTTATCCTTTCATTTCACCTGTGTAGAGAGTTTTGTTGTCTAAGGACATAATCTGCCAGCAATGACTGACACTTTACCAGTAACTGTTGAACAATGTTGTTTTCTTGATCATGACATGCATTGTGGTTTAAATTTATCTTTGGTTTAAAAACTTCAAACCAGTTTTTATTTCCCTTTGTTTCAGATTATGAAAAAGAATTTGAGACAATGAAAAATCAAACTGCTTTGAAAAATTTTAAACCAAAGATAAATTTAAACCATGCATTGTCACAGTGTCTCCCTGGTTGAAGTTGTGTCAAGGTTTATAACGTAATAAACGGTTTGACTGAAGTGCTACCAATGGACTGCTTTGTACTTATTTAAAGCAACATGCACACCACAGGGAGACCAAGGACTGACTGAACAGCACACTTACCCTGGGACTAAGAATATTTTTGGATGTCCTAGGGTCATCACCAACACTGTCAACACTCTCACCTCTCGCCTGAAAAAACAACACCACATGTTTGAAAAAAATAACCATGTGATGTCCTGACACTTCAGCGACTTCATGACGCTGCCCCCATTACCAAGGAAAGAGAAAAGAAAGCACGTTCAAAAGGAGTTCAAGTCCTTTAAATTTGCTTAAAGAAAGTTGAGCTAAACAAAGACTTGAGCACAGATTGAATCTGTTTGCATGTTCAAGCGCAGTCTTTATTGTTTGATGTACAGCATTTCAATATTAGACAGTCAAATTTGTTCCTGCATTTCTTCAACACATTAAAGCAACTGAAAAGGTCCTCAGGGACAGTGCTTGAACGTGCAAACAGATTCAGTCCATGCCAAAATCTTTGTTTAGCTTACTTTCTTTATGCAAATTTACAGGACTGTCCTCTAAGAGTTTCAAATCATGGTCTTATTTGACAAGTCACATGACCATAACAGAAAACACCATAAAACTCAAACAGCATATAGATTTGAAAATGAAAATCTGTCGCAATAGATAAAGAATGTCCACATGCTTAAACTGATGTATCGTTATTATGAAATTTGCATTACTATGAAAGTTATGGCATAATAAGCACTTGTATTTACAGACTTTTTTCACTGGTAGCGTTTCTTTCTTTCTTTCTTTTGTGTAAGCAGTAATTGCATGCATCAGATTATAAAGACAGCTATATGCTTTTCCAAAAGGGACAAAATAACAAGATCAATATATTTACATCACGTTTCATATATCCATGTTAAGATTTATATATACATATCAAGGTTCACATATACATATCAAGATTTTTATACATACATATCAAGATTACATTATGCACATCAAGATTTATATGTTCATATCAAGATTTACATATACAGATCAATATTTATACATACATATCAAGATTTATATGTTCATATCAAGATTTCCATACAGATCTAGATTTATATGTTCATATGAAGATCTCATATACACATCAAGATTTATACATCAAGATCCGCATATACATCGAGATTATGACAGGCATACATGAAGAGCATTTCACCGGTTTGCCTGGTTACCCAGCTCCAAATCAAAATGTAGGCTTCGATACCGCATTTAGAGAACTTTTTTGAAGCATTTTTGAGAACCCTCCACGAAGCAATTGAAGGATTGAACATTCAGTGTCTTAGATGAAACCCCAAGAATATTTGCGATATCCACCCACTTAAAGGATTCATTTGCGCAGCCGGTCAACAAGATCTGCCTGCCCGGCCCATGTATTCTACACGACAGTCATGAGGTTCACTGCCAGGTTCCGTGCCACCTTCATGACTGTACTGTGCCCGACTGTGCCCTGGATAAATAACTTGTCTGCAATGAATGTATTAGGCCACAGTAAGCTTGTCAGTGTCCTCGAGGACTTGATCTGTGGGGCCAGCTGCCGCAAGTCGGCTTGGGGTCAAGCCAAGAGTTAATTCAACGTCATGGAGACTAAAGTCTCCATGAATTTGGATCACACTGAATGTTCAATCCATCAATTGCTTCGTGGAGGGTTCTCAAAAATGCCTCAAAAAAGTTCTCTAAATGCAGTATCAAAGCCTCTGACAAAGCCGACATTTTGATTTGGAGCTGGGTAACCAGGCAAACCGGTGAAATGCTCTTCATGTACATGTAGGCCTGTCATAATCTCAATGTATATATGAGATCTTGATATGAACATATATATCTTGATATGTATGTATAAATCTAGATCTGTATGGAAATCTTGATATGAACATATAAATCTTGATATGTATGTATAAATATTGATCTGTATATGTAAATCTTGATATGAACATATAAATCTTGATGTGCATAATGTAATCTTGATATGTATGTATAAAAATCTGGATATGTATATGTGAACCTTGATATGTATATATAAATCTTAACATGGATATATGAAACTTGATGTAAATATATTGATCTTGTTATTTTGTCCCTTTTGGAAAAGCATACAGCTACGTTACCTAAATTGCTTGCCACAAAAATATATACAGTCTTCAGCAATCTCTTAGCAACTGCTCTGGAGCTGTAGTTGAGACCCCTTCAACCCATTTCAAAAAATGTTAACAAGGCTTGACTAAGGGATGTCAGGCATGAGAAGTGAGATGGTGTGTGAGATGGTGTAAGATTGGCATTTTTCATCTGCAGACTTGTTTAAGACTAGTTAGTAATACCTAAGGTAAAAGCTAGGGCTGGTAGTTATAATTTCCTACATTGTACAAGAGATGTAATTGTATTGTATAATACCTTTCCTAGTTCTGGCAGGTCATCAACCATTCCATCCAAAGAATCGTCACTTTCATAGTCATCTTCCCCTGTGTCATAAGTTTTTCTGTGATCTCCTCTATTAGAACCAACTTCTTCATAAATGGAAGATTCTGGTTCAGTGTGCCCTTCCGCAGCTGCAGGGTGATCTGGTCTAGATTCTCCTTGGTGTACACCTGATACATTAAACACAACAGTTTAATAATTATTAGTTTTGATTGAGAAGAGATTATAACACTTGAGAGAGTGTTTCATCACATTTCTGAAAACCTTAAAGTTCGTCAAAATAACTCTGCTATGCATTTGAAAATGTGATGAAACACTCTCTATCTCATGTTTAATAAAGTAAGATAGAATTCCTGCTATTCAAAATAAAAGTTAGAATAACATTAACAATGTTACCTCGCTGGGAAGAGCCAACAAATTCATATAACTGCTGGCTTTCAGCATTTTCCATAACTGGTGCTACAGGTTGCGGCAGATTTGGAACCCTTCTTTTATCAGGCGTCTTATAAATGCTTGAACCAGTTTGTCTAGAGGGTGGAGCAGGAGGGGCCGGTCTTTTCACTGTTGCAGCTCTCGGCATTGTTGATGGTTTCTCATCAGTAGAATCAATCCTTCTGCTACCTGGTGTTGAAAATGATTTTGTTCTCTTTTCAGTGGTATTGTTTAAGCGAGTAGCGAAGTCCTCTTTTGAATCATTTGCAGTATTACTCTCAGGTAGCAAATCAGACACTAATATACTGTCTTCTGACTTGACTCTACTTCGCGGTTTTGGTATTGGTCTTGTGTATGGTGCTCTCTCCGGCGCTCTTGGTGCTGACCTTTTTGGTTCAATGGGTGGCATTGTTTTTTCTTCATTAACTTCTTCACCTAATGAAGTTATCTTGTTTGCATCTTCGTCTGGTTTAGACAGCTCTGGATTGGCTGACGTAGAATTTTCTTGAACAAGAGGTTCTCTCTCTTGTAATGGATTAACAGTTGCAGTGTTGTCAACATAGTTACTAGGTATTGCATGTTGATCTTGTATTTGAGTCTGTGTGGTAGTTTTTGGGATAACCTCTAAAGTATTTTCAGAGGATTGGTGTTTATGTATTGTTCTTCTAGGTGGCTTTTCAGGTGCCTTTTTTGGAAGAACTTCAGGCTGTTGTTGTTGATATTGTTGTGGCTCTGCAGCAGGTTTCTCAGGAAGAGAAACCTGCTTTAAATCTTCAGCATGAGTATCTACAGCTGTCGATCTTTGATCCAAGGGATCCAAGTCTGTCCTTGGTGGGATAGGAGGCGGTGATTTGACAGATTGTTGTTTTTTCTTTGGAGGAAGTACGGGAACATTGACATCTTCACTGTTAATATCTGCACTGGGAAACGAACTTCCACTGCATTGCTCTTCGCTATCAAAATCTATGAGAGGACCTTGCTGTTCATTTCCTGTTTCGGAACCATGGATTGTCAAGTCCACATTTGAGGTGACACCGTCTTCCCCGTTCGTTAAATCCAAGCCAAGTTTTTCTCTTAGCTTCTCAGCAAAATTCAAAAATCGCCTCCGATGATACGGTAATACAATTTGCATTTTATCGAGAGCATTTTCATTGATGCTGCAACACAACTCCAGGGATGTAAATCCATTTAACTCGAGTTTATCTGCATACCTATCGAGCCTGACTTCGGCCGCGAGCCATTCCCTCACCGCTTCAATATCCTCTTTTGCGGCAGCCATCAAAAACTATACACTTGCAGTTTTCCTAAGATCCATGCTGCTGTCGATCAAGGGGTGATGCAGGCTTGATTTGCTGGCACTTGAAGCATGATCGTATCTTTGAAAACCCCCCAATAACATTTACAAGTGAGTCATGTTTTCGATAGAACACTTCAGCTTCCGGGACCTCTGGAATGCGCACAATCGCGATGAGGAGCTGTGCTGACCACAGCTGACCACACTTCAGCAGTCACGGGACCTGACAACAAACCCACTATTTGGGGGTGGATGGGGGATAGGGTGCAGAATCATGAAAGACAAACAAATTGTATGTATTCTTTTGTTGCTGCTGTTGCTGTTTGTTTGTTGTTTAAATTGTTTTAGCAAAAAAAAAAAAAAAGAAAACGAGCACATGTGGAATACATAAACCTTATTCGATGGTTTAACATATAATACGCGCGGATATTTTGCGAGTTGCGTAGTACGAGCAATGAGCAAAATTTCCGCTCGTATTATTTGTTAAACCATCGAATAAGGGATTTATTATTCCACTAATAAAATAAAGTTTGGTTCGGCCATTTTTTTGTCGCTCCGCTTTCAGGCCGTATTTTTGCCCTGTTCTACAGTGTAATAACGTGGCAAATTTTGCGCGTTCTTTTGCCCTAATATGGAAAGATGGCGCAATAGTGGAATAATAATGAAATAATATTTTATTTTTACAAGTAAGTTACCGTTTCTAAATAAAAAAATACGGCTCCGAATATCCGCTTCAGGAATGAGAAATCCGGCATTGAAATGTAATGCGTTCAAACTTGTATAACACGCTTTGGTAAATTTACGGAAACAAAGCGAGACAAAACAAAACAGAAAACATGCGACAGTCAAAAGAGAGAGAAGAGGAAAAAAGTTTTGTGACGTCATTGCGGTCGCGCTTGAACAGTTTTATGACGTCTTCGGGGTCCTTCGGGGGAGCACGCGTGACACTAGCACGTACTAGCACTAAGACTTAGCAAATTCACAAGTTTGCACGCCATCTGAATGCACCATAGCCTGTTCCAGGCGTTCGGTTAGTGGGGAGCAGCGCGAAATTCGGGATTGCGTGACGAACGGCGAGCGGGAAAACGGCAAGGGGACCGGGAACCGAACGCCTGGAACACGCTAAATGCACAACGCAGGGCAAATAGAAATTCTCCTCTCCTCCCCCATGCCACCTACCACCCTTGGCATGGCGGGGGTGGGCCTTAGATTGCAGAAAAAAAACTTTATAGGTTGTAAAAAAAAAAATGTGCTAGTATATTGTTAACTGAGTCAAAGTTGCCATCATCATCAGTCGGAGACACAGGGGTAGACAGTCGGGGCGAAAGGACGTAAACCCCGATTCAAGAAGTCGCTGCGTTTTTCTGTGGGTTTACTTTGTTTTGTCCCTGGGTCTCCGACAATCGATTGCTCCCAAAAATGGTCAAAGCTCGAAAGTTGCAAAAATCGGGAAACTTGCTCCCAGAATTTAACTGAATTGCTTGCCATATAAACTATTTTATTCTGAATAACATCTAAAACGGCTTTCGTTCCCCGCCCCGCTCAATTTTGTTAATTCTGATTTATTCTGAGGACGAAGATAATACAGCTCGATCCCTGATTTCCCGGCATTTTTTTAGTTGTCGCGTGTTTTCTTTTTCGTTTTGTTTTGTTTTGTTTTTTTCTGTTCAACTGTCTTTTCATTTTAGAATACCCCTGCCCTGACTTCGCTCGAAAAGATGATTTGATTTTTGTGGCCAACCCGACGCTCCCTTTCATCACAAATTATACACCATCAAATGGACGAAGAAAAGTTAGTGGTCATATGATCACAGCATTTTTGACTTTCAGTTTGGACTCTATCATGTCGTTGTCCCGTTAAGGTTTTTCATTTCTACGTAGTGTCAGCCTTGCATTTGTATTTTATTTTTGGCTGATCAGAGCTTTCAGTAGCTCCTACGTACAACAGCAGCATTTTCGTCCGCGGTCCCTTGCTTTCATTTGTCATTTTCAGTGTTTTGTTGCATTTTCATCACTTATAACAGAGCCCGACGATGAAAGAGCTGTCGAGGAAATCGATTGATGGACGACCGGCCGATCTAGACTGGAGTCTGCGTTGGTTTCAACGCGATAGTGATAGCTAATTTGGACAATTTTCGCTCCATCGATCAATCAATAAATACTTTTATTTATACACAACTGTCAGAAACCAATTAGATGATGTTCGCGAAGATAAATCGAAAACGTCACTGATTCGTTTCGATCCATCACGATCTGTTGTCAAAACAGTCCACAAAGAACCGTCAATAAAAAAATCATGCTGAAACAAGATACACATCTGTTTCAGAATCAGAGCACATCGGAATATTTATACTATATATCTTTGCTTTTAACTAAAGTAACAAGCTTCAAACTGAACACGAAAATTGAATTCGGCATCGGTTAGTTGTCTGTAAATAAAAGTGAAACTTGTTACCATCGCGATCGACGAACTGTTAATAGGACAATTTAAACAGTTTTGCGATGCTGTATTCATTTCTTGCACTTACTGTAGCGAAATTCTCGTAAAATTTTCGCAGATTTTTCAGTTTTATAGGAGCAGCACATTTTCCTTTCCAGCTAACAGGAAAACTTATAGTCTAATTGCTTTACATCTGTTCCGAACTTTTGTTTCGTCATACAACAGTTGCTTCTTGCATGTCCCAAGGGAACAAATTTTGGTAGAGGTAGGATAATGGGACGGGCGGGCGTGGGGACAATTGCTAGTAATAAGGAAAAGTGGTAGCGAAGGTAAAGAGTTGCAGTCCTTATCTAGGAACATTTGGTATACTGTACATAAGGGTAACTTTACAATTCGATTACGTTAGGCCTGTTCTTAATTATTTTCGCGATCAAATGGCGTGTTAAAAATCCGGGTCAAAGAGGCTATTGTCGAGACTATTGTGCTTGAGGGCGCCGAATCACATTTCTGACGTCATTCGAACATTTCCCAGATATGCTTGCGGCACTCGAAGTGAATATTTTTTCGTCGGTGATAAAGTGCCAACAGTGTCTGAGTACAGATTTTTTGCGTCAAAGAAGACATGTAAATCTAGAAAAAGCTACTTTTTCTACTTTCCTTGCTTTTGAAAAGCTATAAAGATCATTTCCGTGAGATTTTCACCGAATTCAAGGACTGCTTTGGTCGCGACTTTACAGAATTCTTGACACTGGTTGCCCAGTATGGGTGACAGTGTTGCTGCAAGACACAAAGCGATACCAGAGAATAAGGTAAGTTTTTTTCAGCTCTCTTGATTGTAGCTTTAATGCTACTTATATCTACCTTCGAATGTATTGCTTGGCATACATCTACTGTGATTTAGTTTGGAGGAATAAAACTAAGAGTATTTCGTCCTGAACGCGAGCTGTTTTTTATAGTGATCACGGAACTCGGAGCAATCTGTTTACTTCGCGAAGATCGGTGGAATTAGGCAATAAAATAATTCTCTAGGTTCGAAATCTAAACAGTTTCGGACGTAAAACGATATCTTGGCGACACAACTTTGTCTCTAACAACTCACAAAGTTGTTTTAACCAGCCCACTCTTTCAAAATATCATACTCACGTGCAAAATTATTGGAGGTTAGGAAACACAGAGTCCTGAGCTCTGGGAAGTGTGTAGCGATTTAATTAATACGCGAAAGTCGTTAGAATAGAAGGTGGCTTTCTCGCCAATACAGTAACGAGAAAATCGGTAATTCGATGAACTTTAAACTTAATTTCAGAAAGGGTATTCTTTCATTGGAAATATTAAATCAAAATCCCTCTGTTTGTCAAATAAGATAGGGAGATATTCGACAATTCTGTTTGCCTTGGGTCCGTCTGTTCGGCTGGGTCAAGATTATGCCTGCGTGAACTTGATTTCGTAGCGCAGGTCTTAACCTTGTTTTCGAAAGTAAAGTTTTGGCGATATGATAAATTCTCAACTGCAGTGACGGGTTGTGTAATATATCATAAATTACAAAGGTTCCATTTTCTGGTAGATGCGTGTTGCAGTGTTTTTGACAGCGTTCGAATCTAAATAAATTAAACGGTTTGGTGGATAAACGTCACAAAAATTTTAAATTGATATCATTTCTCGTGATGACGCTGGGAAATATTAGATCGACAACTGCATAATTTCCCGCTTGAAAAGGGAATTAACTTTATCACGATTTTGCAATGTTTTGCCGTGGTTCTACAAACAATAGCAACGATCAACCGTTTTATCCCCAAGTTTATGGACGTGTTCAAGGAAATGTTATATGATATTAGACTGACTCGTTGAATTTACGAAGACGTGTTTCAACGTTGTTGACAAAGAGAATTTATCTGTAATAAAGAAAATTGAATCATACCCATGTTTACTTTTTGTATTTGTTTCCACAGTAAATCACAATTGGTGGTTTTCTTCTAGAATTTTTTTGCATTGTGCTACAACAGCAATTTGTGTTGTGCAGGTGCCAAAAAGAACCACAAATTAGGCACAAAGTAAAGCTCACACTTTTGATCCCAAATTGAGTTGTTTTTCTGAGTTGCTATGCAGTCAAAAAAATTATTTCCGAATCCTCAAGAGGAATAATGTTATTAAATCTGCCCATTGTTGTGATAATATCAAGTGCCTATTGGCTAATGAGCCATGTTTTATTGATTTCTTGATCTCAGATAATGTTCAAATTTATTTATAGTCAATAATGATTCTTGTGTTCAAAGATGCGATGTTTATCTTCAGATTAAAGCCATGTGTCATATTTGAACATTTGTAGCTGATTTAAATTATTTTCTTGTAAAATGAAGAGATTTCTCACCATGAAATAAAAAATCTAGGTCAGAGATATGATGCATCTTGAAAATGTTAACCTTGATTTTTCAAGTTTGTCGTTTATAATTCATCTTTGTCTCCCCCAATCTTAGCCATCCTTGTTCCTTTTTGGTTTAAATATTGTTACCTCTTGTGTTTCTCTGCCCTATTAAAGTGTTAACACAATTAGACTTCAAGCCCAAGTTTTCTCTGAGCAAATAGTTAACAAGGCGCGGCGTTATTGACCCTCATTGACTATCACTCAGAAAACAAGGGTAAGTAGTCTAATTGTTTTAGTAGAAACTCTAAAAGACTGCTGTCCAAAACCTATAATTTTATGGCAAAAAAGCAACATATGTGCTACCGTGTTCTTTCAGTGAATAGATAACAAAAGATTAGCGACATTACTAGCAACGTTACTGAGTTTATACTAACAGTGATTAATAGAAACTTTGTCATGTTCTATTGGAAATCTGCAAATCTGATTGGTTCTGCCATTGTTTTCCATTCGCTGATAGAACACAAATTATTGTGCGCATGTTGTCTTTGAAG
Organism: Meandrina meandrites; assembly: GCA_963693305.1. NCBI lineage: Eukaryota > Metazoa > Cnidaria > Anthozoa > Scleractinia > Meandrinidae > Meandrina > Meandrina meandrites. Next base: position 4,536,923 of record OY855910.1, on the reverse strand, counting down.
AGATATTTTTTCTTGATTTTTGGCTTAAAGGGTAGAACAATAAGTAAGAATTGTGTGAACAGGTCATTTGTACTTCTTTCTGTAATGTTGAATCAGGTAGTTCAGTTTTATCAGACCACGTCTCTTTTGTTTAGCTGGGCATTTATCATACACTACAACTTAAGCTAATCAATGGAGGACCCTAACTACGGATCACATGTGTGATTGCAATGTCAAAAGGGGCAAAAAGGATAACCTGTAGTACTGTAACTGAGAATCTCAGAAATGAAACCATACCCTATCCTGAGGCACATCATACCTATAGTAAAAAATAAAGTCTGTGTTCGAGCCTAGTGGACCATCAGGCCAGAGTTTGTCCTGGTTTCAGTAGCATGAAGCAACTAGGAGTACTTCTACTCTCCCCTGGATGAGATGCTAATCCATCGCAGAGCTACCCTCCAGCAGTAAATTCGCCGGTATCCATTTTTATATTACCTGGGTGGAGAGAGGCACTGTGAGAGTTAAGTGTCTTGCCCAAGAACACAACACAGTGACGTGGGCCAGGGCTCAAACCCAGACCACTAGATCCAGAGTCCAGCACACTAACCATTAGGTCACCATCCCTCCCACATTACACATACTATATAGTCCATATAATATAGGAGAGCTCTCCCACACCCACTTCCAAGCATGGAACAGAGCAACAACAGTTTGGAGAGACTATTCATATTTCTTCTGAGCTATGTCATGGGTGAAGTCACATCACACTGTACTGTTGGAACATGTTCTTCACACATTGTACCCCTCTCTTCTCCTATTCACCCCTTTAGAACTGACTCATGAATGCATTTTGCCAGTTGCCAACAATGAAAGTTAGAAGGGATCATGTGGAAATGTGTTGTCGTTCAGTTTTATCCTTGGTTCAAATTTTATTTTCCTTTGTCTTAAACTCATTATCATGCATTACCATACCCCAAGACAAAGGAAAATAATATTTCAACCAAGGATACAGTTGAACTTCAACATATGCATGAAGTAGTTATTCTGATCATAATGTAAAGCTTTTAAATGTGTTAGAATTAATTTTGACCAGTGGTTTTGGAGGAAAATTCAAATTAACATGTTAACCTGGACAAGAATCATGATGTTTGAATATTACTGTGTGAGTAAAACTGAGGTTTATTGATGTTGCATGGTTGTTTTTGCCTTTCAGATATGTCTACGGTTGATTCTAGTTTCTGGCAAGACTCATGAATTTTTATTTTCACCAAGTGACACAGCGTATTATATAACACAGCATGTTTATGAAAACTGGCCTGAAGGTTTGTACATGTAGCTAGAATTCTTTTTAATTTATAGTATTGTCATAAAAAATGATACAAAGATAATAGATATGTCAACATTTTGTTGAGTAAGCAACAAATTTAAGATGAACAACCAATAGGCAAAGTTTTATCAAACATCTATTGTCAGTTCTATTTTGATGGGATAACCTTACTAACTCTGATGATGACCCAAACAATGGATATAGAAGAGACTACACATCGACTGGTTTCTACAAACATCTGACAGATAAAACATCTTTTAAGGGAACTTTATTGATGAAATAAAAAGGAGGGGGGCCAGTATTTGCTTAGGAGCAGGAAAAGCTTGAATTTCCTCCATAATTCCTTACATTATTGGATTTCGGATACATTATTATTTGAACCATTCACTTCACATTTCGTGAGAGCACAAAAAATCGGGAGAAGGCATGCGATGTATAACTAAAGAATGATGTACCTGATCGACTTCAAAGAACAATTTAATAACTGTTTGCAGTTTCAATTGACATGAATTTAACTTGTTCCTAGCATGCAGTGATCTTGCGGTTACAATGATAACATCACAAAAACTGGCTAGAAAAAAAAGCCACCATTTTCTTGGTGTACACACGCTAATCACGTGTAAAATTATGTGCAGTATGGGATGCGCAATGCAATACTGAGGAATGACCTTAACTTGGAAAGCCACTACACATGGACTTCCAGCTTTTGTCAACACAAAAACGGCAGCCTGTTCCATCTTTAAAATAGAAGCCTTGTGTATGTGTGGCATTACAACTAACAAGGCATGCTATTTAATTGCCGTTACATATCTTTAATTAGCCACTTGCTCACAAAATTGATGAGAATCTGTTGTGAACAAAATTTGACGACATTGTATTTTGATAAACAGGAAGCAGTGTCATGAACAAAAACTGAGGCTAAGCATAGTGTAACACTTAAATTTTGTTTATCACAAACAGAAGGCCAAGATTTCCTGTTATGGTGTAAAAATTTACATTTTAATCTGTTTTGTCTGTTTTCAGATTGGAGGGATGAAGTAGTCAGTTCCCACAACATATTGAAACTTATCTACCATGGTCGGTTTTTACATGGGAATGTATCTTTAGGAGGTTGGTAGACCAAATAATTGAGAATACAGTCATATGCACTGAGCACATGCCAAGACAAACACGTATTTTAGTGTATTGTGTTGCTCTAAGTCCTGTGTTGTTTTGTCATATAGAAATAACACTGCTTCGATTAGAATTTTTGTTTATTAACCGCGCGGCCATGGGCCGAGCGCGGTTCTTGCTCTGCACGGAATTTTTTTTTTTTTTTTTTTCGTTTTTTTGTCGGTGACCAGACCCAAACCTCCCCTCGGCCAAATCACGATCGGGACTGAATCACGCAACCTGGGATGCTTATTCGCCAAAAGCTGTTGGAACAATGATGTACGGGAAATATTACGGACAATGTTTTTTTTGTTGTGATTTGAATTGAGCCGCCTTTTGAACATTGAAATATTTTCTTCGTGAATGGAATATTGAAGCGAAGAATGAAATCAAATTTCCATAAATAAATTCATTATTCACCCTCGATAGAAACGAGCACATCACTGTTTGTGATAAACGAAACTTTGGGTTTTTTCGAAGCGTTGGATTCAAAAGGAATATTGAATTCACTAAAAAAAGGTATGACATCAGCCATGGAATGCGCTGACGTTGTAGCTTTCACTTTCGCTACGTGACAAATAAGATTGCGTTTACTTGGCATGTTTATTTCGCCAGAAGCGACGGTCATTGCAGTCAAAACAGCTCAAGCGTTTCTATCGAGGGTGAATAATGAATTTATTTATGGAAATTTGATTTCATTCTTCGCTTCAATATTCCATTCACGAAGAAAATATTTCAATGTTCAAAAGGCGGCTCAATTCAAATCACGAATGTTAAATAGTTTGTTATCTTGCTTCACGCGACGGGCACGTGGGAATTTGGCCAAAATTTGCATAATTTCGACTACAATTTAAATTGTCAGGCACACTGTTTCTTCATCATTTTGTTCGCATTGTGTGGTTTTTTTGCAAGTTTATATCGGCAGAAGCGACGGTCATTAATTTATTTGCACTTCTGCGAGTATTTCTTGAAAGTTTTGGCAATTGAAAAGAGATTCTTTAGCTGTTTCATTGAAGCAAGTTCAAAGATTTAAAGGGAAATAAAATATTTGCTTAAGTAAACAATTGAGCGTGCCCAAACGTGCAGGGGTTACGTCATTAGAAGGGAAAAACCCCCAAGCTAAAGATAGCCGGGCACAACGTAAATCTCGGATTGTGTGACTAACGTGACTACTTTGCTTGTCCTTTACTCATAATGCAAACAGATTAAATTTAACCGTGACTTTTGAGAAAGAAAGCTGTTAATTAGCCAAAAATATAAGCGCGGTTTTAAGTTGCTATAGCAACTTCTTGTTTTTTCGTTTTTTTGTCGGTGACCAGACCCAAACCTCCACTCGGCCAAATCGTGATTGGGGCTTTGAAATCACGCAACCTATGATATTTATTCGCCAAAAGCTGTTGAAACATGAATGTACGGAAAATGTTGCGGATATTGTTTTCTTTATTGTGTATAAAGTATATTTTCTTTTGGTTTTATCGTAGCGTTCGATTCAAAGCGAATGTTGAATACACTGAAAAAGGTATTACGTCAGCCATGGAATGCGCTGATGTTGTAGGTTTCACTTTCGTTACGTGACAAATAACATTGTGTTTCATTTGCATGTTTATGTCGGCAGAAGCGACGGCCATTAATTTAATTTGTTTCCTCTTCTGCGAGTATTTCTTGTGGGTTTAGGCAATCGAAGTGAATTCTTTGGCTATTTCCTTGAAGTGAGTTTAAATATTTGAAAGGAAATGAAATATTTGCTTAAGTAAACAATTGAACGTGCCCGAGCGTGCAGGGGTTACGTCATTAGAAGGGAAAAACCCCTAAGCTAAAGATAGCCGGGGCAGGGGACAACTTAAACCTCGGATTGTGTGACTAACGTGACTACTTTGCTTGTCCTTTACTCATAATGCAAACAGATTAAATTTAACCGTGACTTTTGAGAAAGAGAGCTGTTAATGAGCCAAAAATATAAGCGCGGTTTTAAGTTGCTATAGCAACTTCTTGTTATTTTTTTTGTCGGTAACCAGACGCAAACCTCCACTCGGCCAAATCGTGATCGGGACTGAATCACGCAACCTGTGATGTTTATTCGCCAAAAGCTGTTGAAACATGAATGTACGGAAAATGTTGCGGATATTGCTTTCTTTATTTTGTATAAAGTATATTTTCTTTTGGTTTTATCAAAGCGTTCGATTCAAAGCGAATGTTGAATACACTGAAAAAGGTATTACGTCAGCCATGGAATGCGCTGATGTTGCAGGTTTCACTTTCGTTACGTGACAAATAACATTGTGTTTCATTTGCATGTTTATGTTGGCAGAAGCGACGGTCATTAATTTAATTTGTTTCCTCTTCTGCGAGCATTTCTTGTGGGTTTAGGCAATCGAAGTGAATTCTTTGGCTATTTCCTTGAAGTGAGTTCAAATATTTGAAAGGAAATGAAATATTTGCTTAAGTAAACAATTGAGCGTGCCCGAACGTGCAGGGGTTACGTCATTAGAAGGGAAAAATCCCCAAGCTAAAGATAGCCGGGGAAAACGTAGACCTCGGATTGTGTGACTAACGTGACTACTTTGCTAATCCTTTACTCATAAGGCAAACATATTAAATTTAACCGTGACTTTTGAGAAAGAAAGCTGTTAATTAGCCAAAAATATAAGCGCGGTTTTAAGTTGCTATAGCAACTTCTTGTTAAAATACAAGTGATGTTTATAAAGTTCATAAAATTGCACAGGACTTGGGCCAGTAATCACAAATTTTATGAGAGGGTTGTACATGAGTTATTTTACAGTACATTCAAACCAAGTATGCAGGTTTTGCACATCTCCCTGTTGTTTTCATGCATTGTTCACTAAGTTAAACTTGAAAACAACTTTACATTAGTTTTTATAACACCCATCAAGTTCGATGACGTTTTGACAGCTTTATTTTGCACCCAGTGTAGAAATTATAATGTCCATACCTTCCCCGCGGAAGGGATTGGAAATTCCTGGGGATGGGGGGATCTCCAAGGCCAAAACCTTTAAGGAAATGTATGAAGCTTAATTGGAATTCCAGAGGGGTGGGGGTGGGGGGTCTAAGAAAAATCCCTTCCATGGAGGGGATATGGATATTTTCTGGAATCACACAATATTATTTGCTAATCTAATTATACAGTCAATTGGATTTCTGTCTTTTTGTTGAGTATTCTATAAGATGTGGTGTAAGCTGTAACATATCATGTTGTTGTTCCAGCTAGCCAATATTCTGCTGTAATTTCACTGATAACATCAAGTCTGCAAAAAGAATGATTAAAAGACATGAGAAAAGTTATTGTGGTTTAAATTTTCCAATCCATTTTTATTTTTATTTCCCTTTGTTTCAGTTTATGATTATGGATGTGAAACAGTGAATAATTAAAATCAAACTCATTTTAAGAAATTTTAACCACAACATACACAAAAACACACACAAACCTACAGGAATAATAATTGAACTTATACAAACAATGTTAATATAGGATACAATAATTTTATTGGATGAATTAATATTACTGGTATTAAAAGTGTTCCATGTGTTGCAGCTCTTAATTTGGAGACTGGTAAACGAAGTGTAATGCATCTTGTAGCAAGAGAAAACTTACCAGAACCAGCATCACAAGGTAATTAATAGGCAAATCATCTATTAACAGATTTTGATAGCCTTTATATTTCTGTCATGTGGATATCTTGAACTTCAACTAGAACTGGAACTGCCATCTCTAATACCCTTTCCCCCTCAAGCTAATAACTTCAACTTTTTGAACAAGTCCCCATCTCCCACGGTGCATAAGATTTTAAGCAGGTGGTTGCCCTCGTGCAGCACCAGTCAGAAAGCAATTAAGAAGCTGTAAACACCTCTCCTTTATAGGGAGGTGCAATTTTAGCCAGTGATTCACCTTATAATATCCATCTGAACTGCAGCTGGTACCAGGACTTATTAAAAGTACTGCCCACACCCATGCAGGGCATAAATAGAGCTTTAATAAATATTACACTTGTTGCATACAAGGTCAGATGCACATTTTGGCATGTAATCTGGTATGTACTTTAATGAAGGAGAGTGTGTGTTTAATGTGTTTCAAAACTTGATGTTTATTTAACTTACATATTTTCAACAGGTCAAAGAAATCGTGAGAAAACGAGTGAACAGAGTTGCTGCTGCAGCATTGTTTGACTTGAAGATGAACTCTTAAGATGTTATATAATTATAGAGATTATCTGCTCTAAACAGTCGCTTTGATCTTCTTACAATTTAAGTTTATATAATTGAAATGTTTTGGGTTTAATTAATAATTAATAAATACCCTGTGTGTACATTCATGTAAGTAGCTTTATGCTTGATAGTATACAAAGTTAAGTCAGTACAGATAACCATTCAATCTTCTAGCCAGAGTCTTTGATCCCCTTGATCAGCAGTCAAAAAACGACTCCGAGTGACCTTGGAAAGTTCTGATTTGAAGTCCAAACACAGTAGAGTTTCAGTTGAAATTGCTGTGTCTAGCTTTCAAAAGTATGCGTGGCTCAACAACCTCTGGATTTTTTCTTTCGGCTGTTGTTATGTTTTCTAAAACCAAAACCCCCTGCCGTGAGTTGGTCTTATTGTCAATTTGAGCAAAAAGGAGCAAGGACTCTGGGTACAAGATTGATAGCCATTACATCGTAGAAGCTGAGTAAGATATCTACAATATCGTTGTTAATAATGCGAAGTAGCCCTTCTTTTATAATCATGGTTTTGTGGTAAACATTTTTATGTTCATGATCACATCTTCGCAATGAATTTCCCTGTCTGCAAAATAAACCAACCATTGCTTTTTGCTTGTTATTAATTCTGCATGTATACATTCATAACTTATTAATAGTGATTTGTAGCAATATTAAGTGTTTAGAGCCTAGTGAATTTTCTTATAGTATATAGTATTATCAAAAGTACTGCACAAGCAAGAATTCTCTGCAGATCTTATACTCACCTTTATTATCCCATGTAGTGGAGTACAAATGACATGCAAAATGAGTACTATTTTATGTTGTTGTTTAACTTTATCTTTTGTTTAAAATTTAAACCAGTTTGATTATTATTTTTCATTGTCTCATGGTCATTATCATAATCTGAAACAAAGGGAAATACAAATCAAACTGGTTTGAAAATTTTTAAACCAAAGATAAATTTAAACCACAACATATAAGTCTCGTGATAATTGTACTCCTCAGGACTGCTTAAGTGGGTTCTTTGCGGGGCCTGTATTGCCCTGGCTGCATGAAAGATAAAAATGGTGGGAAGTCAAAATTTAAGAAAAGAAAATGCTGTGTATTAAATCTGTTAATTTGGATATTTTAATGTGTAGTAGTTAATCCATTTGCATTTTAACTCATCATTTAGACAAGAATTCTCCCTCAGTTATTGTATACTGTAATTAGATATTTCTGGTGCAGTGCAATTCATGCTTGAAATTATCACAGCTTTGTGACTGGCCATAATGTTGATCAGTAATTAAAGTGTTTAACTTATTTTTTGTAAAGGTTTCATCTTGATAAAATTTAAAAAGTGTTTTATTATAATTTTTGTTTTCATAATCAGTTTGTGAAAAACTGCAGAGAAAGTGTTCTACTCTTTTAGTGTTTGAATTCTCTGCTATCTATTAGAGCTGATATTCAGTAAGGATTCTTTGAGATTAATTAGATTTCACACACAATATACGCCCAATCTGTTGTGCATCGCATATCTTAGATGGGGGAAGAATAATAAGCACATTAAGAGAAATCTGTTTATTCACGCTATAATGCATAATTAAAGGAGCACTGTCAGCTTGTATTTACTGATATCTGTGACAAAGACAGGAAATGATGTTTTTTATGGAATAAATAGTATTACTCAATTAACTTCATGTGGCAGAAACAAGAATTCACACAATTTCAACAGCAATCTTAGGGACAGACCATTTTTTTTTTTGAGGGGGGAATGTAAAAATTGTTTACAAGAGCAAAATAATACCAATTAAATTGTTTGCAGACATGAGAAAAATTGTCTGCAGGAAGATGCCAACAGAAAATAAATTGTTTGCACAGACAACACAGAAAAAATTGTATTTGGTGGAAACTGTTTTACCCCCCCCTCCCCCTTCTTAAAAATAATGGTCTCTAAAAAAGTAATGGTTTGCCCCTAAGACAAATTGTGATGAGTATTTTACCCAATTTACGGTAATATATTTCCGTCCTTTTACTTTGTTAGCCAACCCTACTTCCAATAGGTTATTGGAATCCTATCATGATTTTGATACTGTGTATGTTCTAGTCTATTGTTCGGTTTGTGTTGGGTGCACTCTGATTTAGGGATGGATTTGAGTATGGTATCTTTAAATCATGCCTATGAAAATGTGCCTTATTAGTTATATTTCAATGTGATAATTTTGTACGTAGAAATAACATTTATCTGATTTGATCCATTAATCATTGTAAAACTGTAAATATCATGATACAGAATGCTAAATGTTAGTTTAAGCAGAAAGCACTAAATTTGTCTCAGCTCAACTTAGAGGCTGTTTACACGACTGCAAAAAATTTCCCGGACCCATCAAAAAATGGTTTGGACCCTATGAGTTTTGTAAAGACACAGCCTTAGTTTTCACAGGGCCATGCATAGATGTCTATGGCCCTGCAAATCCTTGGCTGTTTCTTTACAAACCTTGTCAGGTCCAGGCCAATTTTTGCTGTTGTATAAACAGCCTTTTAGAAGAGTTCCTTTTTCCCTTGCATATCTTTGAACAAGAAGCAAAAAAAAAAAGAAAAACGGGAATAATTTAGGCCATGCAAAAATTGGGTAGGCACTTTGTATCACGTCATGTCATTTTCTTCAAACTTGGAGCCTTGCCTTATGGCTAGAATCAACTCGTCAATGAATGACTACTGTACATTGTTCATTCAAAATTATAACAATTTTGTTGACAAAAAGACGACGAATATTGCCTTCCAGGGTGACAATTTACTTATTTTCAAACTTACGTTAACTTTCAGTTTTAAAGGCTGATTAATTTAGTGCTTTCTTAATGAATACTAAAATTGAGTGTTTTGGCCTAAAGTTGTGAAGTCAACATAATACAAATGTACAACAGTACTGTGGAGTTTTTTTAAAAGAAAAGAATGAAAACTTTATTTTCTCTTGCTGTTACTTCACTCCATGTAAATACATTTGCTAAATAAACAGTCTTGGTGTGTACATGCAAGAACTTTACTTAAGATCACAATAAAAGTATAATATTCATAAAACAAATGTCATTCAGTTTCATCATAGCCTGCGAGAGCAGACGCTTTTTTCGGCTCAAGTTTCAGCGGGTGAAACTCGAGCCGAAAAAAGCGTCTGCTCTCGCAGGCTAGTTTCATCATAGTTTAAAAACAATCTCTTTTATTTCATGGCTAGTGCCCAGTTGTTCAAATGGTGGATAACACTAACCACTGGACAAATTGCAGAGATGCCAATGTAAAAAAACTAAATCCTGGACACCACCAATTTTATACCCAGAGTATCTACCTTGCCTCAAATTTACACCTTAATAATTACTCACGACCTGCTACCGTCTGGCCTTGTATAGCTCAGTCAGTAGAGCACTAGGCTCAATTTCCGCCGCTCTCTTGAGTCCACCCTTTGTTTCTTCCCAAGAAGAGGAGCGCAAGCTCATTCCCCAAACAGTGGCTGGTAATCAAGCCTATAGAGCACCAACAGCAATTATCTGATCAGGAGGTAATGGATTCAAATTGCACCAAGTTTAAAGAATTTTTCTTTGCCTCATGGGTTCCCCAAATTCCTTTCAAGGGCTAATGATGCTCAGAAGGAATTCCTGGGTTGTTTTTCAGCACTTTTAGTTATCTTTAAGTTAAAAATTCCCTACTTTCCAACTCCTACACAGCTACTCTGGTCTAGTCACACAATCTTTCCTCCTCCGACAATGGGTGGATCCAGGATTTTTCTTAGGAGGGGGTGCGCATAGCTTTTTTTTTGCAGAATACCAGTTGTATTAGAAAGCCACTGGATCATCTCGGGGGAGGGGGGGGGGAAGGGGCTCACCCCCTTTGCTCACCCCCTTGCACACTCCCCCTACATCCGCCCCTGGACAAGGAAAAATTACATGACAAACCAAAAGCAGCACATCTGTGCAGGATGCTAGAATCAAGCATGCAGCTGGATGTAAAATTTGACAATCAAAATGGGCAATGTTGAATCAGCTTTTATAAAGACCTCTATTCAAGGATTTGTTTTTCAGTTGTGATCAAATAATACCAGTAATGCCCAAAAAATACCTCAAGCATATTATTGTTTCGCTCATCTATTTACAACCGTAAAACCTGCATAATACACCCTGGTTGTCAAAAGCTTTTTTGTTGGGTTAATTTTCAGAATTGCGTATTATCACTTTGCATTTCAAATTCGGCCAGGCCTGGAACGGAACTCTGCATCTAAAAAAAAATAATTGCACATGTTAAGTATAATAAAGTCTGTGATCAAGCCAAATAGTGGTCCTTCAGGCCAGAGCTGATCCCGATTTCCTTAGCATGAGGTGCCCCTGGATGGGATGCTAGTCCTTTGCAGGGTTACCCCCAGCATTTAATTTGCTGGTGATGAAGTCTTTTTTTTGTGCTTTGTAGTCATGTTCATGAGAGTTTTTTCATGCAGCTGTATTGTGGGAGGCATGGTGGCCTAATGGTTAGTGCGCTGGACTCTGGATTGAGCAGCCCAAGTTCGAGCCCTGGCTAGGGCTCTGGAATGGCATGTTCTTAGGCATGACACTTTACTTAACAGTGCCTCTCTCTATCCAAGTGTATTAGAGGGGAGTGAATAGATTGGCGGATCCACGGATTTGGCCTTAAAATTTGCACAGATTGCGGATTTTTGTGATACAATGAGCGGATTAATGGATTTTGAAAGTACAGCAGAAAGCGGATTAGCCGAGAATTTTGGCCCCGATTCTGGGCTCTGTATGTTGGGAAGTTCGAATTGTAGAATTAATCTGTCTTCGTTGGTACGTTGGCGGAATTGTCACACCGTGAACAAGCAATAAATCGAAACTTGTTAAAAATTGGCATAAAACATCTACTGTTTGTTGCAGGATCTTGCAGTAAAATTATACCACACAAGCTATTCAAGTAATGTGGTGAAAATAGTGGCAGATTGATGGGTTTGGCCAAAAAATAGCACAGATCGGCAGATTTGCATACCTCTATTCTCTCCCCTCATATAAATGGGTCATTTGTCAAATGAACATCAAATGCGGGAAAGATAAATGCAAAACGATATGTGAGAAACATAACAGGTCTGCAGAACAGGGTACTAATCAAAACAACCCTCCAGCACCCGGGGTATGCCATCTTCAGATTCCCAGGGTATCTTGAAGTCATGGAGAATAGATTCAAACAAACAGGAACAAACGACCAACGTTTACTCCTTTGTATTTTTACAATCTGCAAACAACTCATGACAACTTATGTTATAAGGACATCAATCTGTAGATATACATTATTGTATTCTAAGACAGTCAATATTTTTTTATATATAATAAACTACATTTATTTTAAATTTATATATATTAATAAAATGTCAAGTAATTGCGCACACTGTGATTGGTCAGTTCAAGTTCATTATAGCTCCATAAAGCATGCAGTCCACGTGCTTTATTGAGGTATAAAATATGCGCGTGTGCGCGATTTCCTTAGCATTTTATAAAAGAAATATAAAACTGTATCCTTGTGCACTGTTAAGTTATACAAACACTTAGGAATTTTTAAGAACACTCGAGAAATGCAAGGAGCACTTGGCTGCACCTTGTGCTTCTCTATGCACTTCTCTCGTTCTTAAAAAATCCTGCATGTTTATATAGCTCAACAATGCATGCGGATGTGTTTTTTATTTCTTTATTACTATATTAATGGATTACAGCTCAAAGAGACATCACAAGAAATATTACGGAACAATCACAACTTTCTTGTTTTCTTGCAAAGAAGTCTGGCATAATCAGAGAAATTTCATTTGAAACACTCATTCAAGATCATGGTACTATGATATTGTACAAACTACAAGTATCATTGAGACCATTTCAATTCTGTTCTTGTCATTAACTGTAAAAAATTAATTTAAAAACTTTAATATTTTATTAATATAATTATATTTATGGATTGTTTAATCAAGGACACCAATCAGTGACTTAAAACTTCAAGTTCTACTCTTCAAGTAAATCATACAGACCAGAAGTTTCACTGAATAATTTTAATTTTGTTGTTGGTGAGTTTCTGGATCCGGAGCACAGTGAAAATATCTATTACAAGTTGTTGTGAAAAGATATCTGAAGTAGAAATACTATCTTTTTTTATAAAGGTGTTTAACCAAAGCTTCATTTCGTAGTGGGCCTGGGTTGCTGCCATCGCATCATCATCTTCATTTTCATCATCATCATCATCATTTCCCTTTTCCCAGGTGGAAAATAGGGCCTTAGCAAGCCAGGGATTAGCAAGCCAGAGATTTTGATTATCCAAGAAAACATTCACAGAGATCTCTCTTTCCTTGTCAAATTTGTCTGAAGTGTAACAGGAATAGTGAGCACAGTGGCTGTTCCTGCCTCCACAACAAAATCCCTTTACCAGTTTTCCCCCTGTCCCTATATCACATCCCCAGGTCCCCATCCTTATTCCCATCTTCCTGCCTTGTATCTGCCAGCATTTCCCTTCAAATGAACTAGCATTTCATTGTGAAATCAGTGATCGATAATCCGTAGCAGGCAATCTATGTGCATTTGATTTTGTACCAGTATAATCCAGAATTAATTATAGTACAATCCACAAACGTAACACACATGCCCAAGTAAAACAAAAATTAAATAAAGAAATTACATGTCACCAATTATTCGCAGCAACCTGAAGTTTCTCTCCTTTGAACTTTGGCTAAATTTACTCCCTCGGTAGCAGAGAAATCACTTTTCGCTTTGCTCTGTTCCAATTCGTTTAGTCTTTTCACGGCTGCATTGAAAGCAACATCAACATTCGTTGCATCTTTTGCGCTTGTCTCGAAGTAAGGTATCCCGCCGATCTCCTGGCAAAAGTGATGTGCTTCTTCTTGTGATACGACCCTCTTGTTAACGTCAATTTTATTTCCCAACAGGATGAAAGGAAAGTTGTCCTTCTCGCGAACGTCGGCATAATACAGAAACTCCTTGCGCCACATTGCCAAGTTCTTGAAGCTTTGGATATCATCCACGGCATAAACCAGCAAACACAAGTCCGATCCTCGATAAAATGGTGTCCTTAAGCTTTTAAATCTTTCCTGACCAGCTGTATCCCAAATTTGTAAGGTGTACGATTGTCCTTCGACAGACACGTCCTTGTTTAGGAACTCTACACCGATTGTGTGGTACGACTGATTGTCGAACTTCCCACTTACAAATCGGTTCATAAGCGACGACTTTCCCACGCCGCCATCGCCGAGTAACACAACCTTTAAAAACGTTGACTTGCTGGACATCTTAATCCTTCCTGTCTTCCTGGATAATACTAATCGATCATAAATACTGAGATCGAGAACAACATCAACTTTGAGTGTAAACTACTATCTGCGTTTTTACCAGCTACCTTCCGTACGTCACGTGATAGAGCGGATATTGTGAATCTGTGCGAAATGAGTCATGGGTAGGTGCACGTCCAAAGGGTACGGTGGGTTGGTTAGCGGTTTGTCTCAAATTTTCCCCACCAGGGGCATTTTTTTTAGGGGAGGATGACACGTTCCCAGGGTTTTTTATGTTAAAACTATATAAGATTAACAACTTTTAATTCTCTTTATTGAAACGCAAGTTTTGGATTCTGTAACATTTTTGTAAAATTTTTGAAGGGCTCTTGGTTCCACCTGATATTACCTCATATTTGTAACAGATTTTGCTCATAATTCAGGGTTTTCAATAAGGGCCGGCAGCTGGCGAAACTCGCCGGCTACTCCACACGTTTTCGCCGCCCACTTTGATTAACAAGTTAAGAATTAGCATGATAAATAATTTGCCACAACATGAACCGTGGATCGGCCAACATTTAATTCGTTTAACGCAAAAGAAACTTGCCGTAATTCTCGGTTAAAATATATCGACTCAGGGCTTGAAATTTAGACCATTACGGTCGCCAATGCGACTAACATTTCGTAAAAATTCTGCTTTCGTCGCCAAAATGGCGACTACATTTCTGTGTGTTGACGATGAATAACGGACATTTCCTCAGACATTGTGCCCTTCCAGAAAGTTATATCAAAGATCTTTGCTTCTAAGACATCCAAAATAAGAAAAGAAGTCAATCCATCCTCTCCCTTTGCTGTAAAAGATTCTGTCACATCGGAAAACTCAGGGGCACCCAACGACCGAATCTTTCCAAAGACGTCAGAAGTGTCGTAAATGGATTTCTCTATGTTCTAGAAGGCTTTTTAGTTAATTTGGAGATGCCCTAAAAAATATTTATCTGTTCGGATATTTAAGGGGAACTTTCGTCGTTTCGAAAATTCTAGGGTCCTTTTTTAAGTCATCCAAAAGTTTTAGCTATCCTGATGGATCTTGTCGAAAGTTCGAGGACACTGAGAGACCATATTTTCACTAGAAAATTTTAGGGGAAGGTTTTCGTTATACGTGTGCCTATCGAAATTTCGCGAAAATACTAGGCAATATAAATGTTTATCCGAATATTATAGGCGTTAAACCTATTCATCCGAAAACGTTAGGGGGTGTAAATTATACGACAGGCTTTCTTTAACGTGGCGAGGAAGGAGAAGTGATAATACATAATAGGCACGCACTGCTGGCATTTAGAAAGAAGCAAAGCTGAAAACATAGGCTTTTCTTTATATTTCCGTTCTGATCTCACATTTGGTGACGAAACACTGCATATACTGTACAAGGACAAACACCTTTTCTTGTAGGTTTACAAGCGTTTCTGAACCGATCAAGGGATTGTTGTTGGCGTAGGAATCTTTTTACGGTCAAAACCGAATAATTTGATCGTTTTAGATGCTCTGACCACAAAAATAACTTCTCCAATAATCTGATAAGTAGGCTAATGCCGAGCTTAATCACCTCAATTGCCTTTATCTTTCATTAGGTTCACGTACATTCCTGATTACCTCTAATGCTCACCGAAACTTTTAGCAGCTTTTGGAATAATTAAGCCAAACGAAAATTTTAGAGAACAAACAAAACCGTCCGAAAATTATGGGACATGATAAAAGTGAGCACATCAATTCCGAAAATTGTAGGGAAACTTTATGGTTTTCCGAAAAAATTTGAGAAGTCTAGAGCGTCGCTGGGAAAATATTTCGAAATTCTTAGGCGACCTTCCATCCGAACAGATATTTTACCGAAATATTCCGTTGGGTGCCCCTGAAAACTCGCTGAAAGCTGACCGTGTTCGAAATCGTCCTATAATGCTTTGCAAACCCTTGAGCAGGTCATGTATGCCTACGTGTTGTGTCTCTTGTTGATTCCTTCGATAGTGGCCACAAAATCTTATATATTGTGTTTGTTTTAAACCTAGCCGATAAGATTGTTTTGTTTTTCCTTTGAATATTTTATGTATTCAGTCGTTTTTTAGGTTAAATTCTTAGAAATGATTTTAAACACTGTTGAACAAGGCCCTATTTGATTTTGCAATCTGGCGACTAAAAATTGTGTTTGGCGACTATTTTCTCTGCAAGATAATTAGAACTGTTAAATAAAAAGCTGGAAAATATAGCATGTATGGTTCTGTCAAAAATGACCTAATTCTTGCCCCAGAATGCAGGAAATGCACTCTTAGAGGCTCAGATTTTAAAAGTTTCCCGGGGGAGCATGCCCCCGGGCCCCCCTAGGAGGCCGCGCCTGCGGCACGAGTAACCCCTTTGCCGCCTACTTCTACAATTCTGCCGTCTACTTCAATTCTTAATGAAAACCCTGTAATTATCACGTTTCATACTTTTTTTCCGGGATACTCATTTGTGTGGGGGTGGTAGAGGGTAGGCTGAGCCACTGTTTGGGGAATGAGCCTGCACTCCTCCCTGAAAAGTCTCTTCTCGAGGAGGAACAAAGACCGGACTCAAGAGAGCGGCAGCAATTAATCAAACCTAGGCATGGGGTGGCTGGGGGGTGGTGGGGGGTGATAGAGGGGTACAGATTGGGTTACAACTCCAACCAATCTGATGTACTGGGTATACCTGCTCCACATAATTTTTCATGGGATGGGGAGATTAAGCCAAAAAAAAGAGCTGAAAACAAGAGCCGCAACGAAGTGAGCTTAAATAGTGAATGTGAGCCGCAAGCAGGGGTGGGGGTAATGGAAAGGTAAAACCTCTCCATTCTTCCTGATCTTTCCCTTTGTACTCTTTTTTCACAGGTTTCAATTAAAATTTTTCATTTCATTTTTTTTGTGTGTGGGCAATTGGGGACAAGGTTGTGTACTGGGTAACTTAAGTATTAATATCGCCAAAAACATTCATGTATCTAGTTTTGAGAACACTGGATGGCTCATATTTGAGACATGGCAGTACTGCTTCCCATTCTATAATATGCAACTTCACTGCTATCATTTTTCCATTGCATGGGAGATTTACCAGTTAAATAGAATAAGTTTTCAGTCTCCATTTAAATACACACCTCCTCGCCTCTTTTGCTTTTCTTTGAGTTTCCCCTCCAGGCTCGTTCAATTTCTCCCTCCCATTTTGCTCTAAAGAAGGACTAATGCTCAGAGCATCAGCTTTTTTAAATTTGCTATTGCAGTTTATTTATCGTTAACAACGTTTAGTTGATAATTTGGTACTTCAATTCCCTCCCACTCTATCAGCAACTACAAAACATGTCGGACACAAAATGGAGGGTCATCTGAAACTAATAGTTAATTAATAATATTTTATTAACACAACCAATTTGTATATTTATGCTTTTTGACATAATAATTTATTTCTTGAACAAATTATATTAATTTTGAAGTAAAACATGAATAATTCTTGAGCCCTGATGGGCACACTTCAACACTTTGTCATATACACTGAATAAAAATAATTAAGCTGGAAATTCTGAATAGTTGTCTATCTTTAGTTAGTGATTATCAACAATAATAACTTAATAAACACAAAACTGAAGCAATGTGGCTTGGTTCTTGGAGAAATCGCAACGACAAGCCTTTTGGTTTCAAATGGCCGCAAGACTCTGTTCACGCCCTCGGCGTACATTTTTCATATGACCCCCTACTTACCGATAAGCTTAATTTCGAAGAGAAAATTCGTACTTTAGAACAAACGTTACAAAGTTGGAAAAGAAGAAAGCTCACCTTACTCGGCAAGATAAACATCGTTATTAAAAGCATTGGGTTTAGCCAAACTAATCTATAGCACCTCCCTTTTGACAATCTCGAAGCCTCTTATAGACCGCATTAATAAAATAATTTTCAATTTCATTTGGGACGGCAAAACGCCCAAAATCAAGAAAAAGACTATTATCGCAGAAATAAAACATGGTAGTTTAAAAATGATTGACTTTGAAATCATGGAACGTTCTCTTAAAATAGCTTGGATTAAACGCTTTACAGAAAATAGTGATGCCGCGTGGAAAGCCATTCCAAATCACGCGGTCAGTCAACTCGGCGGTCTTGAGTTTCTTGTTAAATGCGACTACGATTTAAAATTACTCAACCTAGATCAACTCCCAGAATTTTACCGTACAATCCTATGTTACTGGCAAGAGTTTAAACTTCTAACCGACAATAAAGAGAAACCCGTAAGAGATCAAATAATCTGGAACAATCGCAGCATTTGTCTGGATGGTAAGCCAATCTTTATAAGCGACTGGTTCAAAAAAGGCATCATCTATATTAAGGACCTGCTTAATACAGATCTTAATTTTCTATCTCTAGCAGGATTAAAAGAAAAATACCGAATAGAATTTCCGTTCACCGTGTATTACGGCCTCTTAAATGCTATACCTAAGGAATGGAAGATAGCCCTCCATAACACAACCCACGACAGTTTGGAATGTGCATCTGCAATACCTCTTAAACTTTTTTCCACAAAATTAGCATATTCAAAGTTATTGGAGAAAAGATACTCTGCTCCAACAGCTGAACCGAAACTTTTAAATCACGGCTTCACTGAAGAAAACATTCAGCTTGTTTACACGCTCCCATTTCGTATCATGAAAGAAGCAAAACTTATTATGTTTCAACTCAAAATTATCCACGGTATCTTACCTATGCAGTACAGCCTGTTCCGCGCTGGTCTGGCAAGCAATGACAAATGTCCCCTTTGCAATCTTGAATGCCAGTCATTGACCCACATGTTTTTAACATGCTGTCAGTCCTCGGACTTCTGGACCCATTTTACAAATTGGTGGCAAATTACTTTTCGCAAACACATCATTCTGTCAAAAAGTGTAATTCTATACAGCTGGCATCAGGATCGCGACTCAAACTACTGGACTGCCCTCAACTACTGTATAATAATTGCTAAATACCATATTTTCTCTATAAATGCAAGCGTTGGCACCTTGGACTTTGAGGGCTTTCTTTCGCGCCTAAAGGACAAACTCGTCATTCTTCGCACTTTAGCAGTGAAAAAAACCCAGCTAAAACAATTTAAAGAAACGTGGGCTGCTTTGATTTAGTAGTGAGTGTGTGTGTTCGTGTTTCTTGTTAACATAAGTATTGTATTGTCCACTGCGTATTGCAATGTCAATATAAATTAATTGTAATATTGCTAGTAACGTGTATTATTAATATTAGGCTTCCTTTTTTTAAATTTAATTGCATTGTAACTTAATGTACCGTGATGTAGGTAATTCTAGTGTAAGCACTGTGTGCAATTTTGTAATGTTGTCCCGTAAATAAAATAAAATAAAATTAAATTAAATTAAAAAAAAAAAAACAAACAATAATAACTTATTAAAAATTGGCAGAGATTGGCAATATGTATATAATATTTCTTTTTACTATCAAAAAGATTTGTGTAAAATTTGAAAACTGAACCAATCTTTACAATGGAAATTTAAATGTATTAGATAATTCACAATTTTTAGTTCATTTTATTTTGCTAAACCTTTATAGATTTAATAAATGATGGTAAATTTTAACCTCGGTAATCAAATGATAAAAATGAAATGTCCATTTGTCACAAGCATGGGACAAAGAAAAAATCTGAGTCCCCAACAAGAAACAAACCCATGGCCTCCCAGAGACCAGTTGGGCACCTTAACCACTGAGCTACAAGAGACTCTTGGTGAGCTGGGCAATTTACTAAGTTCATATGTGACACGCCTACTGCATACTGCTAGGATCAGCAATATGGATTTATTTGTGTGACTGGGATTGTGTTAGTGTCCACTGGTGACATTCAGCTGAAAATCAATCACATGACTGTTCTTAGCAGTCAATTGTCTACAAAGCATTTTTCATCATTGCACTTGACGCGCTGTTGTATTGTATCCAGAGGTGTAAATCATGCGGCAGGGTAGGACTTTGCACATTCCATCCAGTCAGCAGTTGTACCAATTCACCTGGTGACACAAATCGTTCCTTTTTATTTGCTTGAATCACTTTATTCTTTGTTAGAACAATGGCATAAACAAAGCCATCTTCTGTGGTGAATCTCTGCTCTAAGTAAAATGCACTTTCATCCCAGGCCAAGACTCTGGTTTTAAGGGTTACTTTTTGAAAAAGTTCCAGTGATCTGCGATAACGCACAGTGGAGGCAGCTATTGTCACACCACAGTTGCTCTTTCTCAAGACATGCATCATTCCACTTGTGATCCAAAAGTTAATTCTCCCAAAGTCACATTCACGGAGGTACCTGTAGTAAAAGAAACTAGTTTTTTCATTCTTTCTTTTGTGAAACGGCGAGGGAAAATAAGAGGAATGATAAATAGGGATGCAGGGCATGATCATAGGTAAGCTTGAACAGTACACTAACCATAGCAGTGTTAAAATTACTTAAAAAGTAAGTCAGACATATTATAATTGTGCTATAAATTTAATGCGTGCTAACAATATCAAATCATGTCCACAGCACAGCAACCTGGCTGTGATTTGTCAAATTTCTTATTCTTCCCCTACTTTCTATGTAATTCAGCTTTAATTCAAGCTTCTCCTTTCTAACTATACCCCATGACATATTATTTATTCATAAGTGACAACTTACACAACCACTGCACAGAACGAAAGTAATGTTCCAGGCCAGACCTTCATTAGCTAATCGAAATAACCATACCTCACCTAGCATTATTCATGTGAAGGTTAAGATCCATATCTGACGGAAGAACGGTAAAGGTGGTTTCAGAAACATCTAGGAAATCGTGGTTTGATCCTCTATAGAAAACAACCTTCTTTAGAACGATCCACGTTACGCGTAAACTCCAGTTTACGTCAAAAAACATATATAGAAGCGGGACTACAAGGGCAAAAACACCTAACAATCTCCTTAACAGCACTGCCGTCACAACTATAGCTAGAAAAACCAAAATTAAATCCTTTGACCGTCCCATGACTATCTTTCGTTCTATAAAATTGTTTAGGTTCTGATTTTTCTGCAAGGCGTTTTTGGCAAAAGAGGACTGGGGATGAACTCCACAGGCCTACCACTGTCATGACACGCCACAGGTCGGAACACCAATGTGATTAAATTGAAAGGCATACTTGCAGGTAAAATCCTCTTTACACAAAGCCTTTTGGTGACGCTATAATTAAGTTGATGAATGAATGGCTATTGTTTCATGCTGTGGAAATCAAATGGTGAAAAAACTAAATTGTGTGAATCCAGTAAATATCTGTACCCACACAGAGAGACATTGGAAATTCCCAGGGGGTAGGAATCTCGAATGCCAAAAGTTTTTAAAGGGAAGTATGTAGCTGGACTGTAATTTCCAGAGGAGTGGGAGATTAAAACCAAAAAACCTTCCTTGGGGGATAGACACTTTGCTTATACGATGCCTCAGTGATGATGACTCAATGCCTCAGTGTCTTGATCATGTGGTAGTGACTAATTCAAAAATATGTATCCTGTGGAAATAAAATTCAATAACGAGGAGCTCATGCTGAATTTATTAAAGTTGGAGTGGATCAAATGCTAGAACTTTATTTTTTATTTATTTCTTCTTTATTTTTCGTTGTTGTTGCTATAACTATTACAAAATTGTTTATGGAATCAACTATTTTTACATCTGCTTCTCTCAACATTTCCCTCGACTTCACCTCAGGAACCTCTGACAATCTTGAGAAAATGAAACAAACTATTTCCCCCCAGGAGCAGGTCACATAGGTCAAATAGGGCTCATCCTCGGTGTAAAAACCTGTGAAACTCACCAGTGACGTAAAACAAAGAACGAGCAAGACAACAAAGAACCTAGAAACAATACAGAGCAGGCAAACAATTACCCCAAAACAAAGGTTTTTACACCGAGGTAAACCCTCAAATAGGGAGACCCATTTCCTGCACTCTTTTTCTTTACGTCTGAGTAACTCCGACTGCAATACTCCAGTCTACACTACTCTCAAACTCAGTTAGGACTGTTTCTGTTTCAAACTGGTCTCTCTGTCTCTTGCTGCACATATCTTGTTGATTTTTCATTTCTTCCGTAGTGATATTTCTAGCAATAATTTTTTTCTTTTCCATCAATCCATTATCCTAGCTGCTGATAGACTGTTATCATTCATCGGCAGCTGGCATGTCAATATCACCATTTTGTTGAGCTTCCTTGTGTTCCTCAACTGCCGTCTGTTGAAAGTAAAAGTACTTCAGAACATTTCAACAAAATTGCTGTAAGCAATGAGCAGGTCCCAGATGACGAAATGCCAGTTTCCCTCTCATGCTCTTTTCCCTTGCGCTTGGCAGACTAAGAAACAATCTAGGCCGATTTTAACTCCTTGGCTTGTTAAATTCTCATTTCTGTCCCAATTTTTATTTAAATATCAATAATATTGTTCTACTGTGTGTTAGACATTTCTTTCAATTCCCAAAATATAAAGTTATCAATGGCATGCAAAGAAAGTTCTGACTGATAGCTTAGGACTGGCTGATTTTTTACCAGGCTTGTGAATTTTATCCATCACTGGAAGTAAGACAAACGCTTAGTTACTAATTTGGAAAGGCCTTTGCGCAAAGGGCAATTTATCTAGTCTCCTTTGCAGCCATTGTTTGGGCTCATCACGCAACACTCCAGGGAGCCTTGCCTGACGAGCCCAAACCACGGCTGCAAAGGAGACTACAATTTATCTGGAATCTCTATCTGGGCACACTGATCAAGATGGCACTCTCTACATGCTTTATTCCCATCAACCATCTCTCTGATATTGGTGTGATATTGCAAACAGAAAGAAGATGGGACATGAAAGGCCCACTATAAACACATGCTAGATTGACTTTTAATCACATAAATAATCAACCTCAAATGTAGCCAGCATGTGTTCACACATTGCAGTGAGTTCTGATAAACCTCTCCTTAGGACATCTATAGCAGGAGTACCTAGAAAAATCAAACAAAAGTGTAAGAAGCTAATAATATTATTATTGCGATATTATTATTTTTCCTTTCAAGTCTCTCCCTTAACTCAAACATACTTCAAAATGTGGCAAAAAAATTCCATATCATTAACAGAGGCAAATAACTATTCACTAACATCTGGATTGTGGATTTATCAATATTTCGGGACCATTTTTTGGATTTGCTTGTCCTACTGTTCAGATTTTACCTGTTTACTGGAAAGAAATATTTACAGATCAATGGATTTTGGCAAAACAAATGTAGTGGATCGGCAGATTCACATGCTCCTATTCAACCCCCCTACTCAAAGCAGTAGGGAGATTTGATGCTAGTAACTGTTAAAAGACTGCTGATTCAGATATCGAACGGACTGCTGAGAGTGTTGCTTGCAGGATGCAACAGTTAAGGTGGGGGTAAACGTGAATTTGAGTGAAATTTCAAGAGGTTTAAAGAAGGGATAGAAGAAAGAAAATATTTTTTGGAACACCACCAGACAGTTGACCCCCACGCAAGAGCACCCCAGGTTGTCAGGGGACTGTTTGGGTGTCCATCTACTAATTTTTAACTTCAAATTCCAATTTTAAAATCACATTAAATCTTTAATATTTCTTATTTCTCCAAATTTTACTATTCCTTTGAGAAAAACTATCTCTTCCCAAACATCCCCAAAAATCACCAAAAAATTTACAAAACACCGCTAAACATAGCTTTGTGAAATGAGCAGAGGGTTTTGGGAATGCTTGAAATGGGAGCGAGATATTCGCATTAAACCCAAGTTAAGCGGTGTAAAAACGGGCTTCAGGTGAACCCCCGCCTTAAATCTGAAAAATGATTTAACCAACAACAATGACAATGAACAAATCTGAGAATGGTATACCAGCACAACTTTCAAACTCACTATTTGTTTAGTTTACCTGTGCTAGCTCAAACTTACCATTTGTTTGGATCCGAAGATTTATTTTGTTTTCTGATGGATGTGGAATGCTGTATCCACAGAATACGACATCAGGACTTAAAAAAAAAAATAAAAACGTACTTCAACGATGATAATCAGATCTTTTTCACAGATTAATTTTATAGTATAGCAGCATTCATTTGTTAAGAGATTCAGCTTGTTTGTAAGAAAACAAGTATTTTTAAAACATTTACAGCTATATCAGTCAGCCATTAGTGAATCTTCTTTATAAATAAAGGTTAGTATAAATTTAAAAGCTATCATTGTGCAATGGACATCTCTGTTGGGGTTAAAACTTGCCGACTACACTCATACCCTCCCCCCCCCCCCCCCCCCCCCCCCACCACCACCATCTAAATACCCACACCAGTACTACCACCAATACCTGCTTAGGAAACAGATTCCCACATGGGTACCACCCTACCCCCTACCCCCTACCCAGTAGAATGTCAAAATTCCCTCTCTAATAACAAAACAAGATCAGAGTGCCGACGTGATGCCCCCTCAGTAAATATATAAAAATGGAATGTCCCACCCCTTCCCCACCACAAGACGTGACTAACTTTTTCATGATGATGTATCTCAGCGAGTTTCCAAGAGTGTGATCCTCTTCGTGCAAAACAAACGTCGCACATGTTTCATCATCTTCGCTGCCTGTGGGCATCTGAAGTGAAAGACAGGCCGAAAAAATTAACGAAAACAACCCAGATATGACCAACACTAGAATGCATAAAATTTAATTAGCATTGCCATGCACGTACCACTTCTAACCGACGTACTTTCGCACTCTGTCCTTCGTCGCGGGCCGCCATGTTTGGATTGATCGACGCAATCAAATGGGACAGCGGTTCAGCCGTTCAGCCTCGTTCCCAGGGCTCTTTTCCTCAAAAGGGAATGACGGTCGGAATGACGTCATTTCAGTCGCTAAATGGCGTAGATTGAAGCTATTCCAAGAAAGAAAATCTCAATATCAAAACGAAAGGTAAGAGGTGCATTTAATGGGCAACTTATCCGTATTTTCCTTAGTTATATTTTCAGTTATCTTTTCCATCGTTTGATTTCCATTACTTGGTGTATAAAATGTGTCTCCGCAAGCATTTGTAACAATCTTAGACTGCAGTTTATTTCTTTCTTTGAAAACAGAGGTAGTCGAAACAACATGCGGGCAGGATCCAACACAGATCCTTAGCTAAGTCCTTGTTATTTTCTCTGACCAGGAAACTGTGTTTGTAATATGCAACTTCTGTGAATGTTGCCAGCTTGTAAATTAGTAATTAACTGAATTAAGCTATTATTTTATTCATTGAATTAAGTTAAGGTAAATATCCCTCATTAGTATATACCACACAAGTGAATAGTACATTCTGTGTGTGCTGATTGGAGGTGATTAGCAAAGTACTATTCAACTCTGAGCAGCCAAAGAGAAACAAAATAGCTTCACGCGTCGCTTTGGGTACTGAAAGTGTGTTGGTCTGCTAGTTACTCAGCTTGTGTGGTATATACTAAAACAATTATTCACCTCAGTGTCAGTGAAAGTGATGGATATTTACCTTCCCGCTTCAAGGCTCAGTAAATATCCACCACTATTCACCTCCACTTCCGTGAATAATAATTTGTTAATCAGCATAACCCAGGACTACAGTAGAACCCCTATTAAGCAGCCACCCTCGGGGAAATGGCAACTGACCGCTTAATAGAGGTTGGTCGCTTAATAGGGGTTCGTCAGAATTTAGCATAACGCCGTTTAAAAAGGTTACGTTATTTCAATACAAAATAGCGTAAAAAGGAATAACGGAACCACATGCAGATGACAATAAACCTATGTTTGAATGATTTAACCAGCCGTGTGTGTCCAAGTTTGTTGAAAATAAATCCAAATATTGTATCTTACATTCCTACTGGCTGCTCGGAGGTGAATAGCAAAGGATATTCCATGTTTGAGTAGCCAATCAGCGCGCACCAGCAACACTATCCACTGTTTTACTATATACTAAATAATGCTTTTTACCAAGGTTCACACTTAAGAAGGGATTATCCCTGAGACATCTCTTGTATACAGTTATCTAGCTACTCTTGAAACATCTTTCAACTATCCACTTGTTCAATGCCTGGGTAACACTATCTACTGAATAAATATTAATACAAAGGGTTAAGTGTTTACAAAGTTAAGTAAGCTTTCCACACTATCAAAACTAAAAAATCTTTGACCAACCAGGGCCTGTTAAGTCTTTTCATTGGATAGTGATTTTTCTGTTGGATGGCATATCGATCCATTGAATAACCAGGACCAGCAAGTTGCCCTATCAGTTTTTGCTTCTACCTTTTATTGTAACATTTACTTGATGTTTGCTATAGGGTCAAAATGTAACTGTGTCAATCAGAGCGAATACCACGTAGCATGTTAGAAAACTTGTTTATAAATTTATAATTTTGGTTTTAGGAAGAAACCATGCCGATCCTATACAGTGTTGTAGCTAGAGGAACCACAGTGCTGGCCAAGTTTGCTTCTTGTGCCGGCAACTTTGCTGAGGTCACAGAACAAATTTTGAGTCGAATTCCACCAGAGAATTCCAAACTCACTTATACCCAGGGAAGGTAAGGTGGTTAAGTCTGCGTTCAAGCCTAGTGGCCCATCAGGCCAGAGCTTATCCCAGTTTCAATAGCATGAAGCGACTAGGAGTGTTTCTAGTGGGGAGGCATGATGGCCCAATGGCTAGTGCGCTGGACTCCGGATTGAGTGGTGTGGGTTCGAGCCCTGGCTAGGGTCATTGTGCTGTGTTCTATGGCAAGATGCTTTACTTATGTTCATTTAAAGTTATTTGTTTCCTATGTTTCAGTGGCATGCCTGCAAACTAGCTATCTCGAAGCTAAGTGCATGACCACTATAAACAACATTTACATTTACATTTACATTTACTCTCATAGTGCCCCTCTCCACCCAGGTGTATAAATGGGTACCGGTGAATTTAACGCTGGGGGGTAATCCTGTGATGGATGTTTTGATGTAATCTTTAAGTTGAATATATATGCAGAAACCTTATTGGACATTAAAAAAATGTTAAATTCACATCTTCAACCATTCTCGCCCAGAGACCGCAATCCTTCTGGTCTGTGCCAGGGATTGAGACCTCTGACTGCTCCCAATTTCTGAGCATGTGCAGAGTACATTCTCTGCATTTTTCAGCCAATTAGATTTCTCAGATTTGCCAATAGGTCTTTGTATCATGGATTTCCGGTGTTGGAGGTGGCCAGAGGTCTCTATCCCTGGCACACTCAGACCAGAAGGATCGTGGCCTCTGGGGACAAGAATGATCCTCAACTTGATGTAACCTTTTGAAAGTTTTCCCTTTACTGACAGTTACATTTCATATAAATATTTTGCAGTATACAGTGTGGCCATGACCACAACTGTGTGTCCTGCTATGGAATGTGTCCCCTAAATGTGGTATCCATTTGTGGTTAGGACAACAACTCAGCATCCCCTTGTGGGATATGCCCCCTTATAAATTCAAGGTTACAAACTGTTTGTGTGACTGGGACTACAGCTCAATGTCCACTAATGGCAGGTCACTGTTCCATTATTGGAGGCTTGACATGCCATATTTGTATGTGGCTCGGAGCACAACTCAGGGTCCCTTAAATGTAAAAGTTCCCACCCCCATTGCCTTTAAAAAAAATAACTCTTATTAAAAATTTTATTGCCTTAATTTTGCAGCTACTTGTTCCACTATATATCAGAAGACAGGATTGTATACCTGTGCATTACAGATGACGTAAGATGATGAACATCTTTTGTCTGCTGTCACAAGTAGTTTATTTTGGCAAATGCTTAGAATTTATTCTAATTTATTTTAAATGTTCTGTTTTGTTTGTTTTTCTTTTCTGTAAAGGATTTTGAAAGGTCAAAAGCGTTTATGTACCTTACAGAGATTAAGAAACGGTAAGTTGCAAGTGTCTGTTGTGTAGTTTTTGTTGTTGGTTTAATTTAGGTTTTTGTTGGTCTAGTTCACATGCATTCATCGTAAGGTTAAGTAGCTTAAATTTGTGTTCTAAAACAAACAATGATAGATTTGGTTGTATTTTGACAGTTTTCAAAGTGCATATCATGGACGAGCTCAGACAGCACTGCCGTATGCAATGAACAGTGAATTTTCAAGGGTGTTATCAAGTGAAATGGTATGTGCATGTATTCAGCACATGTTAAAGACTCTAACTTGTAGTTTAATATCTTGGTTGCAGGTATTCTTTATGATAATGACTTGTACCATAGTCAAAACCAAGATTAGTTACAGAATCTAAATGGCTTGTTATTTATTTAGCCAGCCGTTTGTTAAGAATTTTATCTCTGAGACATTATGTTAGTAATGAAACCAACAAGTGAAGATGGTGCAACAACTTGCAAATGTTATTTATAGTATTTTATATTGGACAAAATAGCAACTCTTTGATTACTTCATTGGGGAGGAATTTTTCAAACCTTCGACCTTCCACACCGATGTCTGGTGCTCAACCAAATGAGCTGACCAAGCAGCGTTCACTCTTTGGGTCAAAGTAAATGGATCAAGGTCTACTAACAGTGTGTCATTCCCCAATTATATCAGGCATGACACTTTCACGCAATAACTGTTTTCGTTTTCACTTTTTTCTTCTTTCTTGACTACTACTTTTTGTGTCCATCTGCTTAAACAGAATCAGCAGTATTAATCTCAGGTCTCACATCAAAGAAGTCCTTTCATAAGGGTCTGTGGGCAAGGATGAACAAGCACTGATTTTGCCATTTTGTTCAACAGAAACATTTTTCGGACACTGGACATCAGTCAGATAACTTGTCTAAGGTACAAGGAGAGTTAGATGAACTCAAAGGAATCATGGTGAAAAATATTGGTAAGGGGTTGATCTTTTTATCATCTTCTCAAAGCCTGGAATTATCTACATTCTTGCTAATAATTAAGTGAAATTGCCATTGTCTTGAAAACATGTCAACTAGTTGCTGAATTATTGCCTTTGAGATTTCCTGGATGGGGCAGTGAATATACTTTGTTATTTTAGAAAAGCTCTTATTTATCATAGTCTGACATTTAAGGTTTTTAAGTATGTGGCAAATTTCATCAAAAATGTTATTTAGAGTTATTTTGGGCCATATTAACTTTAATTTCACTGCTGCATTAGGTTTAGTTGTACCCCTCATGATCATATGAAAATAAGTGACACATCCAAAATTCCACTGAATTTGATTTTTTTTTTAAACAGACACCATTGCACAAAGAGGAGAGCATTTAGAACTGTTGATTGACAAAGCAGAAGACCTGAATACCACAGTAAGTTTTCAGTCAAATATCACATTGCAATTATACAGGGCCATAGGCAGGATTTTACTTGGGTGGGTCCAAGTGCCAGAAGCATGAGCATCTAGGGGGATCTGGGGGTATATTTCCCTGAGAAATTTTGAAAAAATCAAGTTTTTGAAGTCCACTTTTCCTGCATGAGTCATTTCAACCCTCCCTCTCAGATTAAGCAGACCTTTGCGGTTCCTGATGGGTTGCGGACGCACCCATCGCACCCGCCTGCCTACATCCCTGTTATACCATTACCATTAGTGACTACAGGCCTGGTGCAACCTTGTATTCAGGTTTATGGTCTTTGAGTACACTAGCCTTACACTGAACACTGCACTGCAACATAGCACAATGGCTGATCATTGCAGAGCATGGTGACAACCAGTCGGCAGTATTCACAGACTTTGAACTTAATTACATAATAAATTTGCGATCTGTTATTCAAGACACCCACAGTACCTCTCTACAGCCATAGGGCTAAACCAAGAGTTTACAGAATTATTCATCATTTTATTGACAGTCGTACTGTCTCTTGTGACAGATCCTGATTTGATTGTTTACATTATTCTTTCCAAATTCCCAGTCCCTCACTTTCAAGAAATCCAGCAAAGGCCTGGCGAGAGCCATGTGGTGGAAGAACGTCAAAATCACTATTATACTCGTCATTGTTATTATAGTAAGTATCTGGTTGCAAATGCTTTTATATGAATTCTACTGCTTGTTATTGAAATAAGAGCATTTGTAAAGCTTTTTTTAGTTACCGATTGTTTGTTTCCAGGGTCTAGGTCCAGAAGTTGTGACCTTGACCCTAGCTGTGGTTTTCAGGTGCTCACACAGACAAGATACTTCACTTTGTACCACAAACTGTTTTCTACATTCGCTCCAACTGATGACAATGAACAGTGGTTTCAACTTGAGGCTGGGGTGATACAGTAAAGATATGAAAATTGTTCACCTTGGCCTCGACTTGAAACCAATGTTCTTGGTCATCGAAGAGTAATGCGGGAAAGGTCCATACCAATCTCTGCTTAAATGCGAAACTTTTGAGTTTGAGTTTTTTTTGAAGCCTAGGCAGTCTCACTGAGATTTAGTACTATTTGAAAATCCAGTGAAGGTGTTGGTATTAGTTGGAAATGCACTAATAGTTGCCTAACCTCAAGTGCTAAAATGCACTGTGCTGGTCACAAACGTTGCAGAAAACTGGTGTGGCTACAGACCGGTAGGAAAGTGTTCTTTAAAGCTTGTAAATGTTTGGCCAACATTTTCAAGTTTGACAGTTTTACATGGAGGAAAATCACTAAAAAGCCATTGATTATGGTTTGTCGACATGTTAGAGAGTGAATTTATGCCTTGCTTTTGTTGTTCAAAGATTATTTTGTTGATCAGTGAGTGCACCTTTATAATTCTAGCATAGTTTACACAAAAACGTAGAAGACTTCTCCAGATACTGTCCCTTTAAAACCACACAGAGAAAAAAATATTCCCATCATCTCATCCCAGTGTCCACAATGTGGTAACAACAATAAGTGTCAGACAGAATACCTACAAAAGCATAAAGTTCTCTCATTTCCTTGTTCATAAATTTTCATGAGTTACCGTTTAGGGCAGGGAGCAAGGGATGGGGCCTTTTTAAAACATACGGTACCCAAAGCGTCAGCATGTGTGGGATACAATGTTGCAACTCATTTGCATCAACAGACTTACAGCCTGATTGCATTTATAGTGTGCGATACCACAGGTATCCCACACAAAAATTGATCTTCCAAGCAGGGCCGGGGTTTATTTGCAGTAAGTGTCTTGCCTAAGAACACAATGCAACAGCAGTAGCCAAGACTCAAACCAACACCATTTTGCCTCCCTCCCATAATCAGCTTTCACAACGCAGGTTGATATCTCTCACCTAACACATTGGCGGATCCAGGGGGAGGGTCCGGGGGGTCCGGACCCCTCCTATCAGACCTGACACTTGTTTGAGACTGAAATTCTTATATCAACAGGATCATATATCCCTTTTTAACTGGCTGTTTTTTTTAATGAAATGGGCATTGCATTTTGCTACTTATCTAAATTCCGGGGATATTCAAAAATGTAATTATTTTTGGGTATCCTCCTATGATCTGTTCGCCACTGCTCGCAAAGCAGTATTTCATGCACCAACGGTGACCGGCGTTCACAGATTGAGATTGGAAATCTGTACAATCTTTGTTACCAAGCGCAAGAGGAGCATGTTCCAAGGGTGCATCCTTTACCAGTAGAATTCACCTACACGGTAAGGGACCAAGGAATTATAACGTACAACCTCGACTTGTCGGGGTGGCGGGTGGGGGAAGAATTAATTCCCCCCCCCAAAAAAAAAAGGTTCAAAAATCCTTTCTGAACCAAAGTTTGGACCCCCCAATCAAAAATTCCTGGATCCGCCCCTGTAACAGTAATTGCAAAGCTCATTAGAAGTTTCTAGAGTGTTCTCTATTGTGCTCACTTCACACCATTTTAATTAGTAATTAGTCCATATCGTAAAGCTTTTATTAATATATATTCAAAGACCCTTCTAGAATTTTCCAAGGCAGAATACGTAGAAGTAGATTTGTACAAAACTTAGCAGGTTCGCATTTGTATGTATCCACAAAATAAACTATTGGCAAACCAGAGTAGTTAACACCGCTAGGAATAAAATGTTGGAGTAATAAATTGATGTCAATTTTATTTTACAGCTGGTTCTCTACTTCATTGTGTCAGCAGCATGTGGTGGATTAGACTGGGGTGACTGTGTACACAAAGACAAAAATAAGCAATAATATTAGATAGTCCTTCAGACATTGCGCATGATGTAGGTAGGGATCTGAAGGGGGTGATATATAAATTTCAAATCATTTTGCTAGCAATTTATCAGATAAGATATTTCCAAAAAAAGAAACAAACTCTATGTAAGAATTAGTATTCTCATTTGAGTTGTCATAAGTGGGACACAACCAATGCAACCACAGTGTTTCTTTAAAAGGATCTGAGATATTTTGCATGTATAATTCACAAGATTAATACCTAAGATTGGTCAAAATTTAATTTCTCTTAAACAGATGATGAGAATATTTTAGAAAATCTTCATCTAGGGATATTTGTTGTGGTTCAATTTTATCCTTGGTTCAAATTTTATTTTCCTTTGTTTTAAACTCATTATCATGCATTGCCACACCCAAAAACAAAGTAAAATAATATTTGAACCAAGGATAAATTACGGTACATTGAACCACAACATATTGTCTTGATTTACCACCAAATTCTCAGTAGCAGTATTAAAACAAATGTATAACAACTGAAAAGGTGAATTGAGTTTTTGAACTTGAAGAGATTAGGAAACAGATTCCTGAACTCATTGAAGAGGAGTTTGATGTGTTAGAGATTAGGATTGCAAGAGTGACGTCAGAGAGAACAGTTGCACCTCATTACCAATAGAAGGATGGTTAGAAACAGAAGCTCTTTGACTATATACATGTAGATTGTAGAGTTTGTGCTAGAATATCATTTTTTGTGCCAAATTTATTTTCATTGAAATAGAAGTGTTTACTACAATCTTTCTTCTTCTCACTCCCTGGGACCCCCCCCCCCCCCACAGGGGAACCTTATGAACCTGGACTGCAAGCAGTAGCATCTCATTTCGTGATGTAATATATCAAACATGAGAGACAGTGTTTCATCGGGATATCCAAACACCGAGAAGAGAGTTGAGAATACGACATGCAGCATACCAGGTAGTATTTTTGACAAAATTCGAAGTGTTTGGATAGCCAATGAAACACTGTCTTGAGTGTTTGATGTGTCTTCTCAATCAAGATCGTAAAATCAATGCTAATTAAGACTGGTATCCAAACCTTCTTCACAGTTATGATTTTCTTTGTTTTAAATTGATGAATTATTAATGAGTTTGAGAAGCCCTAAGGAACAAGAGGCACTGGTCTCACAGTAAAAAAAAATATTAAAAATGATGTGTTAATCCTGCCAGCAAAACCTAGTCATGTAAAAAGAACTTAAGAATTATGCAATTATTATTATTATTATTCTTTTTAAACCTAGCTTGTATTTTGTAGCTACCATTTTGTCAAGATAACTAATTTGAAAGGTTTTTTTGGAAATTTATGGTATGTAGCAGTGACGGTAAAAATTGATGGTTTATTAACTAACTTGATGGCATCAATTAGTAGAATTATGTCATAAAATACATACCATTTGTGAACTATGATTTCTTCCACAATTCTCATTTGCCGTCAGTTATTAGAGTTAGTCCTAATTAGAGGGGGTACAGAAAATATCCATACCCCCCCCCCCCCAGGGAGGTTTCTAGTTTGTTCACCGCACCCTTCCGGAAATTCTTACTTAGCTTCATGCATTCCTTCACTTGACCTTTGAGTCCTCTTCAGAAATTCCAATGACCTTCCTTGGGGTGGGTATAGATGGATATTTACTGGAAACAGATATTGGGCGCTTTCCATTCGACTGCAAAACCCGAAAAATTTTGAACGAAAACTGTTATCGGCAATACTAGGTCTGTGGTCCATGTGATGCAAATTGATGTCGGGAATTTCGGGAAGAAAATCAAACCGAGCTGAAAGTTTGGTAAGAAACTTGCAAATTTTCAATATACGTATTGAGACTTGGAATTGTTCGGGATTTTGTCTAAAAATTCCAGTCATATCAAAATTTTCGGTTCCCATTCGCATATAAAGTGTTTCGAAATTCAAACCGGATGTTTTTGGTTGAATGGATCGCGCATCTATTGGTTAAAAAAAAGTCGTGCAAGCGTTGCAACTTTTTTATTAACCAATCACAGAAGGATGCTGTTCATTTGAACCAATCAGGTGCAGAAACAAAACCAGTCGTGAACTTCGCTGACGCGAGTTTTCCCGCCCTTGGCGCTGGTTTAATGGCGCGAGTTCTGAGTGTGATATTTGCGTTTGTGATGATTTAGTGTCCAAAAAATCGTTCTAATACACAGTCACCCAAAAATATTTAATAAAGCTAATTTCTAAAATAATTAAAGTTGTCTTTGTAGCAGATCAGATACTCTGCGATACTTGAAAAATATTAAAGTACTTTTCGAAAAAAGCATTCAGTGTGGCTTTGTTTGCTGTGTATTTTATTTGACAGGACATGGAAAGAACAGTCGGTTTGCCAGCTAACCTCAATTGGATTCGCACCAACAGTAAACTAATTTTCTCGTGAAGAAAATAGTTATGTAACCTTTTAACACCACTCTGTCCTCCAGTTCGTTGTAAATTATTTTATTTACAGGGACTTAAGGTGGGGGTATACCCGATTTTGAGTGAAATTTTAAGAGGTTTAAGGAAGGGATAGAGGAAAGAAAATTATTTTTGAAACACCAACAGACAGTTGACCCCCACGCCAGAGCACCCCAGGTTGTCAGGGGACTGTTTGGGTGTCCATATACTAATTTTTAACTTCAAATTCTAATTTTAAAATCACATTAAATCCTTAATATTTCTTTTATCTCCAAATTTTACTAATCCTTTGAGAAAAACTATCTCTTTCCAAACATCCCCAAAAATCACCAAAAAATTTACAAAACACCGCTTATCATCGCTTTGTGAAATGAGCATAGATTTTCTGGATTGCTTGAAACGCAGACGAGATATTCGCATTAAACCCAAGTTTAGCGGTGGAAAAACAGGTTTCAGGTGTACCCCCGCCTTAAGATTGGAGTACGAGTATGAGTGGGACTTTTCAAACCTAGTGCTTATGCTTTTGATGATCACATGTCATAACAATCTCCTACCAATGGTCTCCTTTTCAACTGGCCAGGGGTGGATTCAGGATTTTTCTTAGGAGAGGGTGCACATAGTTTTTCTTTTTGCAGAATACCACCAGTTGTATTAGTAAGCCGGTTGGTCATCTCAGGGGGTGGGGTGCGCAGATCCGTCCCTGAACAGGAAGGAGTGAGGACGATGGGAACGTTACTGGATAAAAATTGGAAAGTCGTCCTCATCCTCGTACTCCGATCTGAAGGTCCCCATTATAATGGAATAAGACAGTTGAACGTATTAGTAGATTCTCAACAACGTGTCGCCCCCTCGCACTGTCTCCTCAAGTTACGTCACCCCCAATTTCAAAGTATCCGCTATCCCGTTGACGACTTGTTGGCGACTCCCGTTATTTTGCATCTCCTGTTCAAATGCCCAATTTACAAATGCAGTAATTCCAGAAAGCGATTTGGATTTTGAACAAGTTCAAAAAGGTAACCCCTCAGTTTACGAGCAATGTTCATTCTGCCGTGCCTTGACATCTCAACAAGCAAATTTGCGCGAGAAACAAAGAAGTGTGGTAACAAACCTCGTTCCAAACAATCGATCAAACTTTGAAAAAAATTCACCACACTCTCCCCCAAGTTGCCATCGTCATGTTGTGCAAGAGGATGTCTGCTACGATTGTGAAGGAAAAGATTCTTCAAATGAAACGATGTCAGCGGTTCTAAGTCTTGTTTCTTGGCTTGGCAGATGGCCTTGGTGATCCTATAATATTTTTTGTCGGGTGAAGCCGACCCCAAGAGGATTTTCTCCGCCTTCGAGAATGAAATTCGCCAGTACAGGTGAGAATCCATACACGCCCCTCTCTTAGTAGCTGGAAAGCTTTTCGCCACTAAATGGAATGTGGGCTCCTTCATCTTGATTTCTTCCACGTCGCGTCTTGTAGGCCATCTTCTGTTCGTGGAGAAATCACCCCAGCCATTCGCACAACTGGGCCATTTCCTAACCTCAATACTCAACACTAGATCGACGTCGATTTCTCCATCGATTTTCAACGTAACTGCAGGGCCATTAAGCGTTGGTTGTGAAACACGCTGTGAAGCCCTCATTTCCGTTACAGCATTACGTACCAACTCGTAGAAACGCCCAACTAGTTTCCCAGGTGACAGGTATTTCCCATCACTAGTGAGAAACTGCCCCCAGAGTTCTCTCCCCCCACGGACGTAATCTTTGAACATAAGTTTTGCGTAACCCGGGTGTTCACGGCAATATTGATCTTCGAAGAACCGCATGATGCGATGCGCGTCAAGCACAAGCATAACATCAAATTCAACGGGACGTGAAACTTTCAGTTTCTCGTAGTAGCTTCCTAAAATGGAAAATACAAATTAAATTTCATTATGCACTAAATTTCGAATCGATTTCAGCATTAATTAGGGAAACCATTTCAGTGGATATCATTGAAAAGTCAAGCACGCTAGAAATGAAACGTGGGAATTTGCAGTCAAGCCGTTTCTCTCTAAAATTATGTTCCAGTGCTATAGAAATAAATAATAAAATATAAACCAAATCGAAGCTTGATTGCCCGCCCTTCTCCTACACTTGAAAACTCGCTTTTTTGGTATTATATCCGTTTGGTTTATGGAAACTTTTCAGGAAGGCATTTAAAGTTACCTGTGTTTAATTGTTTCATTCCAAATCTGTCATCTATCTCACGTATTTTATCCAGGATCTTTAAAACAATAGCTTTTACAGCATCTGAAGTCGAACTGATGTCTTCCTGGGATAAAGACACCTTCTTTTTGAAAAACTTTAAAAGTGGGGCTCTCAGGGCGTTTAGATCCGTGGGCAATGCCTGTCTGGTTACTTGCACTGGCCTGGGAAAAAATCAGGTAGAAATGTGAGAAAAATAACTCATTTAGGATGTCCGTGGCTTGTTAAAAACAGTCATACCTACACCTCAAACGATTGTCCAGCCTTGGAGATAAAAAGCAAAGATAGTAATCGGGATGAGAACTGCGATAATCTTTAGGCTTTGCTCCTAACTGATGGGGCAAAGGGTTTTTTTTTAGGAGATTTTATTTCATTTAATCAGTCTTAATTTCCTGATGCAGGCTTCGAATGTTTGGCTAAATCAATGTATAGCTTAAGGAAGTTACAGGCGAGTGAGATTTACAAAATGATTGACAGATTTTACGATATGACAGGGATGGAATGTTATTAGTACACAAAACAGTTGTCTATACACATGCACGCAGTGCGGACCTACTTATCATGCGACGCTCCGTTCTCTGACCTTACCTCTCTATAGAACCAGCACTAGCCACAGGTCTCTCTCTTGTTGGACGCATACGAGTATCCTCTGGAACCATATTCCTTGGTTTGGGATTTGTTATGCACACAGCATGACTTCTCGCAGCTCCTCGAGCTCCGCGTGAAGATGTGTGTTCATTCTTTACGGGAAAACTTGAAGATTTGGTAGTTGGTTCTCCGTTACATTGATGTCTATGAATGCCTGAGCGCTGTATAGGTACTCTAACTTCTGTGTGTTGTGAGGGACGACGACGATCCACATTTAGTTTTAATATCGCAGACTCTTGCGCAACTGGATTTCGAGAACGTGGCGGCCTTATTTCGCTGCTTGGTTGGCCTGTACTGAAGTTTTGTTTCGACTGCTTTCCCCGCGACTTCTCCTGATGGGCCTGATCGAGAATTGTTTCTTGGAAATGGACAATCTTCTTTCCCGGTGCTGTTGTCAACTTCATTTCAGTGATGTGCCCCTTACCAGCTTTGTGACCAGTTCTGCTAGCAGTTTGGCATTGCGGTCGTTTAGGTCTGTACACTGGCTGAACTTTCGAACTTATAACTTTCACTCTGTGCTTCTTGGCATTGGGATCAAGCAATTTCGTAATTGAATACGAAGCGAACGTGTCCATAACTGAGATATTTCTCAACCTGCAATGGAAAAATTTAAGTCTCTCGATGTTTGCTTGACAACGAAGGTCACGTTCACATGTACAGCATGTCGTTCAGGGGCTTTCCCCAAAACTCCATTTTGCCAGGAAGTCATTCACTGGACGACCGGAAGTTCTACTGGCAAATGAGCTGCAGTAGATGAATGAATATAGTCTTCACTCTCAGGAGAGAAAATTATCAGACATCCAAAAAATAATAATTCTGTGCTACTTTTGTATCAAGTAAGGTTAAGAGTCACTAGTTTATATAGGAGATCTTATTATCAGACATTACGTTTACGGACTACAAAACGGAAGTGAGAGATCCAATATTCTCGGAATTCTCGACCAACACTTCCGGTAACTCAAAAGGGGCAAAAAGTTTTCAGCATGTCTATATATAACTCCTACTACCCTTAGTTTCTTTTAAAATTCCTCAATATTTCCGCGAAGAAAATACTTTTGACATATTGGCTCAAGCTAAAAGAACTGTCTAAATATTTTGATGTTGTTTTAGAACCATCCTCCGTTTGCTAGGAAGCGTGCGAACGAGTGGACGATGCTTGTGAGTTCTGTAGCTTTGTCTCAGACTTTGTCGCTTTTGAAATTTGGGGCATTAAACATTAATATTATTTTGGGATAAAGAAACTTTGTAAGCTTTTATAATTCAGTTTAGTTATGATTTTAATCCATTTTTGGACTCTGCTAGCTATCTTTTACGCTACCTACTCGGAGAACTGAGATATTCAAACAAAATAGCTTGTCGGAACCACGATATCGAGCATATTAGTTGAGACGTTTGTAAACATTAAAATGTGAATTTTTTCTGGTATCAGAAAATGGATTTACTGCGATTCCCGATAATAAATCAACAATGTTAAAGGGAAATTCATTTGGTATACCTACACAAATTAGCTGCTTTCTGTTTTACAAATAATAACGTCAAATTTCCAATGATCAAGTACATCACAACGGAGAAATATATACTCAAATCAGTTACCTGTCGGGCTAAACGAAAATGCTCAGTGCTTGATTCAATCCACGGTTAAGATCTTCCTACACTCTTTCAGCTGAATGACTCCCATGAAAGCGACTGAGGTTAGAAAATGAAAGAAGGAAATTGTCGTGGGAGTATTAAATCGACAGAAAGAAAAAAAACGCGAGATCGTTTAAAGTTTTGTGGATACATCCGTTATATTGTCAAGGATGAATCATTTTCCCAACAGGAAACCGATATTTTACATTTCCATGAGTGATTTTTTTTTTTTGTTTGGCAGGGATCGAGAAGCTGAAAACAAAGTGAGCACAAGCATGCGCTCAATGAAACAAGAAGTAGACGATTAAAAACTTGAAAAAGAAAGGGGAGAGCAAGGTTTATCCAGAAACCCTTTAGAGAGGGGAAGAACCGCGTTCATTGAAAGGCCGAAAACGCTTCCTAGTTCCTAATTTAATTTGTTGTTCACTTATTCGTTTTTTTTTTTACAATCGCGCACAAAAATGTTGTAGCTATGGGGTGCATTTCTCGATGTTTTATTCTTTCGCAAATACCGACCAACGAATTAAGTTGCGCCGAAATTTGGGCGTGCCGATAGGAGTGAGTCACAGAATCCCCCCTTGATACATTTGAAGTCTTCAAAGTCATGCAAAGGTATTCAAAGGGTTTCCACTACACTCGAGTGACTCGACTGACGTCCGGTAAGAAAATAAATGTCGGTTTGAAAAGTTGTCCTCTTATGAGAGGTTTAGTGTTCGTACACTTTGTATGTGGTTGGCGACAGGATTTTAATACTGAGGATTATTCATGAGGTTTAATTTGTTGTTCACTTATTCGTTTTTTTTTTACAATCGCGCACAAAAATGTTGTAGCTATGGGGTGCATTTCTCGATGTTTTATTCTTTCGCAAATACCGACCAACGAATTAAGTTGCGCCGAAATTTGGGCGTGCCGATAGGAGTGAGTCACAGAATCCCCCCTTGATACATTTGAAGTCTTCAAAGTCATGCAAAGGTATTCAAAGGGTTTCCACTACACTCGAGTGACTCGACTGACGTCCGGTAAGAAAATAAATGTCGGTTTGAAAAGTTGTCCTCTTATGAGAGGTTTAGTGTTCGTACACTTTGTATGTGGTTGGCGACAGGATTTTAATACTGAGGATTATTCATGAGGTTTAGTGTCCGCTTGCGAAAGTTCTGAAAGTTCAATTACACTTTGCCGACTTTTGTGACTCTTTTGTCGGCATCTTCCGTGTTCTTCGGACACCCAGGGGCAGACAACTTATGTTGGAGGGACTCAAAAAAAAGAGAAGAGGCGAAATATTTAGTGCGATCCTTTGGAATTCATATTTTCCGACAAAAATAACCTGCGATCAAGTGTTCTTTTTTGCGGCGGCGGCGGCGAAAGAAACTCGTCAAACGACTGGGGTATCGGGCGTTCCTTTTTCTCCCCCTTCCGCCGCCGCGAAAAGAAAAGAACGCCTAATCGCGGATTTTATATACGACACATCACATGGAGAAGGCCTTTTTTCTAGGCGATTTTGCTCGAATAACTTCCTCTCGACCCGATCATCCGTCTGCTCCTGTTTCTTGGAGCGAGGATGCTTTTCTAGTCGTCGAACGCAGCTAGAGCCGGCAGGA
This sequence comes from Meandrina meandrites, assembly GCA_963693305.1. Lineage (NCBI taxonomy): Eukaryota > Metazoa > Cnidaria > Anthozoa > Scleractinia > Meandrinidae > Meandrina > Meandrina meandrites. The sequence goes on along the minus strand of OY855910.1, from coordinate 4,496,327 downwards.
TGTCATTTAATTTCCCACGGTTGTTTTCAACTGCAGAATACCGGCCACTTAATTACATGTCATCGAATAAGAATAGCATCTATTGTGTTGTGCCTCGTTCTACAAAAAGTTCCGACACAGGCAAATCAGGTAAATGAGGTGGACCGAAGTGGCCCTGTATTCTGAAATTTTGTCCGAAGTAAACATTGAGCACATTGGCAAATCTGATTACTTTAAATTACTGATTCACCATCTTTTAGGCACTTCGTGCTGGGCAAAATGTCCAAAATAAACTCGAACTTAAATATTCATAAGTCATATAAAAATATCGAGACCTAAGCACCTATGGGGTGACCTTTGTGTGAAAACAGACAAAATTTGCAATCAGGCGCCAAAACAAAACGATCTTGCTTCAGATGAAATGAGGCTGTATATCAGAAAGCAAACAGAAGATGCAGATGGACTGATCGGACGTTAAACGATTGCTGTATATGTTTCTTTCAATCGAACTTTTCCTCTTTTGTTCGTTTTGCCGAAAAGAACAAAACAATTTCAAGGTTTTGCGTCTCATTAGAACTGCATAATTAGTGCGAACCTCTGAGGAAGCACGCAAATGTTGCCATTGGTCGAACGTAAGATAAAGGGAGAAATCTGATTGGTGCATTTCGATCCTTAGCGCTGCTATAAAATTGAAAATTCCTTCGAATCAGACATTACTTGCTACAGTTTTACTCGACAGTAGTACGATTTCAATCATGTCTGGTCGCGGAAAAGGCAAAGCGAAGGGAACCAAATCGAAGAGCCGCTCATCCCGAGCAGGACTGCAATTCCCAGTCGGCAGAATCCATCGTCTTCTTCGCAAAGGGAACTACGCTGAGCGAGTTGGCGCCGGAGCACCCGTGTACATGGCTGCTGTTCTGGAATACTTGTCGGCCGAGATCTTGGAATTGGCGGGCAACGCTGCTCGCGACAACAAGAAGTCAAGAATCATCCCTCGTCACCTTCAGCTAGCTGTGCGCAACGACGAAGAATTGAACAAGCTCCTCGCAGGCGTCACGATCGCCCAAGGTGGCGTTTTGCCAAACATCCAAGCTGTTCTCTTGCCCAAGAAGACCGACAAGAAAGGCGGGAAGAGCTCTTCTCAAAGCCAAGAGTACTAGATCTTCACAAATATCATACAACGGCTCCTTTAGGAGCCACCAGTTATTACGAAAGTCTAAATCAACTTGAGTGATAGAACGCTAACTGCGTTCCACCAAACGCTTGATTATTTAGTGTTGGATGATTTGGCGCCAAAACTGTTGGTGACGCTATTTTAAAAACGTTTAAATGAAATATTTTTCGTATACCAACCTTAAAAGTCAACCGATATCTCCGCCAGTGCCGTCTTTTTAACAAGAAATACAAGACATTCCATACATGTGTTTATTTCGACATACTTTTATCCAGAATTTTGAACAGTTCAGAAAGCCATCGAAGTTTTGAACATTTTAATTTCCAAATATTATTGTTCTTTTATCCATCTAACATAAGTTTGTAAACACACAATGAAAGCAAGAATACACCAGAGTATGCAAAAGAACTTGCAGCCACTTCCAGTGCAATATGTAGGCGGAAGCTGCGGGTTTCGCCCAGAAGCAAGCGCGCTAAACACAAGTATACCTCACTCTTAAATCCATGAGCCGAAACAAGCGTGCTAAACACATGAGTATACCTCATTCTTAAATCCATGAGCCGAAACAAGCATGCTAAACACAAGTATACCTTGTTCTTATCCATTCTAAACCATTCTCGTTCTGGGCGAAACTCGCTATATTCATGTAGGCCAATGTTTTTCAAAACATTCACACAAGGCAAATGAACTTCATCAAACTTGACTTCATATGGCAAAGGAGGTTGTCCACAATTTTTGAAAGGATTTGCCTGAAAATTCCTGTTCCATTTGACTTTCAACGGAAATTACCAGATTTCTTGGCCAAATGGTAAGCACCCAAAAACTTCAATTTCAACCCTTTCATACAGAGCATAAAATTATTGTACCTTTCTGTTTTTATGGTGTAGGTGTCAACACATCTAGTAAAGCATGTTTAATGTCAAGATTATGACATCGTTTAATGCGGCAAACACAGTGATATTCAGTTTGTCCCAACTCAAAAACAGTATAAATAAAAGACGGACGGCTGAAAAATTTTCAACACCAAACAACCTGGTCATTCCACCATGTGAAATTTGGATATTTATACCATGCCATAGAAAATACAGCCAATCAACTCAACCTTCCCATCCTGCGATCTTATTCCTGATGAAATTAAGTAAGCACATTCCCTATGGCAGGGCATAAAATAGTTATCCAACACTTTCTTGTAGTATACCATGAAATACCCACTTGTATTTTCTTGGAATACACACTTCTCTAAAGGCTTGTGTGTATACCGAGAAAATACAAGTGATCATGGGATGTTCCATAGTATACCACTTGAAAGCGTTGCATAGCTAGTATTTACAAAACATTTCTTTCACTTCAAAGGTTCATGAGACCATACAAGGGAGAGGGTGTACATAAGATGGCCATCTGAGGAGCACGTCGAGATTGGCTAAACTGCATAAAGTAACATGGTTCGGGTCTAAGCGGCCATTAGTGGGGAGGAAGCATTGCATGAGGAGCCAACTAATGGCTGCAAAGGAGACTAGTTTTTCCCCTGTGAATCCTTTTTCTCGTGAAACGTGATCTAGACTCCCCTTAACCATTCTTTCCTACTCCACAAAAACCACAAAATTCAAATGCGATCCTGGAATCAATGAATTCAGTGAAATCCCATTTATTATTTATATTTATTAATAATTTATTATTTATCACACTTGGGATGAGTTGGCCTTTCTAAAATTATGTGACTTGTATAAGCTCTGTATCAAAGCAAGCCACGTATTTTACATCAGGGGTGGTTGCAACTAATGTGAGGCAATTCTTGGATCACACGATAATCCAGATAGTCATGTCGGCAAAGGCAACAGCATGATCACACAAATGCTCCTTTGTGGCGAGACCACACACAGTGCTGGGTAAGACAAGCCACACAACCCTCTCAGGCCACACCAACAAAGACAATACACAGTATGCAATTTATAGGTAGATGGGAAGACTTTCCAGTCGTGTTGTTCCTTGGATTTTCACAGAATCATTTCCAGCTTGTGGTGGGTATAATGGCAACTGTCATTGACTTTCAACCAATGCATCACAATGGAACCTAAATCAGACTTGCCTCCATATCAACCTGTGCGACAGGAATGAGAAACAATCCCCAGTAACCAGTTGTCCAAAACAGGATTAGCTTATTTGGAATAATTATTGGTATCAACTAACGGTAAAATACAAATGAGAGGGTATCACCCTGCACTAAAGAACCCTTTCCCCACAAAATTATAGTAATAGCCATCAGACTCATAACCATTTGAATCCAAAAGCATGGTTGCCACCGATATCAGTTTACAAATTGTTCTTTCCAAATAAATACAAAATGTCAATAAAGTAGTGCCCTCCAGCCTCTCCCTTCCAAAAAGAAACATCGTCAAGATCACATTGACCTGAAATGTTTCTTCCAGCATTCAATGGTATTTAATCAGTGGTCTCATAAATTCAATTTTTTCTGCTTTTCCTTGACCTTGAAGAATATTATTTTTCCCTGACCAAATCCTAACCTGTGGCAACCTTGCAAAGGAAATTAAAAATTCAAATTCTAATCAATATTTATACCTGTATATATCAGTATTCTTTTCTCAAGGAGATGCAATGGCCTAATGGTTCATACACTCAGGGTTCTCCCAAAAATTTGAAATAGAAGGAGAATGTTTTGTAGTAGGCAGCACTGAGCAATGAAGCAAATTATATACACATCATGTTGTCTTACATGAAGTCTAACCTGCAATGGACTAGCATCCCATCCAGGAGGGAGTAGAATACTCCCAGTCACTTAATTCTACAGAAACCGGATAAGCTCTAGCAGTATGGTCGGCTCTAGGCCCAACACAGACTATGCCTGTTACCCTTTTCCAATGATATGATGTAAAGAGAAGATAAATGGCATTACCACAGATAATTACCTCTCCTTCGACAGACTCCACATCAGGAGTGCCAGGGCTTTCATACTCATCAGTTTCATCTTCAATTTCCTCTGCTGAATCATCATCGTCATCTTCAATCTCATCATCATCTTCATCAAGTCTCTATCAGTGATATTGGGAGAAGGAAAACAATCAAACTTAGTGAAGATCTGGACTTCTTGGGGTCAGGGAGAGGCTGAATACATATTTTTTATAATCTCTAAACAGAAAATATCTCTATATGATTCCTAAATTTCTAACAATAAACAAGAACTTTTGCTATATACTTGTAGTTGCAGCAAAGCAAAACCTCTTGTGCCCGAAACACTGTGGAGTGATCTCCCAGGAGGTAAATAATCAAATAACATTCTACAAAATATGATATGCCAGTGGAGTTGCCACTAAAGGAGCTTGTCATCATTTTAATTTAAGCTTACCTCCTGTTTGTCCTTAGTTTTGGTGGTACCAATTGGGAGAATATCGCTGCCTTTATCGAGGATCTTCTTAAGCTAACAAAGAAATATCATTAAGAACATAGCTAAAATAAGAATTTAGCGGTATATTCTGCTAGCCTCCCAATAGGGGAGTACTCCCTATAATGGACAAGAGGTACCCTATTCAGGTGGGATTTCATAACTTGAAGTATGACAAAAGGAATGGGAAAACTGTCATTTAGGTTTCTAAAATGCCCTTTCAAATTATCTTGAACAGGCTCACCTAATGGCTGATAATTTCAACCAGAAAAAATTTTAAGTGGTTACTCAATAAAAGGAATGGAATGTTCCTACTGTGAAAAGAGTACCATTTTCTGTAGAGGTACGTGTAAGGGATACCTTTTCTGTCGAATATGGTATGTGAGACATATATATGCTAAGGGTTTGGACCTTCATTTTATTTGCCTTTTTCAAAGAACTGGTACTTAATTATGGTAAACTTTCAGAATAACAGAATAGATAAAGCTCAGGTGGGAGCTCTCAGCAACCTCTTTAGGTTAAATTACACTAGAAGTTTCACATGAACATGGCCATAATATCTAAATTATAAAAAAATTGTAAAAAAAAATATCTTATTTGAGAATCATATGGAGGTATTCTTGTGATTTGTGATAAGCTGAATTTATTTTCCATGAAACCAGAAACTCATAAGAGTTGAACAACCCTTATGGGTTTCTGATGAAACATGAATATAATAAATTATTCCTCATGATCTGTTACCCAAAGGTTTTGTGTGATGCATGAAGAACTTGAATTGTCGGTAATAATCAATATAAATATGTGATTTCACCACACTATTTTACGTGATTTTGAGTCACAAGACCCCAGGAAGATTTATGAAAACTATGAAAACATGAAAAGGGCAGAGACGATAATTAAGACTATGTAATTGACAATATGCAGCCTTTCTTTTGCCTTTCTGGATTTTTGCTTTATTCAAAAACCCCTTGTTTGCTTCTTTTCTTTGCGTAAGAGCAGGCTATAAAGAGTATACATTACTTGCTAATTTTCGTGATACCCATGATCCTTGATTTGTTATTTTTTCTATCTGTGAACCGTGTCAGAGATCCCTCCTCCTGTACAACCCTCTTATGTGTATTTCAATGTTACTTTATTGTATAATAAAGTTATTTTTCTATAATTGAAGGTATACCTTGGAACTGGAAAAACTATTGTTGGTTAGCTTTAAGTCTAACTCTTTGGTTGTGGTTTGGATATTGTTAATTGGCTTTTCAATCCTTTGTTTTAGCAGTTTTACGGAGGATCGTACCATTCTCAACACTGTACTTGAGATCTAGGACTTCGAGAAAAAAACTAGACAAGCAAGCTATTTGAATCAAATTTACAGTATGTTTTTCAGTTACCCAAAGATATTCTAAGCTGCATGTCAATAATACATAGTTTGGTTCTTCACATAAAGGGAAGAGAATATCTGCCATTTGCGAAACGACTGATAACTCAGCAAAATTAATTTGTTCACTTATGGGGGGATTATTGAAATCTTAGCTTAAAAGATTTACATTGAACGGGTAGATGATAGATTTAAACGCACCGATGCAGCATATTCTTCCTCTTCTTTAGTTAAGGCAGCGTCATCGTCTGATTTCTTTTCCAAGGTGAACCAAAGATCGTCAGCAACTCGTGGAAGAAGCGACGGAAAAGTTACAGACGAGGTCGCCATCTTTGATGTTTTGAAATTCCCACGAAATTACCGCTGACATGTCCGATTCCGATGACTTCATGTAACATAACTGGATGGTCAACAACATATAACTGCGAAACCTCTGAAAAAATCCTGGCTAGCTACCCCCATGACTTTAAGACCCTTTAAAACTCTCGTCGCGCTGATTGTGCTGTTTGGTTTCTATCTTGTCGCCCCGCCGGGATAACCGCCCCTGGGTCAACGACAAGTAACAACTTTGTACTTTCTCAAAGACAACCGCGAAAGCTAAGATGCACGAAGAGGTACGAATTTTAGAGAAAAATAGAGGCTGCTTTTGCAGTCTAATAGCCGTACCGCTACGGCTAGCCAGAGCACGGCCGGCCCGTAGCGTGCATTTTTCGTGGAGTACGCACGAAAGTGCATGCGAGCGCCGAAGGTGCCAGCCACTATGGGGGGTCTGGGTCATTCTCTCTAGGATTTTTTTTTTTTTAGCGGCTCGGAAATGTCATTTCTCGCGATTTTCCTGGGGACATTTTCATAAATCAAAACATGGGAAAATGTTTAGTATTTAGCAACTTACGTTATTTTAATGTCAACCTTTGGGACAATTATTATAGGAGCGACAATTTAACAGTGTTTTTCCAGTGTTTACAAGCAAAAGGCAAGGCATCGCCCCTTCCCCCCTCAGGCGGGCAGATTCAAAAACCACATTGTCAATGTTTGACATCCTTATGCTTTAATATGAACGTGGAAAATTGAAAGGGAGGACAACCTCGCTGCACTCATAGCGCTGCAAAGAGGGGTTTTTAATCTCACCATTCCGCTAAAATAAATTGCGTTCAGCAGTGCGGGTTGACGCAGGATACGTGAGCAGTGTGAACAGGACCACATATATGCCAGGATAGAGCTGGGGACTTTGTAAAAACGTGGGTCTGGATCAAAGTCTAAGGGCGCTTTCCATTTGTCAGAACTGACCGGCCGGTCCGGTGTTTTTGAATGTGAAATGGGCCTTTTCCACGAGATTTTCCCACAAATCCACCATAACAATGTATAATATTTATGAATTGACTGATTTGACTGGATAAATCTGACTAACGACGGAATTCTGTTCTCGAGTATACCGGTCTGGCCGGCCAGTTCTGACAAATGGAAAGCGCCCTAAGGCTCAGTTTCATTCTCACAGTTACCATTTCACTTGTGCTTCCATCTTTTGACCTCAGCATTGAACTGGTCCTTTGTGACCTCCATGTCACTTCGCAGCAACGTAATCAGAACCAGCTGATTTATGTAATTACAACCGATGCTTTTCGTCAGTAAATGTATAATTTTTTAGATTTCCGTAGGTAGTTAGGTACGCACGTGCGTATATGGTCGCTGCCCCCTGCAGAGCTACGAAGGTTTTTTTGTTAATCCGAGGGGGACTGGCATAAAAAAGTGACAGGGATGATTCGATTCTCTGAAATATGCCGTGTTAGGTACATATTTATTGCGTTCGAGGAACGAGAACGCCACCTAATCATGTACAGCCAGGAAATTTTGAGATTTCGTGTGAAGTTTGTAAAAAGTCCACCCCGCTCGGTTTTTTAAGGGGTACTCGGCCGGGAAACTGGTACTCGTGGCCTCGTTTTCGCGTATCTCGTCTCGGCCGGAAACTGGTACGAACTCGACGTTGATTCGACGTTTTGGGGGAGTTGTTGACTTTATGGTTGTTCGTTTTGCTGTTGTTTTCTTCGCTCTGATCGGTAAGTTACGTATATTGAATATTCATTTGTCGTAGTATTGTTGACGTTGATGTAACGCAATTAATTGCCTTCTAATGTCTTCTCGCATGAGAGACTCTCGAACGCACTCCCATAATCCATGATTACTTCTAGTATATATATATTCTAAGTAATTTGTTCTTTTTTCTATTGCTTCTCAATGTTATAATTTGTAATTTTGTAGGAGAAAACTTCTGTAAAGCACTTTTTCGAATGTACCACTCGATGTTTTAAAATTCTAACTCGACTTCAAACTCATGAAATGGATAGACCCCTTGAATAAACAGAAGTGCTAAGTTTCATTTCGCCACATATTAACACACCTCAACTAGCTGCAAACAATACTAAAATATCTATGGGAAAGATAATTCCAAAGACAGACAGTTATAGTTATCTCAAAATAGGCCATTGGTTAATCGTCTTGGGGGGGGGGGGGGGTTTGACTTATTGAATACTTGGACTTAAGGCGGCGGGACTTGTTAGATCTAGGGAGGGTTTACACGGTAATTATGTAAGTATGTTTTTTTTTCTTCCAGTTTTGGTTGACCAACTGCGTTACCAAGGTGATATTTTTCGGCGGAAGTGTTGGTATTTCGCTCACAGCGCGCAGTTTTGCTGTTGTACTTCGTGAGATCTTTAAGGCCCACATCTTGCGATTTTTTTCGAGGGGCTTTTCGAAGAGGAAATTCGCGATTCGTCATGGGTTCTGGCCCTTCATCTGAAGATGAGGTAAGTTACTTTCAATAACAACATTTTCACCATTTGAACCAATGCATTGAGAATGACCTCAATTCGGCTTAACTGCAGAATACCCTGCCACCAGGACATAAGTTATAGAATGATTAATAAATAAATCCTTGTTTGAAAATTCGAGCCCGAGACTTAACAGACTTCGAGACTTGACAGACTTCGTTCTTAAAGATCCAAGCCCGAGACTCACGAGGAAAAATAACCAACCCGGACGTGATACTGGTAATGAAAGAGATAATTATCATTCACTTTTGAAAATCAGACTTATTCCGTTTGAACTTTATCAGTTCCATTCAAACCAATCATAACTGACAGATATTTACTAGATTAATTAGCTAGTTTAACTAGACTAAGAGTGTTACGAGCGCGATCCATAGTGAACCGCGATAGAACAGAATGGTGTATCTCATTCCGCTGATGGATAACCTCCGTCCGTCTGGTTTAGTAATGCTACTTCGAATTCAGTTTGTTTGTTGGCCATGCCTACCGTTCAAGGTCGCTCAACGGTCACATGCAGGACAAGCGGCGAAAGCAAACGCAAGTGAAGTTAGATTATCAAATCATTGATATTATTGAGGCCCCGGGGGGGGGGTACTTGGACCAATCTTTGTTGGGTATGTGCCGCTGGTCTCTCAGAACCCCTACCCCATTATAGTCATATTCTATGGCCAATTATAGACCCCATCTTAGTCACTTTTGGGTAAATGTAATTTTCTCGACCCCAACTTAGTCACTTAATGGGAGCCGTTTGTCAAATATTAAACAACAGCAATAAATACGGTAACATTTTTTTTCGGCGAATCTTTCCGTTTACAAATCACAACTTGCCAGATTTTTCTTACTCTCAAAATCCCGCAAAAGTGTGACCCCATTCGAGTCACCCTATAAAAAATGCTTGAAAAAGCGGCCCCATTATAGTCAGTCCTGTCATGAAAATGCGACCCCATCCAGCGGCACATCCCCATTAGCCCATTTATAGGAAGTGCCCCTCCCGGGATTGAGGCCTTACATGAGGCAAAAGCGACAAGCGACGTAGCCCTGAATCTTGAAATTCGAAACTTCGAAAAGCGACATGATTACTGCCTAAATCGTAGGTAGCCCAAGCTCCTTTGGGAGCCGTCAACATGACATTGCGTAACAGCGTTATTATTAGAGTTTGTATGGGAATATAACGATCGTACGAAATAGTTCAAAATAGGGGAAAGAAATTTAAAAAATTTACTTACCTGTCCTGTTTTGTGTTTAATCTGTCTTTCTATGGCGTTTGGAGGCGTTTCAGAGCGATTCCAGTGGGTTTTAGCTTCTTTGTTTTCCTTTCCATATGATCTTCAGTCGATCTGCTGGACTCCGTCACTCAAGTGCCCCTACCTTGAGGAATTATATATGGAGAACAAATGCACTTTTATACATTAAAATGACAATAGAAGTACACCGCTTTTAGCGCGTGCTTTTCTTCAGAAAGTTTTCTAAAATACAATAGTTGCATATTTACAGTTTCACAGCTTATACACCTCAGTTAAATGTAGTAAAATAGGAGAAAAAAGAAAGCTTTTAAATTGAAGATGGAATAATATCCTAGGAAGGAGTGTTGATACGTGTTAATTTTTCTAGTATGTACTTAGTGGAAATTTTATTTACAAAATCTGTGATGAGAAGAGAATTATTATGCAGCTTATTTATATAAATAAAAGAACGGGCATACAGCAAGGTAAAGTTGATTTTATTCATTAGTTTCTTATTGGCAAGGTTGGAAAAAATCCCAAATAAATATTCTTGACCTGGCGGCATAAAGGTAGACTGATTACAGTTATTAAACTATTGCACCACTTTTGACAAGAGTTCTTTTGTAAAATGACAGTCTGAAAAGGTGTGTTCTATAGAATCTTGTTCTCCACAGTATAGACATTCGCTGTCGCCTTTTATACCATATTTACAGAGTTCGTTTTTAGTTACAACAACTCGGTGTAGAAATTTGAAGTGAAATTCTCTGAACTTCTATCCCATTGTTCGGCATTTATTGGCAAGAATTTACTCCATTTGGTTGGTCCGGCATGTAAACAGTGATAAACTTTCGTATTCAGTAAACAGCATTGCGACTTCGTCTCGGTCAATAAAAACGTAAAAAAGAACTTGGCTAATATCAAGACGTCTTGACCTCACGCTTGAACGTATATATATTATTTTACCGATCCTAGGAGGGAAGAAGAAGAGAGGAGGAAAGGAGACGAGAGGAGGAAAGGAGAAGAGAGGAAGAAAGAAGCAGAAACGAAACACAGTGCGGTAGTAGCGGAGACCAGGGTGATGGGGGAGGCTGTGGTGATGGCGGAGGCGGTGGTAATGGCGGAGGATGAGGTTAACCAGGATTTGATGAGAAAGAGTTTTGCAGAGCTAACATTTTATCGAAAGTGTAGCCTCTCAATTTACAACATGGGAGATTAGTAGACAACTGTTACTGTAGGATTCTTGGCCTCGAGCAGAAGTGTTACTATGGCAAACATACACTAGTCATGATGATGTAGAGAAAGAAAAGCTCATAAAGAATAAAAACTGCAAGCTCTAATGGCGCCTGCTGTGTTTTGATAATTTTGAACAGAAAGGCTCTATTACATGCACGTGAAATGACACAGGCAACAAAAGGTTAGAAAGGGAGGAGATCAGTGCATTTCCGTGAACATTTTAGGGACAGAAGATTAATCAATGACAAGGATAGCAACGTAAAATAGATTACTTTTTCTTTCTGTACAATGCTTATTATAGCCTATCACGAAGAAAAAGTCCTCCACCATAGAAATCGGTCTCCCGTAACTCGGTAGTCCCAAGATTTGTAACACTAACTTCAAGTGATTTCAAGTGCACGCAAGTTGCCCCCAAAAGCGCATTCCAACGGGCGCGTACTATTCAGGGCCCGATTGTTCAAAGCACAATTAAGCTAATCCAGGACTTAAGGACGTTCGCGCGAAAATTTTCTAGTCGATAGATTTTTCTAAAATTTTTACTGAGGACGGATAATGAGTTACTTGTGTCAGAAATGCAAAAAAAAGTGGGGGTCACCGACTTCGTTTCAGAGATAAAGTCTGTAGAAAACTACCCTGATTTTGAAAAATTGGCGCACGTAATTTCGCACGGCTTTCAAGGTTTGTAGTTTAAATTATCGATGATGAGAAAACGGAGGCAAACGATCTTTGTGATATTTTGAAGAAGTGCGTCTGTTGCGTAAATAATTTTAAGTGTTGCCATCTTTTATGCAAAACTTAGCCCTGGAAGAGGCATTTGAACCCGTCGTACGGCACAACGAAAAGATCAAAAACCGGAATTCGAACGTGCGTGGGGCAAAAAAAAATCAACCTTTTAATCGATAGATTTTTTTCATTTTCTCACAAAACGTAGATAATCGTTAACAAAAGTGATCTGTTAAGAAAAAAGTAGGGGTCACCGACCATTTAAGCGAGCAAACTGCAAGCGAAGTTATCGCAACGGCTACTCACCCTTTTTGTGGTTGGAAAGTTTCCTCAGCGCCCGCGCTCGATGCATGACGTGGCGTAGCGGTACGTCAGGAATTACGTGCGCAGTAAGGATGCGCATAAACAATTAGCGCGAACGTCCTTAATAGCGTGAATTTTTATTTCAGTTGTATAACTTTTCAGTGAGATTTTCTTTTGATGTTTTCTGTCCCCAGTTTTGACGCTGACTGATCTCAAACTGCATAGTAAAAGAAAAACACTTTTATACAAGAGAAATTGAGATCACAATCACCTTTAATTTTAATCCTGGATTAATGTTAACCAGGTCTCGACAACCCAACCCAGTGCTTTTAGTATTAGAACAAGACTTGGGTTGGCCAACCTGGCCACTTTGGCGCAAATCTGACTTATCTCGATATCAAAGTAAACGCAAGTCGTCGTGGGTCACCGCAAGCACGAGCAAGTCCTGGCCAAGCAAAATCTCAGGTCGAGACAAGTTGAAAAAACTTGCGTCAGGGCTAAAGTGCACCGTATACACGTATTTTCCGGGCATAAGGTACACTTTTTCACTGCTGACTGGCTTTTCAAAATGAGATCTCGATCCAGTTTTGATGATGGGACTGACTTTACATTTTTTTTCTCGTTAATTTCTCGTCACCAACTGTCTTTCCAAACCCCTTCAGAGTACCTACACAGCTTTGCCTCAAATTCAATTGAAAGCAGACATATGACGCTTCTAATTGAGATTAGCCATATTTAATTGTTTAAAAACTGACTCAAAACTGTTTTCGGATTACTTAATTAACCGGCAGGCTCGGTCGAAACGGTTCAGGATGTCGTTAAAGTTTTCCCTTAGAACAACCTTACCAACATTTTTGGTTTAGTCTGTTCACAGTCCCTCCATTTTCTCTAAGCTTGAGAGAGCGCGAGAAAAGTATAAACCACGGGGAGTTTTGACAAGCACGAACGCTTCAACAAAGAAAAAAAAGAAACATCTGTGGACAGCCTATTTCTTATTCAAATTCTTTTAGCCAAATCATCAGAATATGTTTTTTCTCATAAGCACACGAAAAAAAACTAGCCCAACAGAACGTAAAGTGCGTAGGGGGAGGGAGGGAAAGGAGAAACCGAGAAGCGCCAAGCATGATCGGAGGGGGCGGAATGGGAAAAATAAGGGTCGCCCACTACCTCTCGGAACGAGCTACTTCATTGGTTCTTAAAACAATAGATAACAAGTCATAAAAATCCCCCTAGCCCTGAATAACAATAGAGGTAGTGTTTACAGCGGGCGAATGAAAATAGAGGTTCCAGAGAGGTAGTGTCTTACTGAAAAATAATGGTGTCCTTGCAGGCGTTCCCTTCCCTGTCCCTCCGATCGCGCTTCGCGCTTTTTGTTTTCCCATATCCCTCCCCTTTGAAGGCCTGACACACAGGCTAAACAGAACAAAAACGGTCGACCCAGTAGAGCAAAGCGAAACTGTTTCAAAGGAAAAAGATTGGGAAAGTGTTCTACTAAGACACTTTAATTAAAACCAGCTGAGTGAAGGAAGGGGCCGGGGTCGGGGGTTGGGTTTCTGGAAGATAAAAAATAACAACAAAGGTGCTAGGAATTGTTTTTGGGGAAAGGTTGTCACGTTGCACAAACAATCTATGGCACCCTTTTTTACCCCTTGACGGAGAGGCACACCTGGGACCAAAGCAAGAGGTCCTCTCAACTTAAAGTGCAATTCAGCTGCTAAAACTTTGGCGACCAGGCCTCAACAGTATTCAAACTACCGATACTATCCGTTTGAGCAGTTACCCTCGATCTTCAAAGAAAATTCCCCATTTTTCTTGGTAGACTGAATGAAACCCTGCTAGCAGGATCGGAAGCTTCCATTTCTACATCTTGGTACAGTAGGCCAATTTTGATATGTAATACATCAAACCAGAAACTCATAAGGAGTTTTCAACCCTTATGGGTTTCTGATCAAACACAAGAGACAGTGCTTCATCGGAATATCCGAACACCGAGAAGACAGTTGAGATGTTTGGATAGCTGATGAAACACTGTCTCGAGTGTTTGATATATCTTCTCAATCGAAACAAAAACTAAGGAGTAAACGGAGAAATGAAATCGTAAAAATCTATGCTAATTAAGACCGGATATCCAAACCTCCTTCACGGTTATGACTTTCTTTGTTTTCACTTGATGAATTATTAATGACTCTGAGACCCTCCGAGGCTTCAGGGAATAAAGCAAAAGAAATTATTTACTCATGCCTCGACCTCGATAATCTTTTGTTTTATTTCCCCAAGCCTTGGGGCCAAGTTAGAGTTTTCATTCATTGAAATTGACCTATTTCATTATTTCTAGGTTGGAGTTCAAGCACAATACTTTTATAGTTGCACATTGAAAACAACATTTTAATAGCCAAATCTGGCAAAAGGAACTAGCTACACATTATGCAAAGATGCTCCTCAATTATATATTGATAATAGTTCAAATTCAGTATTATTTTTCAATTTCATATATGTCACGATTTCTCTAACTTCTTCTACACACAATTGATGACTTTTTATTTTCAAAAAAAAAACAACTTAATGATGGGTAATACCCACCCTTGAATCAACTTAAACATAATAAGATTTCAAAAGCTAAGCTGGTTTAGCTTTACCTTGTCTTGAAATACAATTTTATACAAACATCATATGTTCCTAGAAATATTAGTACATGTAATTAATTTTTAAACACCATCGTCTAAGCAAATTATGAATAAGCAAATTATACAAGCAAAAATATATTAAAACTTTTGCTGCTCCGAGATTCAATATTTTTCATTAACAAATTGCATATACCATGAAAAATGTTTTAAATAAGAGCTTGTGTGTTGATAACAAAATTAATGCTGTATCAAAGTCACTGTTGCCACTTTATCCTTTTCAATTTCATCATTGCAACAGATTTTATAAAAATAGTCAACACCTTTGATATGTAAATATGTGCCTGTTTGATACTCTAAGCAACTAGCAGATATTCTGGGTTTTTTTTTTTGTTTTTCAAACTAGCAGTTCATTGGCATCTCCACTAATCCAGGAGAATTGATGCTACCAAAATAAAAACCAGCCTTAAAGTATTTTCAGGTAGTCTCGTGGCAACAAAATGACATTCTTTGACTGGCGAGTGCATTTACGAAGTTGTTTACAAATATTACAATTCAGGCTTCATAGATGCCAATCCATGCTAGCATCACAGTTATCTTTTACAGGGGACCACAGGACTCGCAATGAATCTTGATTGCGAAGGAATAGTGGAGTTTTTTCTGTGCATTTTTCATTCTGCCGAGCACCATGGAAACTGCACTGAAGGCAGGAAATTGTGTCTCAATTTGTAAAATAACAGGGCTTTTAATAAGATCCAGCTCTGATCAGAGGTCTGGCAGGTATTCTGTAGTGAATCACCAGCTAAAATGCATGCACCTCCCTATATAGGGGAGACATTTTCAGCTTCTTATGTTGCTCTCTGACAGGCTGAACAAAATATAGGGCACCCATCCCCCTAATATCTTATTGAAAGCCCTGAATAATGAACATTTTGCCAACTCTAACTAAATACATGTAGTGTAGTGGTAATAACAATCTCATTAGCTTCTGTCGGGCATTCTAAAACCCTGGCAGCACATGCACAGATTGGATTCCTTATGCATCATTTTTGAGAAGTATTGCCTATCTCATGACAAAATTGTGAAACAGGATGCACAACTTAGAATCTAATGTAATAGTACAATGGTTTCCTTGTCTAAAGTTTTAGTAAAAAAACTGACCAATGTTCTGGACCCTACCGGTATTTCATAAAAGATAGATATTGATCTTTGAAGTAATAAAAAGTGAAGCTGCTTTTGATTTCAATAATGGTTACTTTGTAACAATCAAGATTCCAGTTGAACCTTAGTGGAACCTACACATACAGAAGTACATCCTATTTTAGGACGTCTCTCTCATGCTGAAGATTACACAAATTATGTAATGTTAATTTGTGGGCCCAGAACAAAACCTGTGACCCCTTACCCCCAAAGAACAAAATTTATGTAGGGTTTCTTTGTATTTTTTTACTACTACTGCGACTACTACTTTTGAAAATGCTGTATTGTGGAAAGCTCTTCAAATTGATCAAATTTTTCCCATGTTAGCTCAATCTTAGTCTACACTGTACTAATAAGCAGGAAAAGCAAAGTGTGCTACAAACTCCTTCAGAGTTAAGGAGTAATACCCAGAAAGGAAAACTAAAACTGGTTCAAAATTCGAGCAGTTCAAGAAATCGGAGGTAACATTATCATGGTCTTTGCCTGAGGCAGGGCATCTGATAGGGTGCGGAAAAAAATAACAAATTATGCGGAAATTTTCAGGAACATTATGCGGAAGAAAGTGTTGATTATGCGGAAAACACGTCGGATTATGCGGAAAATTTTCGGCTCGCTTCGCTCGCCCAAAAACACATCTTTTCATGCACCCGAAATCAAGCTGCCCCCGAAGGCGAGAATCTGCTCGCAGGCTCATTTTAAACAAAAAAATATATATTAGTATTTGGGCTTTTCCAGTTATTTTCATTTGTATTTGGTATGTTATGAAATTATCTTATCAATTATGTGATGTTCAATGAAAATAACACAACCGTTATTTTGTTGGCTGAAGTTGATTTTCTTCTTATGCATAAACAATACAATTCAAGGTGCTACGTGATCTACTACAACATTGCACGTTGAACAAAATAACAATCCATTATATACATAGAAAACTCCAGGATACTGGTTCACTCAATCCTTTGCTGCTATAATAGACTTCCAACAAAGTCCTTCGTCTTAGCTTTCATTATGGCACGTCGCTCACAGGCCACTTTGCGGCCTCAAGCTCGCTTCACTTAATTCGTCGCTCATCTAGCCCGTGAGGTCAACTTGTGGCAAGTGTACAGCGAAGTGGCGATCCTTCTTCTTGGTCTCTTTGATGACAAATTTATCCATATACTATAGGTAACCACAGAAGAAATTTCGATAGACCGAACGAACGAAAGAAGACAACTGGTGTCCAGGCCCATCACGAAAAGACGCGTGGAACGCCTGGAGGTTAAAAATTGCTCACGATCGAAGCGCCGAGTTTTCGTCGCTATTTTAGGAGAAAAACTGTGCCAAAATAATCAATTTCTTTGAAATTTATGTTTGTGAGGATGGTAAACAGCTGCTTAATCATTAATATGAAACAAATTTCTCTGTTTTATGCGGAAAATGTTCTCAAGATGCGGAAGATGCGGAAGTCAGCGAATTATGCGGATCCGCACCACTGCATCCTGTCAGATGCCCTGCAAGTGAGGGAAGGGAAATAAGTTTTGGTTTAGGTTGTCTGGAGGTTTGAGAAATCGACATTCCACTCTACATACATGTAAGCTATGTTTTACACAGTAGACCAAGCTAGGAAATTCAAACTTTTCCACAGTCTACAGAGTCATAAATTTAACTACTGTTATATTTTTGTTTCTAACGACTCATTCGAACCTTTAGAGTTTCCAGTTTTTCCTTCTCTGGATTTTGATGAACTAGCACTGTAAGATGAACTTCCACCCAGCTGTTTGATGCCAGAGAAAAATCCACGCTTGCCTGCCACTTTTCCACGTTTCTCCTGACCATGAGAACCACTGGAAGTAAATGCACTTTTCCCTTTCTGCTTCATCTTGTGAAGCAGGGAAAACTGCTTATGTTTAACTCTTGGAGAAGGCTTGCTTGCAACCACATCATCTTCAACAAGGGATGTTCTGATAGGCTTTTCTGTGTAAGGAGGTGGTTTAAATACCTCCAATTCTGACGTGTATGGAGGGCAGGCCGAATTCCATGGTTCCTTGATTGGCTGAACAGAGTGCAAATCACGAAAGCTGGCAGAGTAGCGCCTTTCTTCTAAAATTTCTCCATTTGGTCCAAGTTGATGTGTCGAACCGGGCACTCCAAGTTCCTTTCTAGACGCAGCCGGAGATTCAGAGCTGTTTGAAGAGGACACACTGTCTGATCTCTGAGGTTTTTCTGCTAGGCTACTGTTTGACACTGTACTACCACTCTCGGATTGTGCTGACGACAGTTTTCTTTTCAAGGTGCTGGTGAAGTTTCCATCATTTAGTCTCATCACGCTGAAAGCTTCCAGGACTTTTGTTACTCTTGTATGACCTAGCAATATAAAGAGACAAGACTCCTTAACACAACAGAACTATAGATTACAAAGTTGGGCAATTTGCTGTGTACTCAAGGCAAGGAATTAGATTAAAAGACTTTGGGGAGATATAACATTAGTGATTATTTTTGGAATGTTTGGGTCATGAATTTTTTCCAGGGTGGGGGGGGGGGAGGTCACGATTTTTTGATCCTTTATCAAAGCTTTGATATGGAGGGGGCGGGGGTTCCAGGCAAAAAATAAAATAAAGGAAAGCCTTGTCACCCCATGACGGGCTTTCCCTGTTCTTCCAAACTGCATGTGATAAGAAGTTATACAGTGTAATGGCTTTGTAAGTGGAATAACAACAATTTGAACTGCGCAATAACTTTACTCAATTGCGGGGCAGTGGTACACATGATAGTATTTCGAGATCGCTAACAGCATTCAGGGTTGTCACTAATCTAGTAGGCAAGGAAAGTAAAAAAGTAGCTGGGGGACAATTGAAAATGATGAATTAGAACTTCACTTTTCAGTGGTTTTGTTCCCGGTTTTGTTTCAAAGTAGCCCTCTTAACCTCGTAGTAGCCAGGGGAATTCCCCAGCCACCGACCCTTAGTGAAAGCCCTGGACATTATACACTTACCAGCTTCATAAGCAACTTGCATCGGAGTTCTTCCAAGCTTGTCGGCATGATTCATGTTAGCATTATGCTCAAGCAAAATCTGTACAACTTCATCATGCCCTTCCTGAGATGCGATACAAAGCGCTGTGGCACCTTCCTGTGACATCTTGTCAACTTTTGCACCCTTTTGAATTAATAACTGTACAGTAGAGATGTGACCCTTCCATGCCGCTGACATTAAAGCCGTGCGTCCTTCACAATCTGCGTGATTTATTTCTGCGCCTCTGTCAAGGAAAAGTTCCACTAACTCATAAGCACCCTTCCATGCAACCGCATGAAGTGGAGTCCTTCCTTCAATGTCCTTGCTGTCAACAAAAGCTCCAAGATCTAACAAAAGTTCCACCATCTCCTTGTTCTCCTCGATGGAAACAGCAAACAGAGGTGTCCGTCCAAGACTGTCCTGATGGTTGACATCTGCTCCAAGACTGACCAAGTGTTGGACACATGCTTCATGTCCTTCAATGGCCGAAAAATGCAGTGCTGTACGTCCGTCAGAGGATGCCTGTTCAATTGGTGCACCATGCTCAATAAGTGCCGACACTACATCAACATGGCCTTCCTGTGCTGCTAACATCAGCGCAGACCTTCCATCAGGATCAAGTGCATTGACGTCAAGGTTCGCTCCAAGGAGTGACACAACTGCATCTTTGTGACCTGTGAAACAAGATGAAAATGTAACTATGCACTAATACAAATGGTGTGTGCTGAACCATGGGTCAATAGCTTCAGGTTTGAGGGGTCGCCATGCAGCTCTCCTAAGGTCTCACATGAGTGGCTGAGAGAACAATAGAACAAACAACAAGAACAATGCCCCTAGCCTCCAAAACAATAGCCACTGCTACACTAGAGGACAATTAGAATTACAAGCTTACGAGAGCTGCATAACTATTCGGTTTGAGCCCTGACCAGCTGCATTAATTATTGTGCTGTGTTCTTGGACACTTAACTCTCCCAGTGCCTCTCTTACTCAGGTGTATAAATGGGTACCGGCAAATTTAATGCTGGGGGTAGCCCTGCAATGGACCAGCATCCCACCCAGCAAAGGCAGGAGGGGGGGGGGAAATACTTTAGTAGCTTCATTCTATAAAGAGGGTGGAACCCAGGTAGCAGCACCAGGATAACAAGTCTGTACCTGCCTACTTTCAAACTGATCATAAAGGAATTCACTTGAAGTGTTCTTTTCTACCCTTCTAGGCCCAAACACAGATTTTACCCTGGATCCCCCATGTTACAGAAGCCAGGATAAGCTTCACCTGGGCATACTTGTTGAGCTTGAGTGTAACTTAACAGTTAAAAATGTGACAGAAAATACTATGAAGCCACATAAGAGAAAAATATAGTTGTCCAATGTTAAAGTACATGTAGAGCAGCATCTCTCATTTAAAGGAGACAGTACCTTGATTTGCAGCCACCATCAATGGGTTCCAGCCACTGTGGTCTGCACGGAACATTGAAAACTTGGGTGATGCCCAGGCAGACGGATCTGGTTTACCATCTGAAGTAAAACACGACATTCATCCTTTAACTTTCAAAACTGATCAACATTAAATTTCTTCTTCATATAATATACAGGTAAGTGATGAGAATAAAGAATCATCAACTAAAGGATCGTGTATTGGTCTAAATAGCAATCAGTAAGCAGCACTGTTAATTTCTCTAAATTATATTTCTGATCAAATGAGGGCTTTTCCAGTTTATAAGAAGAAAAGTCAAAATGAAAGAAATTTTGCCTTGTGTAGGAAAAAAAATAATTATTAAAATATTTTTCTCCCATACAAGGCAAAATTTATCTGATTATGCATACAAACCTTCTGCTGTTGCCAGAAGCAAATCTACAATATCACAATGACCGTTAGCTGCTGCCGCAAACAGAGGAGTGCGTCCATTTCTGTCCCAATGGCCAGTATCTGCCCCTGCTTTTATTAGCAACTTAGCGACATTGTAGTAACCCTCAAGAGCAGAAACACATAACGGCGTTATGCCATCAAAATCAGGATGGTCCACCACAGCACCACGGTTTAGAAGAAGATCAACAACAGCCTCATGATTCTCACTTGCCGAAACACAAAGAACTGTCACAGCTAAAGCAGTTCTGCCATCATTGTCCGCATGATTGATTTCTGCTTTGTGATCAAGCAGTATTTCTACAACTTTCTTATGACCCATGTAAGCAGCAGCTATTAGTGCTGTCCGTCCCTCTTTATCAGCAAGGTTTGGGTCAGCTCCACGTTGAAGGAGCTGCAAAACAACATCTCCGTGTCCACCCCATGATGCTCCACGCATAGCAGTGCGTTTATCGTCATCAGCCAAGTCTACTTGAGCTGAGTGATCCAGAAGAACAGACACAACATCAGAGTGGCCTCCCGAGGCCGCCGCTCTTAATGCAGTGCATCCATCATCGGCGCAATGATCTACTGTTGCACCACAGTTTACAAGAAGATACACAATTTCACTATGTCCTTGTCTTGATGCTAGCATTAATGGTGACTGTCCAGAAGTGTCTGAAAAGTTAACATTTGCACCATGTTTAATTAAAAGCCGCACTACATCAACATTGCCATTAAATGCGGCATTGCATAACAATGTTCGACCAGCACTGTCAACACGATCCACAGATGTTCCCTTCTCGAGTAAGGCCTTGATGGAATCCTCTGTCTCTGGTGCAAATGGAAGCAGGGAAGCTTGTTCCTCAAGTTCATTAACCTTAGCACCAGCATCAAGCAAAAGTTGTGCGACCTCTTGGTTCAGTGCATCTGTGTTAAGCTGGATGTCCGTGATTTGTGTTCCACTCCAGAGAAGCCACAAGGCAAGATGGTCTTGTGTGAAGAACTCCCTGAAAGATGCCCGACTCAAGTGAAATGCGAGTTGGTGAGGATGTGCCAGTGGTTGTCTTTGAGAGAGTTGCGTGTAATGCAAGGCCAACATTGCATGCCCATCTGCGGGATTGCATAGAAACTTTGGAGTACAGTGCTTTGCATCTAAGAGCCACTCTGCAAAGGATAGGTGAGAAATGCTCTTTGCACCATCATTATCAGTTAGAATATGGTGCGACATCAGGTCGAGTGTTTCCAAGAAGCCTTCTGTTGTTAGTTCAGTATCTTTCGTCCAGACTGCTTGAAACATTTCGGAATCAGTAAGTGGCCTTTGAGCAGCTAATATAACATTCAGAACTGAACGAATCTTTTCAACCTGTTCTTCTGTGAACAATCTATTACAAAGCCACAGGTACAGACCAGATAATGTTCCTGGAATGTCCTGGGTGTCATCCAGGCTGAAAAATTCATCTACCACCCCATCCAACAATTTTTCCAGGTAGAGTAGACAGCCATTACTTTTGATGTGGAGCTGGTTAAATGCTTCAGCCGTTTCTCGAGTCAAGTGTTTTCTCAGACTGGGCTCGTCGTCCAAGCGATTCAAAATGTACTGTTGAACGTCCTTGACCACATGTGCTTTCCGTAGATCGTCAAGAGTCAACTTTCGAAATCCTGTAAACATCCTAGTGACTGTTTTTGATTGCTTTCTTGCACTCACGACCAGAAATAGCCACGATGGGAGTAAGTCGTGATGTGTGGCCATCAACTCGGCAACAGTGCGGCTGCCAGATGCAACACCGGAATCAAAAGAATGTAGGAACGACTCGTCAATGGCGTCCACCACAACTAGAAAGATCTCTTGCGGCGGTGGCAGCGAATTTAAAGGGAGCAGAATCCCTTCTTTGAATGACCGGTCAGGGTTTCGAACACACTGTTCACTTTTGAGATGATTTTGAATTTGAGGGTCGTTGAATTTGGCAGCGTACGCTTTGAGCTCTTCTGCTTTAGCAAGTTGCTTTGCAAGACTTGAAATGAAGTCCGCAACAGAAACAGAAAGCGCATTCTGGGCTTGGCAGAAGTGATGGGCCACAACCTTCTTCGATAGATCCACCTGAACGCCTTCTTTGGCGGTTGGAGATACAAGCTGACGCAGAATTGTCGTTTTGCCGGAGCCTGGCCCTCCTAAAATAAAAGCTCCTTTCGTCTTTGTGTCTTCTTGTTGTTTTCGTCGTTCCAGACAAGCTTGGATTTTTTCGTAGACCCATTCTCGGCAGTAGAACGGCCTACAATCGCCGCCATTCCGCGCCATGGTTCAACCCTCGCTTGTCCTCAAAACAACACGGCTCGCAAAAGAATGTTAAACATGCTTCCACGCTACAGAGTAAATCCAGAAGACATTGTCCAACGTACAAGAATCGACCGTTTGCTGCGAGCTACCGGGTCCCCAGGGAACAGAAATACATTATGTGTGTATGAAAATGTGACATGTACTTGATATGTTGTCATTTTGTGTTCCGGCCCAGTGCCCTCGATATGGCACAGCTATCAGCCCTGAGGCGTATTACACGCGGATTATCGCTGTTTTGGCGTCGCTAAATTAGCTCAAAATTAACAAACCTGGCTCTTTACTAGCTGATTAGCATCGTGGTTACAAATCTTTTTACCATGAGAATAGAATAAAAGGTCACCTTACACCAGTTCTATTCCATCTTGGGGGTTTGTTAATTTATGTGATAATAGAAATCGTACACCTTGATTGAAAAGTTTAATTTCGGAACTCGAGACTTGATTGGCCAATTAGCCGCGACCTTGCGTATACAAAGCGCTGGAGAGTAGTGATCACAAATAACTCTGAGGGTGTTGAAGTGTAAATATTGCCCCAAACTATTCATTTTGAACTAGGGCTTTGTTCACAACTCGACCGCGTTTAAATCTGTTTAGCTATCGGCAAACAAATCACAGAATAATTTTACCCCGCACCTTGCTTTGTAGAGTCATAAGAATTGATGGGGAATTGAAAGATTATTTTAAGGGTATTTTTAAGAGCCCTTCAGAAAGTGATATGGTTTCTTATTTTGTCAGCAAGGCCTTTGTTCGACCCGATTCTCTGGCGCCATGACTGATATTCAGAAATCAAGTAGATGTCAAAAAAAGGTAGCCAAAGTATTCAATTAAACTAGTGTTTCTCTGATATTGCACTCACAGTTAAATTCAATCTACTAACATCGATTAAATCGATCTGAAAATAGAGATGAAAAGTGCACCGCTAAATATAATATGAATAGATAAAAAATTACAATATTGAAACAACGTGCGAGCGGGCGGGCACTCCTTAAGTACCCGGTAGGACCCCTGGGGAAGTCCCGGCTGTCTCCTGCAAACAAAACCCAATTTTAGAATATATAAGGGTGAGGCCTAGGCCATTTACACTGGGTTGGGTTAATACCGGAAGCCTATTCAACAAAATAGAAAGTACAGATACAAACTGGTAATAAGGGCGACCATTCTTATCAGGGCATACCGGTAGTCAGTGATAGTATCAGAAAAATAACATTGATAACCAGCCCATTGGGCTCTTGCAACAATACAGGGCGAAAAGAGCCGCAAACGAGTTGTACGCAGTGAAGTTCGATTTTTAAACTGAGAAAAATTTGTCGACCCATGAAAATAAAAAAACGACAGCTTGAGTACACAAAGCAGGAATCAGGCATATCTTTTTTAACAACACGGTAAAGCTGTTTTCATAATTCGCCCGATTGAAAACGACATGAGAACTTTGAATCGCACAAAGCAAGAGTTTCTCGGACATTAGTTATAACTGTTTTAGTAGTGTCAACCGATAAAAATGTTTCACTAAAGAAAAGTTCTCATCTAATGGAAAACTCTAGGACGATAAAAAAATTCTCGACGATTCTCGACCGATTTTATAGGAAAATCAATTACCTGACGAGGGAATTCCACGTTAAATTTCACGCGAAAAACCGATATCGCACGAATCGCGAAGCGATGAGTGCGATATCGGTTTTTCAAGTGAAATTTAACGTGGAATTCACGAGTCAGATAATGGATTTTCGTTGAATCGCATAGAACCTTTTAAACATGAAAATGTGGTGACTGTTACGAATTTTACCCGGGATTTTAGTGCAGCCTCACTTTCAAGTCGCAATACCGCGCTGAATACCCTCGCATCTCTAGCCAATCAGAGCGCGCGAATTCTTTGAGCTATGCGATTCTAAAAAAAATCTACAGTCAGGGAGAGCACGATCCAAGGTTATTACCACTTCACGTCCGGGGTAGTGTTGGTAGAATTTGATGCTTTTATCGGCCCCAGGCTTCTTTAGGCTTGCGCGACATCCGGGTATGTTGTCAGCATAAAAATTAAACGACAGAAAGACTTCGGTGACAAGTGCTACTTCTATAATTTTTTGTGTCACTATGGATCAGATTTTAAGAGGAATTGTGGCATCAAACCATCCTGAAAATGTCAAGAAGTCTTTGGTTCAACAACTCGTCTCAAAAGCCAGTAATGATTTGCCGGAGGATCAAAACAGATCGATCTTTGAAATTGGAACTGAATGGATGACAGAAGATGACTCACAGTTTCTGAATGAAGCTGGGAGACTTTTGCTCACCACGTGGGCAAAACGGCAAAAGGACGTGTTTCAAAAGTATTTCACTGAAGGATTTCTCCTCTGTTTTCTCGCTGAACGCGAACAAATGTCTGTGAGTTTCGTGGATTACCTGCGGACTTCCTTTGATCTTGTACAACATACACCACAAATATTCTCTCTGTACACTGTTGTTCGCCATAGGGCTCATATCTGGGTTGAAAAGAACTTAAACACGGACTTCTGTGCGGCTGTGGCACGTCTTTTAATCAAGTATAACCATTGCTGGCCTGTTGGTGATAATTTGCTTCAGTTCAACCTGTCACTGATCAAGGCCTTGAGCAAAACTGAACTCCCTAAAACTTCGAAAGAGGAAATGAAGTCATGCATTCAAAGTGGTGCTGTTATCGGCGCTCTTTTGAATAAGATGTGGGTGAAAAATCAAGCGCTACTCTTTCCAGTTTTGACTGAAATTTTTAAGATTATTTCCACGGTGGGTTGTGACGCCTCTGTGGCACTTGCCTCTGTTGTACAGTATTTTTCGACTGATATTATCGACTCTGCCACAAATCTTGTCGCCTCTAACCCATCTGTGTCTGATGAGAGTCTGGCTCTCTCACTCAGTCGAATGATCAATTGGCTTTCGTGGCCAGGCGCGAAGAAAGTAGACCAGTGGATTATTGGATTCCTGAAGGCTTTGGCAAGTGCTAAAAAACATTCAATTCTCATCTCTGTTACAGTGAAAGAAGTTTCCCAGGTAAGTTTATATAGACTACTTTCTCAAAATAGACAGTAGCTTGCTGGAGGTCTTGTTGCTGTTGACCTTTTAGGCAAAGTATGTAACCTCTATTTATATGCCCTTAATAGAAGTGGATCAAAATCTGGATTAGTATATACGTCCCAGGGGGGGCACTCGAAGAATATAATGATGGGGGGGGGGGGGGTCCAACGTATTTTTTTGGGTTGAAAATTTACACGCTCGGTATTTTTTTGGGTCAAGAGATCTGTCATGTATTTTTTTAGGTCTTAAAAAAATACGCATATTGTTTTGGGTCTTATCTCCGAGCGAACTTATCATTTCTTGTTTTCGTTGTCTGTAAATGTGGAGCAGAAGGGAGGATGAAGAGACATTACCAGACATACCAATTTCATAAGCTTATTAATGCAAAATCATGCATTAGAAAGTTCTGCTTAATTGAATAAATCAGTACTGAGGTATTTAAGTCTTGTACTTTTCTGGGTTGGAAATTTTAATGCCAGGTATTTTTTTGGATCTAAAATTTCAGGCTCATGTATTTTTTTGGGTTTGCAATATGAATCTCCGTCGGACCCCCCCCGTCATGTATACTTAGAGTACCCCCCTGGGATATACGTGTATTAACTTCTCATTTTATGCAGAGCTCTATTTTTAACTCTGTTTTGAGAACTGAGAAGCAGAATCTTGATGCAAAATTGGCGGTCGCGTGGATTTCAATTTTTTTAGTTTGGTATCTCTGTCTCTATGGGTATTTCCAAAGTGTTCAAAGATGCAACGATTACCTCTGAAAAAAAATGAGCAACTCAAGATTGAAGGGAAGATTTAAAAAATCAATGATCAGATAGAATAATAAAACATGTAAAAACTAAAAAATATCTTTTATCTCTGCTCATCTCACCATTTTTGTTGCTGAAGTTGGATATTTATTCAGCTGTGGCTTACACTGACTACACCATCACGCAGTGATTTTAACCCAGAAAACGAATATCTGCTTAAAAACATAAAAAAAATTGCAAAAAAGTCTGGGGGTACCCACAGAGAGCCCCCCCCCCCCCCCCCTTTCCCGATATAACTAAGGGCCAAGAGACTAAGCAAATGTGTTTGTTATACCTGGGTTTTGTTCCAATACATTTTACTGTTTGGCTGGGCTCAAGAATATTGTTTTTATACTGGGGTCTTTGTTGTAAAGGGCTTGTTATATCTGGTTTTTACTGTATTGTACTATTTTTTTTAAAAAATATCCAACAATTTGAATCCATTGTATTTTTTGTTTAAAAAGTCCTGGACATTTTTCCAGTTTTCATGTCAAAGAAATTGACAAAACTGACATGGAGAGAAATTGGGCATTCAAGCTGCCTTAATATAATATTATTTCACATCTGTACCTAATCATATCAAATTTACAGTTTTCAATTTTTTTCAGAAAATTCCTCTTAACTTGTTATCTGCAGATAACTATTCATAACAAGTCCAATAAATCTCTTTTTCCTTACTTTTTTTCCTGTTTAATTTTTCTCTGCAGGTTTTCAGCCGACTGTTATTTCCTGTGGTCCGTGAAAGCACTATGGTTGTCTTATCTCATATGCTGCTGAGCTTTCAACACTCCCCTCAAGCATTCCATGAGGTAAAATATTTTGATGTACATCTGTGCTTAATTAAATATACCTTTTACCATGAAGTCAACTCCATAAGCTGAAGAGACAACCCTCAGAGAAACCTTAATATACCATGTTGTACTGCTGACCAACCGACCGACAGACCGTCTGACCAAACGACTGACCGACTGACTGACTAACTGACCAGTGGATAGCATAGTTTGTTTTGTCAACACGTAACCTCAGGATAGCGATAATCTGGCTGATAGTGTTATCCACCCTTTAAACAACTTGGCCCAGGTGTTATTGTTTTGTTTTTACCAGCTGTGAGCAAATTATGACATTACCTTCTACATGTTTTTTTTCTTCAGATTGTTGAGCATGTACCTGGTCTTGTGCAGAATCTCAAGAAGGAAGACAGTTTATCATCGCAGTCTACTCTACAAACACTTGCAGAACTGATGCACTGCCTTATGTATCAACACACAGGCTTCCCTGAACTGTACGGACCAGTTCTTGATAGTTTGCAGGTATTATATCAGTGAAAATAATGACATTTCAGTAAATGTTAGAAATCAGGACAGTTGATGAGGCTTCTGACAAGCTAGTCGTAAATTTGAATATGGTAAAATATCTAATGAAACTTTGTCAGATGTGTTTTATAACAATATTTGTCATTTTGTCATGTCATAAAGTCGTTAGAGAGGTTAAGATTCACATAACTTTTTTTGCACAAAATCCTACATTTGCTTGCTGTCATTTTCCACTTTCCATGGATATTTTTTTTTTTTGGGGGGGGGGGGGGTGAGCTGAGGAACAAATGAAGTGGAAAGCATTCTCTCACACACATCTGGGAGTCTGGGTGTGAGTGTGCAGAGGGTCCTAGGTCACCTGGCGTGGCTCCCAGCTGTGTGAGAAGTTGGTAATGCCATAAGAATTACCAGAAAGCAGCTCGAATTTGCTCATGTAAATGGGGTCTTTTGTTTATCTTATCCTGTTTTAGTATGCTTTGCTGCACCTTTCAATAACACATGAACTCTGAAGTTCAAAACTCGACGAATGATTCCGTTTTTGCTGCCATCATTGATGATAATTATGGTGACACCCAACAAACGCTGAAAAACAGAAACAAATAAAATGTTTCAAGATCTACCAATCACAAACGACAGAAGAACACTCAAGAAGAACACTTAGGAAGTGCGAGTGCGCCTCGTGCTTGTCTGTGCAATTCTCTCATGTTCTTAAAAATTCCTGTGTGCTTATATAACTAAACAATGCACTTTGATGTGTTTTTTTTTTTCTTTAATAAGACAAACAATCAAAAGGCAAAGTTTTACAAAAATCTCAGTGCAGGTTCTATTTCAGTGGAATAACCTCAAAGGCAGTGAAAAAGGCAACCATTCAATTGAGCAGAGGTCACATGTTATTGAAAGCTGCACTTAAGGTATCAGTTGGCTATATGCAAGACTCTTTTTTTATATATTTTTACTAGAATTTACCAAAACCTTCAGAAGTGATGATCAGAAAGTGGCTGGCTCAAAGTGCGTGGTCTGCACAGGCTGTTAACATTCCACTCACTGGATTTACGCCAAAATCCGAAACGGGAAAAACTGGTTTAGTTAACTTGGGTAACACATGCTATATGAACAGTGTGTTACAAGCACTCTACATGCTTGATGAGTAAGTTTTCAAGCACTCTTGGAAGTCTTGGAATTTTATTTGCCTTCCTTTGCAGCTGATTGTGTTTACAATATAAGGGTCTGATATATTTGTACATTTGTGTTTTAACAGATTCCGTTACTTTATTTTTGGGCATCAGACATACCCTCATCATCCCTTGCTGCGTCACTTGCAGGAAGTGTTTGCCTTTCTTTCTCTAACACAGGTGACATATTAGCTTTAGTGGCTTTTGCTTGTTATGATATTGATTTTGAAGGGCTGTTTGACACAGGGCTTTTTTGTTGAACAATTTATATAGGAAACATGGCCTGGCCCCCTTCATTCTTGAAGAGGTCTTGCACACTTCAAAACCGAACCAGTTACCTTATAGCTTGATAGACAAGAAGTTGGATTTTCTAAATGCGATATTGTTTATTTTTTTTACAGAGATCTGCCTTTGCACCTTCCAAGTTCCTTCAGGTGGCTAGACCTCCATGGTTCGCCCCAGGTACTCAACAAGATTGCTCAGAATTTCTTAAGTTTCTTCTTGACAGAGTCAGTGAGGAAGACAAATCCCTTAGCAATAGTAACGAAGAGGAATCGCCAAAAGCCTCACTCGTGGATGACACCTTTGCTGGCAAGTTGTTGGTGTGCCTGTGCTGTCGCAGATGTAATTACACCTCTTGTAGAGAGGAAGTGTTCACAGACTTACCACTGGCATTCCCACAGGCATGTGAATTAGAAGGCCGAGTGGTACCTGTACAAGGTGATAATGCGTCGTCGGATAAACAACCAGTTGAACAGGATGAGAGGACTGCAAATACAACTGTATCGGTAAGCTCTGAAAGAAGTCTCAAAGGAGGCGACGTCACTCATAACATGGCTACATCTGGATTAACATCAACTAAGTCTGCTGAAGATAGCGACGATGTGGCCACAGCTTCGTCACACAGCGCTGCCTCAGCGGACAGCTCAGTGTCTTTTACATCTGGGCCAAGTCTGCCTACAAAGTTGCGTGAATCAGGCTTGAGGGCTGACGCCCCAGATATATCACTCACCGAGTTACTGGAGTACTTTTTTGAACCTGAAATTCTTGAAGGGTCTAATCAATACCATTGCGAGCAATGCAATAGTTTGCAAGATGCAGAGCGAAGTGTCACTATTTCCAGTGCATCAAACTTCCTGGTATTGACGCTGAAGAGGTTCGCGTACAATGTGCGGACACAGCAAAGGTCTAAGATATTACAGAGTGTTTCCTACCCTCTCGTTTTGAAACTGCCTCATGTTCATCTCAAAGAAAGTGATTGTGAAAGGAAGGTGCAAAGTTGTGTCCCAGATGTTAACAGCGATAAAAGCAGTGACATCATCAGTCACTCGTATTTTAGGTCTAAAAGAACAAAACAAGAACATGAGAGTAGGGTTGACAGTGCCAATAGTGGCACTGCCTTGTCAACTTGTGACGAGAAATCCACAGCAGACATTGTGTACTCTTTGTGCTCAGTTATCGTCCACTCTGGGACTTCATCGGAAAGTGGACATTATTACTGCTATGCACGCTCCTCTGCGCATCTGATTGGAGGATCTGGAGAAAGTGACGAAGGTGCGAGTTCTAGAACGAGTGGTCAAGACACGTGGTTCCTCTTTAATGACAGTCGTGTGTCTTACTCGACATTCAGCACCTTCGCTGATGTGTCAAGGCGCTTTCCTAAGGACACTCCGTATGTGTTGATTTACAAGAGAGTCAGCTCTTGTGCCACAGTCATCCCAGTCGAGAGCAGCAGTGATTTACCACAGGATAAGGCGATTGGTGGAGAGATTAGACAAGAGCTGGCTGAAATTGTTAATCGGGACAACCTTTTATACCTGCAGGTGAGTTCTTTTAACCCTTTTTGTCTCAAGAATACCAAAGGTCAAAGTTAAAAAATAAATCAAATCATTTGAATGGTCACACACTAGGGTTTTATCCGCAGACTTGAAAGCTGGACCCACTTTAGCAATGATCGTCGCAGTTATGAAATGCAATTTAAGTTTAAACAGTACCACAATAGCTTTCATTTGAATGGTCAGACACTAGGTTTCATCTGCAGGAAAAAAGGATCGTTGTAGGGAGGTTTCACTTCACGTAATGACTATGATTGAACGCAAACGTTATATTTGACAAAATTATGCGTGTTTTGGTGAACTTTTATCAACGAGGACACTTTATGATGCCTGTCATAAAGGGCGTCCATCTCATTAGTGGACAATCCTGGACACATCTGTTTCAGGTGTACAGTGGCCGCTTGACCCGGGAGTTTCGGCTGAACATGCACCTTTATAATGACTGTTTCTTCTATTTTCAGGAGCGCGAGCGTCAAGCATTGAACACGAGCAAGCGAAAAGCATTGTCAAACGTCTACCAACCGCCTGATGACGATGATGACAACAACAGGGGTCCCCCCGGGAGCTGCGGCAGCGGGCCGGGATTTACTACTCCTTTTAACCGGTTTGTCTTCTAGTCAGCCTGGTAAAGCCGGCTTACACTTAAAGAACTATAAAAAGCATTTGACTTTGCGTGTCTATAGTCAAAAATGAAATATATATTTGGTGGAGCCGTTAGCTGTAAACTTACTATGACCAGTCAAACTGGTTTTCAATAATTTCCGCTATGCGAGATTTTGTTTTGAATTTGCTTCGCTGAAAGGGGTTTGTATTTCTTTATTTAGAGCGGTTTTCAATTGAGTGTCGTAGAACTCTGGCCAATCGCAAAGGACACAGACAATCCAGTGAACCAATCAAAACTCGATGTAAATACATGTAGCCGGCACGAAGCGCGGGAAATGTGTGCGAGCGAGTCACGATTAGTTCTGATTGGTCGAGAAAGTGGCGCGAGTTTTTTCAACCAGTCGCTAAACAAAGTAATGAAAGACCAAAGCAAACGCGAATTACTTTCGACACTCAAGTAAAAATCGCTCTGACTATTGCATTGAGGAAAGGAAAGGAGTAGGGAGAGTTTATCTTATAATCAACATTGACAATGTAACACGCCGCACCGTTGCTTCTCGCTGAGGTTTCATTGACTTTTGAAACTTCTCAGCCAATCTAACAGTAATTTGTCAGCTTTGTCCGATAACTTGGTTTTCGGGTGACTAAGCAATGCGAAAATCAACGTGAACTGTAACCTTTGAGTTCAAGAGTGCGTCGTGTTAGGCAAAGAAACGATAGCTTAGTATATTTCTCCTTCAGTTGAATATAATTTGCTTGCATTGTAAAACGTAAGAATAGGAAAATACCTTCTTGGGAGGAGTTTTGATGTACAATTTTAGGGAAAGTTTTCAGCAATGGGGACTATTTATTCGATGCTTTTGTAGAATGTTGAAATATAATATACATCAGGAAAGCAATCAAACTTTTTTCCGTCCAAGCTGTACTTGAGGCTCGACATGGTACCTGACTTTTCCTTTTGCAAGTGGAAGTTTAAGGGGTGAATATTGATGTACAGGCACTTTTTCATTTTTGTCTTGTAATTGAATGTTTAATTATGATGTGGAAGAGCACTTGTAAGCATTAAAGAAAAGCATTGGGATATTTGTGTTCGTTTCAATTCTCGCGTTACACTCTTTTTTTTATAAGAACCTTTTTTATAAGAACGTTGAGGCTGAGATTTGCCCAAATTTTAAGAACATGCTAAGAACATAACCCAGGCTGAGAGTCAGAGAACATCTTTATTTTGCCCATTTGTTTTAAGTTGTTTTAAAAGGAATTTGTCCGCGGCACCAGATCACAGGGAGCAGGCCGCGCGAGCATGTCAAGAGCGACTTCATACTCCACATTCGGTGAACAATGCTGTTCCTGGTTTCGTCCGCATTGATTTAATAAAATACTATAGCATGGTACTTAAGAACGTCTTAAGAACATTTTCAGCCTCAAATCGTGAAAAAAATAAGAACGCTCAGCCTCGGCCCCAAAATTAGACGTTCTTATATAAAAAAAAAGGGTGTATTTGAGGCGCGTTATCTGTGTGGAGTTACATAGTGATTGTTGAAGTTTATGAAATGAGAACGTTATGGATTGTTAATTGATAGCAAACAAATTTCAGTTCAAAACGAAACATCATATTGCAGCAAGAATATGTAAAGTCTGTAAAATTTGAAACTGAGAACTCTCAAGCAAATGTAAATGCCGGCCTCACGTTTTCACGTTGGCTCACCAATATATTAAAAAAGAGATTAAGGATGACGTTGTACGGCAAACGGTAAACGCGTGCTTGCCTTTCATTTTGTTCCCTTTCTATCGAATTCTTAAATAAATTCCTCAAAACATGGGGAAAAAATCACACATTCACGACAAACACAAATCTACTCATCAGTTTCCGAGTTCAAACGCCAATAAGCAGACGGCAGAATTAGAATTTTTGCCGTTCGCGGGAAAAATAAACGTTTTACCCATTTCCTAATTCCTCTCTGTCGACAGTCATTCTCACTTCTAAATGGCTTCCTACCATTTCATTGTCCAATATTGTGTAAAATCAAACTGTTATAGTTTGGTTTCTTGTGGTTTTATTTCTGCCTCAGTTGAACAATTGAAAGCGTCATCAGTAGTTGTCAAGGGGAATCATGATGTTCTCTTAGGCTTCGTCCACACTAAGCTGGATCATGATAAATTTAATTCGCAACATTTTTTGTCTCCGGATTGGCCCTCAGTCCGCACTAAAATCCGAAAACGGAACTTTTTGAAGTAGTAGTAGTTACTACTACTACTACTACTACTACTACTACTACTACTACTACTACTACTACTACTACTACTACTACTACTACTACTACTACTACTACTACTACTACTACTACTACTACTACTACTACTACTACTACTACTACTACTCTCCAGAGTGGATAAATTTGATTATGCCGGCTACGTGTGTTAGTTTGAACGGCGAAATCGGAACTTTTTGAAAACGCTGACGTCAAAATGGATGTGATCTCCATCGCAGTCAAGCGTTCTGGGGGTGATTAGGGAGCTTTGGCAATGACGACAGCGACCCCGAGGACAACGGCTATTGAAAAGTAAATTATATTTTACGCGAGAAACTCGCAATAATCTAGATGTATTCAGTGCATCTATCGGCTTAAGAACTAGCCCCAAGTGAATAGGTAAATAGAGCGTTAAGCCGTCGTGGTTCACGTTGTCTTAAATACGCAGAATTTGGTCATTTCATGTTGTTTCGCAGAGAACGGCCATGAAAATCTACCAAGACTTCAAACGCACTTTTCTTTAGTGACGTTCTCGTTGCCGTTGCCGTCGTAGTTTGCTAAAGCTCCCTGTTAACGTTTCAGTGTGGACGGCGAAACAATTCGAAAACGATATTGTGCTCCAGTTTGGTGTGGTCGTAGCCTTAGTGGCTGTGATCGAGGCTGGATATGTGAAACGGAAATGAAAGTCACGATTTGGCTGGAAACAAGCACATACAAGAATCTCCTTGATCTATCAGGAGGGTCGTACAGGGGTATTCTCGTGACGCGTGAAAAGCTGATTTTATTTTCCGTGAAACGTGAATTTAATAAATTTATTATTCGTGACCCGTGACTGGAAGGTTTTGCGTGACACGTGAAGAGCTTGAATTAATAACCGATATTCGTGATTTCACCACTTTTATTGACTTTATTTTGCGTGATTTTGAGACGCGAGACCTCAAATGTGACCTCCGTATAATTATCGTAACGTCAAACACGCTTTGTAGAGTAAGAACAGGATAAAAGAGTGTGTTTCTTTCTTATTTTCGTAATTTCTTAATCAATTTTGATTTCTTCAAACACTATTTGTAGCGTAAGAAACAGGATAAAAGAGTACTTATTTTCGTGATTCGGGAAAATAAAATTTCAATATCCGTGATTCGTTATTTTTTTCGTCCGTGAAGAGACCAGAGACCCCCCCTGTACGACCCTCTATCAGTGATAAATCAATTGTAAATCGTCAGAGTTTTCACTGTACCCGTCAAATCAGTTAAGGAATGTTTTCATACCATGTGATTCCTTTTTAACCTTGATTTAGTTGAAACCTAACGACGCATCGATAATTTTACGCGAAAAGTTCAATTACACGCGGGCGCGAAATGGACGACAGCTAATCGTGTGGGTGCAACAACTTTCCCGCCAAATCTTTCAGCCTCAACTCAGTGAGTGGCATTGGACGACTGAGGACTAGTCAGACAAAATCGCTCTTTTTTTTTTTTTTTTTCATTTCGCCCGTTGCTTCATGCTGGCGAGGAATCGCGGCTTCTTATTTTACCGTGGCTACTAATGAAACAAGACACTATCATCACTCCTCGAGAGTACTCCTCGTAGATCTCGTAGACCGTACTCTCGTAGACTCTCGTAGTACTCTCGTAGTACTCCCGTACTCTCGTAGTACTCTCGTAGACCTCGTAGACCGTACTCCTCGAGATCTCGGTTCCTGAAGTTTTTATCCCAACTGGATGTATCGCATTCACGATATTCGTAAGTTTTCAAAGCGCGGACGATTCCCATCGAGTCGCTAAACCCAAAATCCTGTACAGCTTAGGCACGTTATAGTAAAGAAACAATTTTATACAAAAAAAAACCGGACGCCAAATCTTCTCTCTTTTGTTCCTAAAGAGAACCTGAAAATGACTCTAACTTAAACCACCCTCGTGTATAAAAGTTTTAAAACAGGTTTTAAGACGATTCCTCGGTAATAAAACTACCCGATCGATTTTTTTGAAACTTTCGCAGAATGTTCCCTACCAAGCACTGTTTCGAAAAACACAATAAAATGATAGGTCACCATGCTCGCGAGAGAGATATGATATATCTCTCTCGCGAGCCAAGCCGTATGAGGAATCACCTTAAGTGTCGGTCTCGTTATAAAATTTCACTGCAGCGCTTGGGAAGTTTTACCGATGATTCACGCTCTCACATCTCAAATTTAGTTCATTACTGTTTTGTCAGACCGACTGATGTACTTTCACAAGAGTGGGGGGCGATGGGAAATGAAACTCTTTCAAAAACACCGCAGTTATACATAAGATCTTTTTTCGCTAAATACTTTTTTTTCTCCCAACACTGCCAGCTTGCTGCAGTTCGCTAATTTCCTCCCCTAAGAGGAAACAAAGTCGAAAATTGTGGGTGAAGGAATGCTTTCAACATCATCTGATCTTATGGCATATGCAAATAGAACATTTAGTCACTGCACCTCTCCCGTGTTAAAACCGCCAAAGCACCTGTGTGAACCGGCGGGTATATTCAACGCGTTATATGCATATTTTTTATTTATTTTATAACAGAGCAGAGTTCAGCGGGAATAAATTACTGTTGTTTAAGTTAAACATGAATGCAAAATTATTCTGAACAGAAGTTGCTATGAACAAAGTTAAATGCACTTCGCTTGTTAATTTCTTTGGTAAGAAGGAAAATAGGCAGCAGACTTTCCTCGTTTCTCCCTCTGACGTATCTAACTTGCCGTTGCCATGCACGTTGGTGTTGGTTTGCTGACATGTCTTATGGGTGATTGGATCGAATGCTAATATATACCTTGCAAATGAGCAGTTAATGGTTTTGAAATTTTGCATAGTTATTAAAACTCAATTTAACCCGGCCTTCGACATCGGCTGGCAATCAACTTCGAGGGGAAAACAAGGCGATATTTTGCACCATGGTCCGGTTTGTGGTGTTGTACGGCTTACTTTTGTGTTTAGCAGTTCACAGTGATCAAAGCTTCGAAGATCGTGAAACTGATGGCGAAATTTACACGAACTCTTGGGCAGTTCAACTCGACACGCATGACGACACTGTGGCGGACGAAGTAGCCGCGAGTTTAGGATTTAAGAATCACGGACAGATAGCTAACCTGCCTGGATATTTTAAGTTTGTTCACGAACAAACGGAAAGCCGCCAAAAACGGAGCGCGGAGCATCATACCCAGCCGTTGCTAGATCATCCGCGAGTCGAGTGGGCCAAACAACAAACTTTACTCTTCAGATATAAACGGGGTTTCGAAGTGGTTGACCGATTCGCGCGCGCAGAGCGGAATAGAAGATTTTTCAACGATCCCAAATGGAGCGATCAATGGTATTTTGGTCAAATGAAGGCCAACGATCCGAGAGGGAACCTGGGTATTTTAGACGCGGTTAAACAAGGATATTCCGGTAAAGGAGTTGTTGTCACGATTGTTGATGACGGCTTGGATCACACTCACCCTGACTTGAGACGCAACTACGACCCGGCAGCGAGCTATGATGTTAACGACGATGACGCAGATCCTAAACCAGATGACTCAAAACTGGACAACGCTCATGGGACGAAATGCGGCGGAGAGGTAGCGGCTGAAGCGAATAATGAGGTCTGTGGGGTTGGAGTCGCGCATAACGCGAAAATAGGCGGTGTAAGAATGCTGGATGGGCCAGTTACTGACGAACTAGAGGCGAGAGCTCTGGGCTTCAACTGCGATCATGTCGATATATTCAGCGCATCTTGGGGACCAAAAGACGATGGGAAAACGTTTGGTGAACCTGAGAAACTCGGCAGGAGAGCCATGGAAAAATGCGCGCTCACAGGACGACACGGTTAGTGCTTCGCTCTTTCTAACCTGTTAGTTTGTGTTGGGTTTAATGGTTAATAATACTTTCAGTGTTTATTCTTGCTGTTAGTCGCCTATTTCTTGATAACTTTTGTTAGAGTCGTGAAACAGATGGCCATTTTGTGTTCCTGTTTTTTAATTGCGGCTTTCCTTCTGTTTTGATGATGTGAGACCGCCAGTTGTCAACTAATTATTTTAAGCTGAGTTTCTTTATTCTGAGTTTTGTTAACTAACTAAATTATGCGCATACTTTAAATATTGTCTAAAACGGTGAGTTGTTAGAACAACAGTGGCTTTCAGCAACAATGTAATTAGCGTTGACGGTTTAAATTTCCATTTTAACTTTTTATACACTATTTGTACGCACCAAATTACACAAGAAAGATAAAGAACCGCCGGAATTTTTCTGTTAGTTTTTGTAGTTATAATTTAAGGTCGCTAAAATTTAATGAAGTCAAAGTTTAGTTTTGAATAAACAGAGTTTCTATTTGTAGTTTCTAGATGAGAAATGCATCACATTTGAATGTTGACACTTTAAGGGGCAAACAAACTGCTAGATTAAACAGATAAGACAGACAAACATCCAAATTTACATTCTC
Source organism: Meandrina meandrites (assembly GCA_963693305.1). Lineage (NCBI taxonomy): Eukaryota > Metazoa > Cnidaria > Anthozoa > Scleractinia > Meandrinidae > Meandrina > Meandrina meandrites. The sequence continues at coordinate 4,457,665 of OY855910.1, read as the reverse complement.
TTTTTTACAAAGGCAAATTTTTTTTTAAGTTGAGTATTCCCCTTGAAACGCATTTGAATGGCTTGAATTGTACTTTTTTCGTGTGACGCGATATTGCTCCGTTGGTTCTAGATTAATCTTCTGCATGTATTTGTCATTTTCACAAACAAAAAACGGAAAAAAAACTTTCGTTCAAATTTTTAATTTGAACGCAAAAACACTGTGAGTAAATATCACTTCTTGATGTTTTTCTAGTCTTCT